>CM053792.1:721633636-722131119 GCA_028749045.1 Cupressus sempervirens
TCAATTCATGATTCAGACCCACATGGAAGATAAACCACAAACTATATTTATATTAAATGGGTTGGAAATGCTTAATAGAATGCTGCTATAACAGCAATCTCTGACTCAAATACAACAGCTATGATAAAAATAAGAAAAACAACTTAATTATTGTAACAATATATTGTACATACTGTACTCCGTTTGCAATAATGCTATAATAGCAACACTGTTGTAATTGCTTGTTAGGTATCTGTGATAACTTACTACACATCAATACAATTATGATTAAAGTACTTGATATTGTAACTTGTACCTTAAATCCCTCACAATTTGTGCAATTACATGGATAACTCGCCATGAATCAGACCCACATGGAACATAAACTGCAAGCTAAAATTTGCAATAACACTTCTTGTTGCTTTTGGTCTACCCTCTTGCAAAATATGTCAATAGGATGATTCCTTTGAAAAAATTTGAATGCAGTCCTCAAGAAGGTCCTATATGTGTTCTTACCTTGATCATTGTAGGTATATTCTCTGTAATTACATCTACTGTCCCACTTTAAATACTTAGATGGTGTTTTTCAGAATTTACAATTGCTGTCCCATGTTTGATCTTTGAAGGTGTTTGTTGCACAATTCTTTCTTCTTCATCTATTTTACAATCACCATCATCATCTTGCATCTTGTCATCAATGTTACTGTCTTCATGAACCTTCATATTATGAAGTAATTGGAAAATATTTGCTTGTTGTTAGCAGTGGTCAAGAGATCAATGTATGCAAGAGACTGAACGATGTTTCCTTAAGAAACAATCACAAAGAATAGAAACATTCTATTCTAGAAATAGAAAACTAAATATTAGAAACATTCTAATATTTACAGAAGATTACAATAGATAACCATTAGATACTAAACATAGATAATAGAAACTATCTATTATCGTAATACACCATCTTGCACAATCTTTTGATAAAATATCTATAACCTTTACTTTTAGAAGAATATCCCAAGAAAATTCCTTCATCAGCCCTGGGATCAAACTTCCTAAGCTTGTCTCAAGCCCTCTTAATATAACAAGTTCTACCCAAATTTCTGAAATATTATATTGAAGCAATATTACCTTTCCAAAGTTCATATGGAGTCTTTTTTGGTGTGCTCTAAGCTACCCCATGTTTTGAATGTAAACAGTGGTGTAGACCACCTCTCTCCAAACGGAATCATTTACCTTAGATTCATTAAACATGCTATGAGACGAAGTAGTCTCTTTAAACCATAATCTTCACAGAAACTTGCAAACTCATTTGATGTATACTCTCCTCCATCGTCTGACCATAAGCATTTAATTCTCAGACCGTTCTTATTCTCTACTAAGGCTTTGAAAGCCTCAAACTTCTCAAGTGCTTTAGATTTCTCTTTTAAAAAATGCAACCCAAGTCAATCTTGGAAAGTCATCAATTAAGAGCATATAATACTTCTCACCTTGAATACTTATAATTTTTGTAGGCCCGCATAAACCAGTATGAATGAACTCAAGAGGCTTTGTCCTAGAGTGCTTTTTTCACTTGAAACTCTTCCTTGTTTGCTTTCCTAGTTGATATTCATTGCAAACATATTTGATGGCTTGGTGATTTTTGGCACATCTCTAACTGCTTCCTTCTTGCTGATTTGAATAATACTATCGAAATTCATGTGGCCCATCCTCCTATGCCACAACCAAGTTTCATATACCTGACTCAAATAACACTTTTCGCTTTTGATATCATCAAGAATATACAGATTGTTAGTAGCCCTACTTGCATCAACAATATGTTCACCATCTTTTCTAATTTCACAACAATCTGAATTGAAAACTAAACTATGTCCCTGATCACATGATTGACTCACGCTTAAAAAATTGTGTTTTGAGACATTCTACATATAAAACATTCTCAACTTTGGTCTCCCTATCATTGAAAACAAGTGTACCTTTGCCTTTGATTTTTGTCAAGGTTGCACGGGTACGGGAACGGGTATGGGTACACATTTTTTCAAAATAGGGGACAGGGGTACGTTTGTATGCCTAATTTTTTTCTATATAATTAATATTTTATAAAAAATATAAAAATCAAAATATATGTCATGAGTCATGACATTGAGCATTCAAAACAAGAAATTTGAAAATATGAGCCATAAGTCAAATTATAATATATATATATACATATGCTATTGCTGAATGTTTAATTTTAAAGTATTTTTCATAATAGGGAATGGAGGTACTTGGGTATGTCAAACTTATTTAAAAATTATACTTTTATATTTATAAAAAATCTGAAATTATGAGTCATGATAATGGTTTTTCAAAACAAGAACAGTGATAAAGTTTGCAAATGTAATGTATTGTTTTCAGTTTCAGATTTGCTATATGTTTGAAATAATAATACATGATAAATGCTTAGATGCATAACAAAGAAGGCAGACTTTAAACATGAACAAGAAGATCCTAAATCATATGACAATGACATATTGCAAATGATAAACTTATGACTTGAACAGTGATAATCTTTATTGTTAATGAGTATCAAAGTTTCAAACTGATTTGGTATTGAATTAAGTTTGATAAACAACAAGCTAATACAAAAATTAGAAAACCAAAAAAAAAATCAGAATCTTAATCAAGGTCCTTAGCTATGATGCTCTCCACCGAGTACCCGGTACATGGGATACGTGTACCCGGTACTTGGGTACGTGGGTACGAGTACCAAGGGTGTGGGTACGAGTACCCATGCAACCTTGATTTTTGTAGATATATCACCACCAAATCTTACTTTACCTCCATTAGTACATTTGAAGGTGAGAAACTTGTTCGTCTCTAGTCATATGCTTGGAATAGCCACTGCCAATATAAAATATATCCTTTTTGCTTTCTTTGTGCAAGAAAGGCTATTTGCACAATCAAAGATTCCACTACAATTTCTTTCTTCTTCTTCTTCCTTGAAAATTTAGTAACCTCTGCTTCTTTCTTCTCTTTCTCATCCTACTTGTTCTGCTTAGAGAATTCTGCAATTTCACTTTTCCAAACTTTTGTAGCGTGACCAAACTTATTAGATTTATAACATGACATTGTAGCTCCTTGAAGAGGCAAATGAATTCCTATTCATGAGTCTGAAATCGTTTCTTGCAAACATTCTACAGTTGATTGCCTTGTGTCCAAAATAATTGCAAGAGAAATAATAACCATAAAAGAAAAAAATGTTAAACTTGGTCATAAATGCTTGTCATGTAGGAGGCTTGTTGAAAGTATTATTTGAATATCTGATTTTAATGTTGAATCCTTTGTGCTATCAACATTTGTCTTCAGCCGTTCTTTTATAGACTTAGAACTTTGACCTTCGTCAAGATTGACTCCACTTTTATACAAGGCATTTTTATGAGGCAATAATCTTGGTCAAGGACATGATATTTCTGATTTATTTTCTCAGAGATTTATCTAAGTTTATAAGTGACACAATTTCGGCTTCAAGTCTTTCATAGTTTTCTTCTTTGAGCTTAAGCTGTTTTCCGATTTCTTCTATTTTCTTGTCTTGTTCAATCCGAACCTTCAAATCAACGATCATTTTTTTCTGCTTTTCCAAGAGCTTGAAATGTTGTGGTTTTTGCTTCATTCTCTTCTTATTACCACACTTTTCTAATTTTTCTTTCTAAGTTTCTTGATTTCATTCAAAGAACTTATTAGCTCCTCTTCAAGATCTACTTCTTCATCAATATGGTATTCATGTTCTTGATTTTCATCATGTAATTCTTCGAAGGCCATGAACAGAAGTTCTTCTTTTAAAGACTCTTCATCATGAACATCAGATGAATTGCTTTCTTCCTTTGAATAGAGACTCTTTTTGAATTTATGAACCTTCTTTCCTTTTCTCTTATACTTCTTTTTGAACTTGGCCTACTATGTTTAAAACACTTGAAAGACAGCTTGTCTTTTTATTTACCAACACCTTTCTTCAACTTCCTCATGAATTTTGAATCTTTAAAATCAGGTTCTTCATCAAAACTTGCACTTGATACAACTCCTTTTCTTTTCCTGTCTCGGAAGCTTTGAAGGATGCCTCCCTTTTGGATGAAAAATAAGATTTTGTTCCCATCTCATAGGCTGTTAGGATACCATGAAGCTTATCAACAGTCAATTTGCCCAGTTCCTTCATTTCTTCAATCACTGGAACTTTTGCATCGAAACATAAAGGAAGTGACCTTAAAATCCTCTAAACTAGTGGACAACTTAACCTTTATCTCCTAAACCCTTAATGGAGCTAACAACTTCATCTACTTCTAGAAAAAAAGCCCTACAACATTTTCTTCTTCCTGCATCTTGAGACTTCCAATTTTTTTTTGACGAGTTTGTAATTTTGCACTTTTAACCTTATCATCTCCTTCACATGGTTTCTGAAGTTTCTCCCAAATCTCTTTAGCTGTATTTCAATGCATGACTTTCACAAATTATGTCGTTCACAAGTAACATAAGATTGCATTCATGGCTTTTGCATTATTTTCAAAATCTTTCTTCCCATTAGTATACGATGGAGGAGTTGGAGGAATTGTGTACCCAATCCTCACACTATTCCATTTATCAAAGCCAAGAGACAATATATAAGCGCACATTCAAACACTTTAGAATGCATAATTGGAGCCATCAAATAAGGTTGCTCTATTTCTTGCTAGACCTTCACAAGAACCAATATATGTAATCAGGACCAACCTCCAAGCATTTAAGCTCTTTCTCCGAAGGCATCTTGCTCTGATACTAATTAAAGAGCACATAGGAAATATTGAGAGGGGAGATGAACCAATATTTTCAAATCATCAAACTATTGAATGTACAAATAAAGCATAGAGGATCCATCAAAAGCACAAGCACTGAATTTTTCATGGAAAACCCCTACGGGTAAAAACCCACAATGTACAATAACTTTCATTAACAAAATGGGCACTAATCCAAATTACATAATTGAGCACTAATCCACTGGAAAACCAACCCTCTAATTACACAAGTGACCACCGACTCATTGAGAGCACCAACCCTCCTTGAAGCACCAACTCTGATCAACTAAGGCACCAACCTTAGTTTTTGGGACCAACTCAAATGCAAATATTTAATAGCTACGTTATGCTCAAATTCATCATCAAACTCAGCTCCATCATGCTCAATTCTAACACTAGCCTCCTTTTGCGCAATTCAAATACTATATCCTTGACACTTAATATGGTCAATTGCATACACACACACACACACACACACACACTCCTACAATAATATACCCAACTGTTGCAAGGAATTGACCCAATCTGTAATAGCTTGGCTTAGATGGTACATGTTAAACAATTTACTAGTTGCATTGTATATGTTCTTTAGAATTCAAAAGATAACACCCAAAAGCTCGCCTCAAACACTATTTTTAGAAACCAACACCATCACCAATCTATTTCAACCAAAGTAACAAAACTCCGACCTGACTTTGACTCAACAAGGGCAATTCGACTTGTGACCCGGCTCAAACTTAGTTGTGACTCGGTGAACTAGGGTATATTAATAGAAATACCTTATAGAAACATAAGATATTTGATGACTTGGCAGGTTAGGGTCATGGGTCATTTTGACCCGATAGCCGTGGCCCGACTCGTTGGCCCAAGTGACTTGCGGTGAGCCAAGTTACTATGATTTCAACTCAAAAAATGCTCCTATCAAACATAAAGTTCTGCACCACACTGATGCTACTCACATTGTGAATTTTTGTTTTTCTATGAACATGCTCTATTCCATAATCATGACATCACCCAACCATTTACAAATACATTATAACGAAAACGACATCACACCTCAAATGCAATGACACACTTGTTCAAAAGCTTTATCTACACACACACACACATATGTATATTAATCCTTGTGTAGCACATTTCTTCTCAAAAGTTGTTGTGCAGTATTGTGTTTTGTGCTAAGTGTGCCACACAATGATCAAAATAATAGTTAGCCTATTACAGTTCAAGTGAAACTCAACTACATGACACCCCAACAAAATAATAACATTAATGCACTATAACTTGTATTGAAAACAACTCTAAAACTCTAGACACATTAAAAAAAGTCCTAAAATTTCCTACGTTAATGATTTTGTTGTTATGAATACCTTATGACTCTTGAAACCACTGCTATATCCCAACTCTACACCTCATTCAATAAAATACACTTCCCTTTTTTCTCTAAAAACACCAAATGTCAATAGAATTCATCGCACAATTTTTTTTTTCTCATGCAACCCCCTTATGTTATACATAACTTGTCCTAATAAAAGCTTCCACGAGTCATACTAGTTTTTTTTTGGGTGATTAGATTTATAAAATTCTCCAACTCTTGTGATATATATATGAGACCTTATAAGTCTTATCAAGGTAGTAAGTAGAACCAATACAAATTGTATATATATTGATTTATGTTAAATGAATATATAAGTTAAACTCCTTATAAATCAATCTTTATATATTGCTTAGCAATGACCAACCAAATTGACAGTGTGTGCTCTGTACAAAGTACAGATGAAAATCACTAATAATATTTAAGCTCTTTAGAAATACTACATTGGTCCACCACACTAATCTTTTTTGATCAGTACAAAGCACTGATGATGCCATTCACATGTCGTGCAGTCAACGCTATTGATAAATGTTCAGTGTTAGAGCAGACCTCTTTACACCTTTCAATGAACTTGGAAAGATATTGATAAACCTGATATTGTATTATGCTTGAGCCATGAGAGTCAGTGTTAATATCTTATGTGTTTTTCTTGCTTGCTTATTTTGCAAGGAGGTCTTTGCAAAATATACATAACTATGAGTCACATTCGATAGACGTGACTTGGGGAGTCACATTCGATAGATGTGACTAGGGAGTCACGGTCTATCAAATGTAACTCTTAGTCACATCACAAAAAAAAAAAAAAAAAACAAATATTAACCCAGCCAAATCGACTGATATTGTCAATTACAAACAATTTGTTAATGCAAGTTTTTATCGGCCTCCAACTTTAGTATATATTATATGCATTGTTTTATAGATTTGATATCAAGTTTAATTATTTAATTATATATATATATATATATTTTATATCAACACATATACATATCTCATAAATATATTAAATGTGCAATAATAATAATACTAACAATAAAAGAAATACATTACATCAACATATTTTCTAGTATTATTATACGACTAAACTACACTTATACCCCTAGTTTAAAAGGATAAACACATAAGTAAATATTACATCATTCACAATATTTAGTAATGACACACAAGGAGAATCTTTGATCAAAAGATTTCCACTATATTGATATCTTGTTTGATATCATGAGCATTGACCTTTTAGAATGTTCACACATAAGATCACCAAATACTCTAACTAATGGCCTATCAGAATATCAACATATGATATTCACTAAGTACTCAATAAGGTATGATATCACATTTGATACCATGAGTATTGGTCTCCCAGAATATTGACATTCGATATTCACCAAGTATGTACTCAATAATGACTCTATTTCACATTTGATATCATGAGTATTGGTCTTCGAGAATATAGACATTCGATATTCACCAAGTACTCAAAAGTTTTGATATCACATATGATATCATGAGTATTGGTCTCCTAGAATATCAACACATGATATTCACCAAATACTCTTTGAGTAATGGCCTTCCAGAATGTTAAGTTGCAAGATATTCGCCAAGTGGCCTTCCAGAACATCGAGTTGTGTGATATTTACCAATTACTTTGTGTAGTGATCCTCCAAAATATCAATTTGCATAACATTCACCATGTACTAAAAAAGTGTTTATAAGGTATGTGCACACACATTTTCATAATGCTTTTACCATATAAAGTTTTACCATGCAAAGTATAATCTATCATGATGTGCATAGACATCATAAGATATCCACCATAATAGAAAATTAAGTTATTGTAAGATTGTCACCTTTCAATAACTTCTGCAAATATAAGTGATGATAATTTGGAAGTTGTCTCCTCTTCATGATGTACATAGGTGGTAGGCCCATTGAATCATAGTCACTCACAAGGATTCTTGAACTCCCTTTGAATATCAATAATTTGAGCTCCTCATTCAAGTTTGGATTTTTAAGAAGTGTCAGACTCCCTCTTCCTGCAATGACTTTTTTAGAGGAAAAGATCAAGGTACATAAGTGTTCTAGTATGTATTGAAAAATACACACAAATAAATGTGATTTTAAGGTTAGATTTATATAAAAAATATATTACAATAATTTGGTATTCTGAGACTCCATCTCATCTGATACCAAGGCAATCACTTTAAAAGCATTTCACATTTGTTTTCCAATCAGATGAAGATGACAAGGAAATAGAGAACTCCCTCTTAATCCAATATTTCACACGAGTTATGGATATTTGAAGTTTTGTAGAATGGATATCTTTTTGAATCTATATCCAAATCGCTGACTTTGGCAAAGCATGCTTGATGTTTTAGTCTATCAAGACATTGAAATGCTGAGTGACCATAGTTATCACATCTAAAGCACTGCATTTTAGAGCAATCTATCTATTTCCTTTTCCCTTTGAATTTAGGTTTCTTCCTTTTATCAACTTGGGTCATGAGGACCTGAATATCATCTCCAGTAGTAGTATCATCTTGAGACATTAACATGCAATCCTCTTGCATGTAGTCAGCCTTTAGTCAAGCAAGTTTAGGAAGCTTGGATCGAGAACATACTCCTTGTCTAAAAGTTTTCCATGATGGTGGTAGTCCTTTTAGTGTTATCATGGTCAATTCTTTGTCATTATAGATGTGACCAATTGTAAAGAGTTGGTCCCTTAGTTTTGTTATCCTCATAAAATATGAAGTGATGGATTCTCCTGTATTTATCTTAATATTGGAGAGTTTGTCTCTTAATGTGAGTATTCTGGTTGTATTGTTTATCTCAAACATTTCTCTAAGTGCTTGAACATTTCATGTGCCATGTCTAGTTTTGTAATGATGGGAAGTAGATGATCCTTCACCCCGTCCACCAGTAATTTCATAGCTCTGGTATTGTCTTTTTCCCATTGATTTATAAGGAGTTTAACTTATGCATTATTCGCAATTTCCAAGCTACAAAATTTGAGTCACGTTCAAGTCTGTCTTCTAGTCTCATACCATTCAGTATTTTGGCAAATGTAGGTTTAAGAATATTTGAGTGCACTTGGATAGATAAATCTGATCAAAATCATCTCTTGGACCCACTTTGATACCATGCTGATTTTTTTCGTGATCAGATTTATAAAATTCTCCTAGTCCTTGTGATATATACATGAGACCTTATAAGTCTTATCAAGGTATTAAATACAACCAATACAAATTTTTTATATATATATATATATATTGATTTAAACATAAATCAATGTATAAGTTGAACTCCTTATAAATCTATGTTTATATATTTCTTAGCAATGACCAATCAAACTGATAGTGTCTGCTCTGTACATAGTATGGATGAAAATCATTAATAATATTTAAGCTCTTTAGAAATACTACAGTCGCCCACCACAGTAATCTTTTTTGATCGGTACAAAGCATTGATGATGCTATTCACATGTCTTGTGGTCAACGTGTGTAACAAGGATGGTACTGTATTGATAAATGTTTGGTGTCAGAGTAGACCTCTTTACATCTTTCAACGAACCTGGAAAGATATCGATAACCTGGTATTGTATTATGCTCGAGCCACGAGAGTCAGTGTTAATATCTTATGCATTTTTCTTGCTTACTTATTTGCATGGCGGTGTTTGCAAAATATACATGACTATGAGTCATGTTTGATAGACATGACTTGGGAGTCACGACCTATCAGACGTGACTCTTAGTCACATAACAAAATAAAAAAAACAAACTAATATTAACCCAGCCAAATCGACTGATATTGTTGATTACAAAAAACTTGTCAATGCAAGGTTTAATCGTCCTCCGACTTAGTACATATCATATGCACAGTTTAATATATTTGATATTAAGTTTTATTATTTAATTATATATCTATATCTATATCTATATATATTATAGCAACACACACACACACACACACACATCTCATAAATATATTTAATGTGCAATAATAATAATCCTAACAATAAAAGAAATACTTTACATCAACATATTTTCTAATATATTTTTCCGACTAAATTATACATCAACACATATGACACAAAAGCACTTTCCAAAATGTACTAAATTTTGAAGCCATTGTTGCTAAGAAGAAGCCACCTCATATTTAATGTGAAATAATAAAAGTGATATTCCTTTTATTAAGGCATTACATAGATCCTCTTCCTCAGAGTTAACCTTTGAATAATTAAATGATGACTTGGCAAATTAATTTGACTTGGCAAAGTAGACAAGAAAACAACTTGAGCAGATGACCAAGCAACTCAAGTAGATGACCAAGCAGCTCAAGTAGATAGCCAAGTAGCTCAACCAGACAACCATGTAGCTCAACCAGACAACCAGGTAGCTCAATTGGACAACCATGTAGCTCAACAAGATAACCAAGAAGCTCAACCACACAACCAAGAAACTCAAGCAGACAACTAGGTAGATCATTCTAAGTTTCTATAATTTTGAGTAATCCACTAAGATTTATATGACCTTGAATATTAGTGTTTGACATCAATGACAACATACTCAACTAATTTGACTCGGTTTTGTACCTAGAAACTTTGAAAATGCATAGTTCACACCCATTTGACTCTACTTGTTGTAAAAAATGGTTTCTCCTCTATGAAATGGTTACATTTCAGTTGGACGATATATTCTTTGAGGTTTCTTAAAAAAATTGTAGTGTAAATTGTTTTATTCTTTTATCCTATTGGGATGCAAACATGTTTATCTATGTTACCAAAATTTTCTCTGGCAACCCCAAAGTTTGGTCCGGTTCTTGCATAAGTATGGTCCTCATCATATTCTTGCAAAAGTCTGCCACAAACCTTCAAGTCTACCCAAATTCTGTCAGATTATCCCGACATGAATTTTGAAGTTTCCAAATGACATGTTTTACCTTTTGGCCAAATTTGGCCAAAAATGGTTTTTTTTTTTGACTTTTTAAAAGTTATTTTTGGTGTATTTTAGTCAATCTAACATTTCAGCCTTAAAATTGATTACTAGAAAGGCCAAAAAGGTAAAACATGTCATTTGGACTAAAATATTAATATGTATCATTGTAACACAGGGACGCGTTCGTTGCTCCCCTCCCCCGTCCCCCCACCAAAAAAAAAAAAAGGAAAAAGAAAAAATCTCAACGTCTCTGAGATGGGAATGTGGGGACATCGTTTTGGCGTTTCCAATGGCACCACCAATCTTGCTGCCGTTATGGTGGAGATAGGGGGATGTCTCGCCTTTCCCTAAGGAGATGCAGGGACTTCCTAGTGTCCCTTGAGGGGATAGGGGAATGAGAGCAAGGCCCTTGACCCCTCTAGGGAATGGTTGGGCATCCCTAATCCAACCCCCCCAAAAGGTATGTTTAAAAAATAAAACATTTTTTTAATATTCTATTGGTCGTATTGAGGTTAGAAGTTATATTGAATATCATATCTTGCTGCTCAATGTAATCATCTTTATGATGAGATACTCATCTTCTGATATCTATGACTATTATTATTTAGTATTTAGATAATTTAGAAGTTAGAACTCTTCCATTTTCTCATTCGAGTATTAAAAATTCTAATAGTTATTGTTCAATGTTCAATGCAATGTTCAGGTATTTAAATTTTAATAAATTAGTATTTTACATCTTTATGTCTTATATTCTTATACATATTTTCATAACTAGCATTTTAAATACCACATGCATAACAAATAGTAGATACACCCCCCGCCTGTCGTCTTCCACCACAGTCCCCACATTGTCCCCAAATTAAGGCCCCTTTATTCACCTTGCTTGAAAACTTGTCCCCCCATCTCAACGTCCCCTTGTCTCCCAAGGTAGTGTAACTATAATATATATGGTAGTGTATTTCGCTATGTTGTTTTACTATTAGCATAATTGTGTATGAACTTATTTACTGATGCATATATATAACATGTGTCTTTGTATGCAAGAGCCCAAAATGAAAAAAAATTAGATGAATTTTGAACACGAATCTGAATCGACAAATTAGATGTTTACTATGGTTGTTTTGAAATCTTACTAGGTTTTCAAATTTTTTTATGATAGTTAAGAGTCTATGATTGGACATCATCTCATATTAATAATAATTTGCATATTTGTAGATAGGGATGTCTTTGACTTGGGATGTGTTTTGAGGACCAGGTTACACGTCTCGTACCCGCAACATGGTCAAGAATGTCTTTGCAAGCAGTAGATACCCAACCATTGTCTTTGGGCATCACTTTAAGTACCTGGCTAGACAACAAAAAGCTGAAAAAAATGAGCCAAAAATTAGAGAAAATTCAAGAACACTAACAAAAGGCAAACGTAATGCACAAGAATGAATGAATACATAGATGGAAGGGAAATGGAAGACACAAGAAGCTTAGAAGTATGCCACAGGAAAGAAGTAAATTCCATGGGAAGGTAGGGAAAGCCACAACCAATTGAGGAGTGACAAACAGGTTTTTCCCCGCTAATTGCAATTAAGTTAAGTGGACTAAACCATTAATATATATGGTAGTGTATTTTGCTATGTTGTTTTTCTATTAGCATAGTGGTGTACGAACATATATATATATATATATATATATATATATATATATATATATATATATATATATATGTCTTTGTACAAACGAATCCAAAACAATTTTTTTTTTGGACAAATTTTGAACCGAAATCTCAAATCTGCATCTGAACCTAAATCCAAACAGACAAATTAGATGTTTATTATAGTTCTTTTGAGGTCTTCCTAAGTTTTCAAAGATT
The DNA here is from genome assembly GCA_028749045.1 of Cupressus sempervirens. Lineage (NCBI taxonomy): Eukaryota > Viridiplantae > Streptophyta > Pinopsida > Cupressales > Cupressaceae > Cupressus > Cupressus sempervirens. The sequence goes on from CM053792.1 coordinate 721,646,579, forward strand.
TTATGATATTGAGTCTATGACTAGGCATTCATTTGATATGAAAAGTAATATGCACATTTGTAGAGAGACATGCCTTTGACTTGCTGGGATGTGTTTAGAGGACTAGGTCACACGTCCTGTACCTGAGACATGTTCAAGAATGTCGTTGCAAGTAGTAGATGCCTCGTTATTGTCTTTTGGTGTATCTTGAAGCACCTTGCTAGACAACAAAAAGTTAAATAATGTGCAAAAACACAGAGAAGTTAAGAGCACTGATAAAAGCCAAACACAATGCACAGGAAGGAATAAAAAAATAGATGGAATGGAAAAGAAAGACACAAAAAGGATAGAAGTATGCCGCACGAAAGAAATAAATTCCATGTGAAGATAGGGAAAGCCACGACCAATTGAGGAGCGACAAAGGTCTTCCCTTGCTAATTGCAATCGTGTTAACTGAAACATTAATATACATGGTAGTGTATTTTCCTACATTGTATGTAGGTATGTATTTGTACAGACAAGCCCAAAATGAATTTTTTTTGGACAAATTTCAAACCTGAATCTCGAACTTGCATTTGAACCTGAATCCAAACCGAAAAATTAGATGTTTATTATAGTTGTTTTGAGGTCTTACTAAGTTTTTAAAGCTTTTTATTATAGTTGAGTCTATGACTAGGCATTCATTTGATATATGTAGAGAGACATATCTTTGACTTGTTGGGATGTGTTCTAAGGACTAGGTCACATGTTTCGTACTCGAAACACTGCCAAAACTATCTTTGCACGCAGTAGATGCCCCACCATTGTCTTTGGGCATCTTCTGAAGTACCTTGCTAGACAACAAGTAATTTAAAAAGTGCAAAAAATAGAGAAAATTCAAGAGCACCAACAAAAGGCAAACATAATGCACAAGAATGAATGAAAACATTGATGGAAGGGAAAAAGGAAGACACATGAAGGTAAGAAGTATGCTGTAGGAAAAAAAAAATTCCATGGGAAGGTAGGTAAAGCCACGACCAATTGAGGAGTGACAAACCGGTTTTTCCCCGCTGACTGCAATCACGTTATATAGACGACTTCATCTTCGTCTTTAATTTGAAGTTCAATGTCATTTGTTTCAGACTTACTCTAACTAATTAATTTTTTTTGAATAAAATAATATTCTCCAAGTACACCCTTCTATTTTTAATAAATAGTCATATGTGTATCAATACCAATCTCTAGAGCCTCCAATTTTTCCTTTCGTGATGTAACCTTGATAAGTTAGATTTCAACATTGTTAATAACATTTTACCATTCACTCACATCGTACAAGACTAGAAATTTATCTGCATATCATTGAGTGAATTGTTTTATTGTTAACCTAGCAATAACTTTATCAACTTCATATAAATTTTACCAAATAATTGTTAGCATTATATGCTCAATGTTATCATTGATGTCAACTACTTGGTTGCATTTATGTCAACTTGCTATGTAATATCCCTTTTTTGGATTTTCTTTTAATCACTTCAAATTCCCAAATTTTGGATTTCTATGAGTAACTTGGAATATATTCCACACTTTAAAATATGTTTACTTCAAAGGTGTGCAAACTTTTGAATAATATATGTACATGCTCGAGGGATAATAATCTCATATACGGGATAAAATATATTTAATATTAAGAAATCTCTCCTAATAATATGATAATTTGTACTATATTTACCCACATCCCTTACTTCATTCCCCCCCCCCCCCCAAACTATTTGTCTAAATACTCCTTGCATATTATTAACAACATTGCATTCTATTATTTTATCTCAAATCAAAGCTTATAAATTTATTATTAATATCTATATTACAATTCGATCCCCTTTGTAAACTTTAGCACTTGATTATTATTCTTCCCACGTTTATCATTCACATGGATCCCTGTAATACTTGGCGGGTTTTAGTAGTTATGGGGTCTCCTTTATATTCCCCCTCCTGATGGTACTTTATTCCCTTATTATCCACATGTTCTCCCTTGTCTCTTTTTTATCAACTATGGTGGCCTATGGCACATATATATGTGCCAAGGTATCCCAAAAGATCAGACACATCGCTTCATGAGGGGCCCACCAACCAAGAAGTGACATCGAGATGATGTATTCAGGGTTTGTTATAAGGTTATTATAATATTACGTGAAGGGTAGGTAGTTATGATTAAATTTGAATAATTATAGGGGATGTTTGATATGTTTTGTTATTTGGTATGATTAAGGTAAATGTAATATATATATTTATATTATTATATCCAATTTCTTAATGTTCGGTTATTGTGATCATTTACTATCACCTCTTTCATTTTTTGTAATTTGAGAATGTAACGATCTCATAGTATGATAAAGATGTTGTGACTATTGATTCAATATTATTCAATGATTTCATTATCTTGTTAGGGTAACAATATATAATTGAATGGCATTAGTTATTGTCATTCATATAACATATGTCGATGATATATTATGAAATTGTATCTTACTCAGGTGTTATATTATTGTTATATATTCATTTAGTGCTTTCACCATTTTAAGTTTAGGGTTTTGTTTAAGAGGCTCGTGATGCTATGATTAGGAAGGTGGTAAAGTGTTGTATGATGTGAGTCATGCTTGCATTTGATGGAGGTTGTGTTTTGAAAGAAAGAATATTTGATGTTTGATATGCAAGAAAGAGTATCTAGTGTTTGATATGAAGAAAAGAGTATTTGAAGGTTGATAGAGGTTTGACATTGTGCAATTATATAATGTTCTGATGCCTAGCTGTGATAGTAAGTCAATATGAGGTATATCTAGAAGATCGAAGTATGAGATTCTGAAATATGCAGGAAACAATATTTGAAGACTTTGTGGGAGAATGCTCTGCATTCCTCTGCATAAGATGATGATGACTTTTAGTTTAGGTTATAATGACAATGTACTGTGAATATTGCACTGTCATGTTTTTTGGTCCCCAATTGTTATTTAGAAGTTGTGACGTGCTATTTGTTGATATTAAAGATGGCTTCTAGGAATGGATAGGACTGGCTCGGAGAATGCTCTACATTGATAGTTTAAGTTGTGCACTTTGGTGGCTTCTTTGTTCATTTGTGCATTGTTTCATTTCAAATGTTGTATGTTTGTTTTCTTTGCAAGTGAGGATATGTTGTTTCAAGTACACCATTGTTGTATGTGTTGTCTTTTGGTCAACTCAATTGATTGCAGTGACTAGATTTAAGTCTTCTTGGTCTTTATATATTGGAAGAAGAGGTGAGAGGTTAAGAATGATTGTGCTGTGGCGTGTTTTGCTTTGCATGGCATTAGGTGCTATGAAGAGTGTTGTTGAGATGACAAGCAATATTTTTTAATGCTTTTCTATAGTTCACGTTTGAGTTTGACTTTGGACTATGTTACAATGCATGCACTTTGATTGTGTCATTGGAGGAAGACTTATTGTAATGTATTTTGGTCCCCCCTTTATCTCTTGGGGTGAATTGCAATGAGTATTTGTGTTCTTGGTGGGTGACTTCGTGTAGATTTTGCTTATTTTCTTGTGGATGACAATGTTGAAATATTAATGAACAAACGAGTATATATATATGTACAAATGAATGAATTTGTGTAATAGACGTAATGGTGGTGGTTGTGAGAGGTGTTGGATCGATTGAGAAGTTAGTGTGAAGTGAAAGAGGAAGAACAAAGGTGTGAATTACAGAAATTGATAAGAGTAGTTGCAGTGGTTGATTAGGTGATCCTACATTCTTTCATTGCATCATTTTTCCTGTTCTTGCCAAAAGATAGTCTACTCTTTAAAGGACTTTGTGGAGATTTGAATCTTGCCCTAAGGTTGTACAAGTCCTTTTAGGGATAGTGAGTTCCTTGGCAGTTTGCCTAAACATCAAGGACAATGAGTTCCTTGCTTCTAACCTAAAACATTGATTGGTGGTGGGTGTGAGTTGTGTTGGATAGATTGAGAAGTTAGTGTGAAGCAAAAGAGGAAGAGCAAAGGTGTGAGTTGCAGAATTTGATAGTGAGTAGTGTTGGATCGATTGAGAAGTCAGTGTGAAGAAAAAGTGGAAGAACAAAGGTTTGAACTGTAGAAATTGATAGAGTAGTTGCAGTGGTTGATTAGGAGATCCTACATTCTTTCATTTCATCATTTTTCTATGCTTTCCAAAAGACAGTCTGTTCTTTCAAGGACCTTGTGGAGATTTGATTCCTGCCCTAAGGTTGTACAAGTCCTCTTAGGTACAGTGAGTTCCTTGGTGGTGCACCTAAACATCAAGGACAATGAGTTCCTTGCTTTTGACCTAAAACATTGTTTGTGGTGTGCGTGAATGGTGTTGGATAGATTGAGAAGTCAATGTGAAGCGAAAGACGAAGAGCAAAGGTGTGAATTGCATAATTTGATAAGTGTAACAACCCCATTTTTCCCAGCCTTAAATAACAGCTATCATATCATTGAACACAGTTACTTTTCCATATTCATGAGCATGAGAAGGCAATTATAACAACTATTTACATGCTCATATGAAAGAGATTAACGATGATAACAGATTAATTGAATTGCCTTAACCATCAATTGAAAGAGCATTTAACCAACAAATGCAACATATATAGCTGCCATCATTGTTATGGTAAAATAATGGATGTGTTATTAAACAAAGATCATAAATGATCTATATATACAAGTATACACAAAAATGTTTCTATAATGAACAAAGAGAGAAATAGATACATTCTTAAGAGAGAGTTTCCATATTGAACAGAGAGAGAATATGGAAACATACAAGAAGAGTGATCATTTGAAATAGAAGTAAATCTATGGAAGAGAGAGAATCAAATTTAGAGAGATTTTACTTTAATACCCTCCTTTATGGTCAAGTTAACTTTAAATCAAAAAATTTGCAAGAGAATCTTCAAAAGGCATAAAAGGTAGACTCGAGCTGATCAGTGAGCTCTGCATGTTCTGCAATATTGGCCAGTGGCTGTGACCCTCCTTGCTTCCGCTAGTCAAAAGCAATGCAGTCTTTTTGATCACATGACCAAATTTGTGGCAATAGTTGCACTGGATTTGCTTCTTGGAGCTATTTTGCGACTGAGCAGATGACTGAGATGAGCCTTTATCCTTGTTAAAGGATTGGGCTGAAAAATGCTTGTTTAGAGGATGATGAAGGAGCATTGCTGCCAAATTGTTGTTTCCAACGGTCCTGCTATAGAAGTTTGGTGCACAAATCTGGAAATTTGAGGTTGACATTAGTTGCAGTAATGTTGAGCGTCTCGATAAAGTGCCATAGGATGATTGTAGACTTTTCAGAGTAATGACCACCATATCAGCTTCCTCCATTTTACGACCAATGGCCTCAAGCTGATTTCAGATGTCCTTAATCTTTAGATGTTCCTGCAAGGACATGTGCCTATTTGTAATAATAGAGAATAGCCGATTCTTCAGAAAGTAGGCTCGACTTTTATCTAATGTCTTGTGGAGATCCTTCAGTGTTTTTCAAATTTCTGTTGTTGTCTTGTCGAATGACACTTGAGGCAGCTGATCATCAGTAATTGAAATCTTAATACGCATAATCGCGTCACGATTACACTCATCAAACTTCTCTTGAGTAGCATCGATTATAGTAAGATGAGTTGATACCTAGAACAAGCACCTCAAGGCGATGGTACTCAAAGATTGTCATCATTCTCTGCTTCCAGTTGTTGTAGTTCTTTCTGTTGAAACATTGACTGCCTTCCAAGAGAAGATTGGTGAGAGATGCACTGACACATTTTTCGATGCAAAAAAATGTGAATATGCATGAACTTTGAGGCAAATTGACGGAAGACCCAAAAAAAATGACAGGACACTCAAAAGAGATCTCGAAAAACCCAGGATGAATATGAAATTAGATTCTGATTTTGCTGGCTCGAAAATCGAGGCACACAAACCGATGCACCTTGAAAAAACAAAGATTGTCCTAGTTTTGATTTGCTAATACCCACCTAGAATTTGCAAATTTTTTTGAACCCAACTAGAAACCAAGAGTTTCAAAAGAAACCCTAGCCGTTTGTAAAAAAAACTTCATAAATAGCAAATTGTTGTGAAAAAAATGGTGGAAATAGGTGGTTTGTTCATATAGCAAAGATAGAGGATTATTAAAAACTCTCAAAGGAGCATAAATCGACCATTACTTGGGTTGAAAAAACTCAAAAAATGTGGTTGGAATGCAAAAATGTCAGCAAAAAAAAAGGAACCGAGAAATCACAAAAAATGGTCGTTTTTCATACAATTGTAGGCTGTTTATGCAAGGATGCAAGACTATGGCCATGATTTTGCAGAAATCGTGCACAACGACCATCGTTTTGTAGAAAAAATTGCTCAAAACAATGACACCCAAAAAAAAAAGTGCATGAAAACAACACCAAAAAATACTAGATATAAGATGCTAGGAAAAGCCAAACACAAAATGACACACAGAAACCCTAACTCAGGTTTGAAGAAAAAAATGAATTTCTGCAAAAACAAAAAAATGAACATACCCAGGCAAAGATTTCGAAAAACTAGGAGTCTAAAAATTTCATGAAGAAATTATAGATATTCAAAACCCATTTTGAAAAATAAATTAGAAAATTTCAATAATGAAATTATTTTTAAAAAATAAATAGCTCTACTACCATATTATGGTAAAATAATGAATGTGTTACTACACCGAGATCGTACATGATCTATATATACAAGCATACACAAGAATCTTTTTATAACGAACAAAGAGAGAAATAGAAACATTCTGAAAAGAGAAAGAGAAAGTTCCTATATTGAACAGAGAGAGAATATGGAAACATACAAAAGAGTGAGTATTAGAAGTAGAAGTAAATCCATGGAAGAGAGAGAAACAAAATTAGAGAGATTTTATTCTAATAATCATAACTAACCATGACTTAATGGAAAGAGAGATCATTTTCTACTAATAAAGATACATTACCTTTCATAATCACATGAAAACAATTTTACAACTACTTAACATATTCAGATGGAGGAGAACCAACAACTATAACGAAATAACTCAAAAGAAAAATAACTGATTAAACGATATTAACCATCTAACATATCTTCAACTTGAAATCGTAAATTCATAAAAGTAAAATACCCCAACTAGAAGATATTTGAATGCAGATCATATCTTTGTCTTGTGCAAGTCTTAGCATCTAGTGGAGAGGAGAAGCATTGTCAAGGGCTTAACCACCCAACCGTGGACCTTAAGTATCCCCACACAATCTCAATCGAGAAAGGCTCTCCCTACCTCGTGAATAGGCACGGGATACCTTGTCATGTCATTGAGCAGCTTGGTGTTAAGAGTGTCATTCCACAATCGGCTTGACAACAAGAATCATACCCTTAGACCACCATGAGCTGATTTGGTTTGGTTTATTTGTTTAACTTCATTTCCTTCTTAATTTGGAACTAATTAACCACTCTTTGGTCTTACAAGTTATAATCGCAAAACATTTGTTATCAGCCCACACCCTTCATTTTGACCTTGCTAGTCATCCTGGATGGATCCTAGTGTGGCTGTCCAAGATTCTCAATTAAACTTCGTTTACTACGATCAAGATTTTCTTACCCAACCTGGTTTTATAACAAATTCATAAAAGAAAGGTTCATGATAATTTTTCAGAATTGTTGCTTGACTCTTTGAGTGCACCTTCTCTTATCTCAAGGGCATATAGATGATGCCCTTGTATAAGTTGCAAAAAGTTGGAATCCTTCTAATTTTATTTTAAGTTCCGAGAGAGTAATCATAATAGTAACCAACAGATAAATTTAGACCCATCTCGTATGCATTTAATCAATTTGTTTAATGAAATCAAGACATTCAATTTGGACCTAGTCCACTTAGCTCTATCTAATATATATAGCAATGTTTCTTTGAGATTACCAAACTAGAACTTCCAGAGCTTCTTAATATAACAAAATGGCAAGAAAACTTAGAAAGAATGCACGACCTAATAGAGGTATTATCACCCTCAAGTGCTGGTGGAAACTTGCACTACCTAACACGGCTCCCAGACTGTAGTATACCAAGCCTCTAGAAAATCGCAGCCCCCACTATGGATGCAATACGTAGATATAAATCAGCAACACTATGTAGGCAATTCTTTGTTATGAAACTTTGACAAACATAAATGGAAAAACATAGGTATGTGTCAATGACACTATGGATGCAATGGTATTGATATGAACAATGACATTTGCAATCACAAATTTCAATATGGAGCATTATGCAAATATCTATTTGAAAATGCAGGTAGCAATATGAAGTCCCAGTTTTTAATCCACCTAGTATGAATGCAATTCTCATTGGTGCACCAACGACACCGTAAATGCAAAATATTGATAAGGGAACGATGGCAAGATGCAGTCGTAGGTAAGAATTAAACGACAATAAGTAAGCAAACGTAGATAGGAAAAGTAGTCGCCAATATGACAATTGCAGATATGGAATCCTTTGCTAGTATGAAGGAGAATCACATAAATGGAGGGTGCTTGCCATTTCAATCTCATGCTCGATTCAAGAATGGACTCATGAGCAAGGAGCAAAAAAGTGGTGGAAACATGAGTTACTTTTCTTGGCTTAATATTTAAGATCCATAAAACTAAATGGGCTGAAAGACAAATGGCCGACTAAATAATATCAATCAAGGCCGCTAGAAAAGAAATATAAGGGCCTAATAGAAGAATTAAAAAGAAATATAGGTTGCTGGGAAACAAATAAAGGGCCGATGGCACAAAATAATAATTTTACTCCTTATGATTATCATAATGATATTTTACTTTATATATATATATATATATATATATATATATATATATATATATATACTACAATTGTTCTTAGTCGATATCATGCTCAAGTGAATACTTTTAATATCGTATTAAATGTGTTGATCCGGTTAGCTCATGGTGATCACTTGGTATACTCTTCTTGCCTTGTCCGATTTCCCCTGTCCATGGTGGTTTAGGACTCATACCTTTTTCTCAATGGTAGGTGGTGTCCTCATGCCCAATTCCTTTTCTGGCAATGCTTCCCCCCTTTGTCACATTCTTGCAAGAGAAATTCACCATGGTAATAACATATTTCTCATCTTTCTATAGAATCAGAGTAATCATGGCATATGATTATATTAGCCAACCATCCCCAATTCATATATCATCGTAACGATTAATGAATATTCCATTTTCCCATGAAATCATAACGGAGAACCAATACTTCATTTTCAAATGAAACCATAATGAATAACTAATTTAACCAATCATTCAACTTCGCATGAAGCCTCAACGGATATAAAGAAACATTAAAAATTGAGCCAAAATTGGGATGTAACAATAAGAGTGGTTGTAGTGGTTGATTAGGAGATCCAATATTCTTTCATTTCATCATTTTTTCCGTGCTTGCTAGAAGACAGTCTGCCCTTTTGACAGCTTTGTGGAGATCTATATCTTGCCCTAAGGTTGTGCAAGTCCTCTTGGGGACAGCAGTCAGTTCCTTGGAAGTATGCCTAAACATCAATGACAATGAGCTCCTTGGCTTGTGGTCTCAATCATTGTAATCAATTGTTTCATATAGTGAGTGTGATTCTGCATTGAGTTTTTCACATAAATCTAATGTTCACGTGTATGTGTTGTCACAGCTGTAGCTTTTGCTGATAGTTAGTTGGATTAACAGTAATTGAGAATTGTTATAGAATCGTAAAGTATGTGTTTATGCTAATTCAATCACTTCCTCCCCTCTTCCCCCACTCTTAGCTCTGGAGGCGTTCAACAAGAATCATTTAGTACTGACATTTACATGCTATACTGCATTTCGCTATTTTAGAAAAGCAAAAATTATTTGACAATTCATGGGCTAAACTTTCTGTTTTAGACAATTCATGGACTAAACTATCTGTTTTAGACAATTCATAGGCTAAACTCTGTTTTATTTGCTCTTTATATCTCTATGCTATGAAAAAGCCTTCAAAGTCTAAAACCAAGGAGTTTATTAACATTTTAAATTTTTTTTTTTCCTGATTTTTTCCCGTTTAAATCTTGATATTATCAGTATCCTTATACTTTTGGTTTGCCAATTTTTTCCCCCAAAGATTCTTGCTGCCATGGTTCAAAGTTCTTGATGTCTGTGAGAATTTAGAAAATGCTATTAAAGGTAATATATTTGCCATTATACCTGCCATATGCTTTTACGTAGAAGGTGTAAAGCCTTTTCAACACATCAATTCTGTGCATATACTACAACCATGGCATTTAATTAGACCACATTTGTTTGAGGTAATTTTATCCAACTATCCTATCACCTTAGCTGCACCTTGTATGTGCTTCCACAGTTTGCATGCATGTTTAGTATGGTGTCAATACTGTTGCTTGTATTTGCTTGGAAGCTCCTAAATTCTCATCAACAACTCTTTATTGTCAAATCCTGCAATCATTGCATTCTTGGAAATGACATCTCTTCAGGGCATTCTACCAAATGAGACAGGTACTTTCTTTGAACATTTTGCATCCGTGTTTGGCAGGGCAGTTGCAACTACAACATCTAACAAAAACTTCTCTCCAGTCATGCGTTCATGGAGGTTGCCCCATTTGATGCACAAGCCTATTTTTCATATTGGTTCATTTAGCATCAACAGTTATTCCACACGAACATTGTCTGTGTTTAAAATGATGGACATGGTTTACGTCTGTGAGAACAGTACTTGAGATGAGTTTAAATGTAGCATAGCAGTCAGAGTGTATTCAAAGGTTCTTAAAAACTCACGGTTGTTTGAATGATACTGTTTAGCAAACCAAATGTGGCAGATAAATAATTCTTTTTCTTCTGTTCCACAATGACTAAGTAAATGTCTTGAATTTAGAAACACCCTTATACCTTCATTTGCCAATCCAACTTCTCCAACTTGCATACGTGCAGCAAGGAGGATAATGACAAAGGTTGTGGAATTCTGCTCATGCCTGCCTTTTGTTTTGCTTGAAAGTTTCTGAAGTCCTTTCAATAAATCCATTTTGTGCAAACCTTGCAACCATTCAACTTTGTATTCTGTCAAACAATTAACATGCAGTTGGATTTACAACTATAATATCTGACAAAATTTCCTTTCTAGTCTTTATGTTAAGCTGTATGTCCATACGTTAATTCAAAGCTTTAGTAGTGGCACAAGTAATAAGGATGTTGGCAGAACTCATTGAAGTTGGCTTTATGTCTACCAAATGCACTTGCTTGAAGGTTTAAAAGGCCTTTCCCCACATTCATTTTGTGCTTATCCCTGCAACAATTGCATGCCATGAGATTACTTTTCATCGAGCCCTTTGCGAAACAGTTCATAGCACTATTTGTGATTCCATGCTTTGCATAATGTCTGCCACAGCATTTCCAACTGCAACATTTGACAAACCTCTTTCCACTATGTTTTGATGGATGTCAATACCTTTTTTCAAATGCTTTCAAACTGGTGCAAGCAATTAACATGCTGGCAGAGGACACAGGACTTGGCTTTGTACCTGTCAAGTGCATGCTTGATAATTTTGAAAACTTTTCTAAAAAACTAATTTGCATGCCCTTCCATTATTGCGTTCTAACAGACAACACTTTTGATGCCCTAGCTCAGTCCATTCGTTTGCTTCGTGTATGCTTCCACATTCAACAAGCAATTTTGCCATGGCACTTGCAATACCAGTTGAAGCTTTTCATAGACAGTTATAGGAAACAACTCTTTGATGAGCGTTCAAAAACCATAAGATTAGAAAGTTAGAAAATCTGAGCATTTGATGCTAGAAAATTAGAATTTTAAGAATACGAGGTTAGAAAATTTCAAAATTACAAATTTGAGCATTTGAGGTTAAAAAATTACAAATTTGATGAGGTTGGAAATTTAGATACGAGAACTTGAGCTGTTGTTCACTAATGCTAAAGAACGAAAAGGTTATTAAGTTATAAAAGTTGAGAATTTGAGCAAGGTCCAAATTCTTAGTTTTGCTAACTTTATAACCCCTCCATCCAATCATTGATTTCCTTGGGTTGATCTAACTTGCTTTGGGCTCATAAGTCTTCAAACCTGCTAAAAAATATTTATTTCAAACAAATTAATCTCGCAAACAAATTAATAAACTATTTGACAAGCATTGGAGGCCATGAGAGACAAAATAAGCAAAATTCTTGACTAGGTCAATAATTCGCCCCAAAAATTGACCAGGTTGATAAAAATATTATTACGGCCAAAACCCATAAATCCGATTTGATTGAATAAAACCTTCAATTTAATCATTTCACAATTTGACCAATGAAAGATTGAAGTTTTAATATCTTGCAAACCAAGATCTGGGTTGACCTGAAAACTGGTCACATTGTCAAAAATGATGCCATGAATCTCTCTGCCAAATGTTATTAACATCTAACAGATAATTTTTGAGAGAAATTATTAAAACCCAACAGATAATTTTTGAAGAAAAATTTATTAAAACCCAACTGATAATTTTTGAGAAAAATATTATTAAAATCCAACATATAATTTTTGAGGAAAAATTATTAAAACCCTACCATAATTTTGAATGGAAAAAAATATAAAAACCCATCAAAACATCCTTCATGCAATAAAATACAAGACTTTATGTGATAAAATAGCACATGCAACAATGTGTAACTCACAAAATACACATGCAAGTACACGCAAGTCACAAAATGCACCTGCAAGCAACATGCAACTGTAAAAAATCAGAGCCTTTTGCTCAAATGAGGAAGTCACGGGACCAAAACTCTTGACTAGGTTTGCTTGTTTCAGTAGAAATCTTCGGAGAGGAACCACAGATATTTCATAAAATACCTCCGACAAAACAAATTTCTGGAAAAAAAATCTAGATTGAAAGAGGCTTGAAGTTTTCTTAAAAAATCCACCAAATTTTATGAACTCCCATCAACCTGCTTTGATACCATGTTATGATAATTGATGTTGTATTAATTAGAGTAGATAAAAGTTCCTTAGAAACAATTGTGAACTAGAGACAAAAAAAGAAACTAGCTAATGAGTTAAAGATTAACTAAGATGACCATTAAAGAAACATTACAATATTCTAATAGTTACTACATAAATTTAAAATTTATTGTTTTGATAAATTGGTGATCGAAAAATCAAAGTTTTAATATCTTTCGATCTGGAAAGTGTACTGACCTGAAAAATTGTCATTTTGGTTAAAATACTAACAGGAATTTGCACCACCTTAGATGGATTTGCAAATTTAATCATTTTTCGTAATTTGCTGCTTCATTATGGCTGTCCCCAAGATCTGGACTGAAACAAAGGACAGTTCTTCGAATGGTTATGCCTTTCAACGTGAATCCAATTACTTGTGCCATTGTGATGTACCCTCCCTGAAAGTAGAAAAACTAAATGAATATACAATCAAATATGTTTATATTAAAGATTTAAAATTTTAAAAATAAGAAAACTTCCATACAAGAGTCAATAAATTTATGGCTCAGCATTTGTTCATGAAAATATTGTATGAGCAGTGAGTAAACTATGTAGCACTAAATAGCAGCAATTCTGATGTCGGCAATAGAATTAAGAAAGACTTCTAAACCTCTAAGCTAGGAACTGATCTCTTAAGATCCTCTGTTGGCAAACCTTCCTTAACATGTGCGTAATCTTGAAATATTCTATGGCAGCAATAGAAAGCTTGTGATCCAAATTTGGGAGAGCTTTTATGGTCTTTATCCTCCATGTGGTACATGGAAAGGCTTTCAATATAAGGGAGTTTTAATATAGAATGAAGATTTAAACCAAACAATTGAAGATTCAAACTGAAGATTAGTAAAAGACAAAATGATTAGTCATTGATATAGAGAAGTCGGCGATTTTATACAGAACTTATTTCGGATTAAGTATTTACTTGCGATTAAATTTCAAGAAAGAAGTGATATTTTTAGTGGATATACCTGGGATTTCATTATCCTGCCAAAAAATTATTATTCTAAGGTATTGAGATTAAATATTTGTGGCAACTATTTAAAGTTTGGTGTATTTAAGATTTTGATGTTTCATATACAGTCTCAAGGCATATCGGCTAATTCCTGAAAGATTATAATTATGCTCGAATATTGAAAGAGTCATCATGGCAAATAAATATTTGTTCAGGGACATTGGAAAAAGACTTTGGCATGGGAACCATTTACTGGCCACTTCTTAATAACTATCGGTTTAGCAATAGAAGAGTTTTGCCACAAGAAGATATTTCAATATCGATTAAGTGAAACCATAGATTTCGGTAAACATTTCATTCAAGCTTGGTCATCACGGATTACAGTTCTGACTTTCGCTGTCTAATGATTGAAGATATTGAACTAACTAGAGAGTTCAGAACTTCAGCGTGAAGAGTTACATTAATCAAATTAGTGTTTTGGAAATAATTGATATTAATGTCAGCATGTAATTTGGTTATAAAAGGGCACATTGATAATTAAATTGAATAAGTCAGTTGGCATTAAGCTATGAGGAGTTGTGATTTGTTGAGAATTGGCATGTCTCTTATTCTCAAAGTGGCAACCAATCAATGGGTAACGTATATAAAAAAGGAGCCAAGACCTTCAAAAGGGAGGCATGGAATGGGAGAATACTGAATCTGAGGAAGAGCTCAGAAAGGAATAGATACATATAGGGAAATGAAAACAATAAACATTAAAAAGGTGCGCAAAAAGATTATCATCTATGCAATACAGAAACAACTGGGTGGCTGTGAGTGTGTTGAGTTACAAGACCATCAAGAGACACACCAAGGTTATAAATATATGAGAGATTTATAATCGGATTTCATATGCAGATTTATGTAGACTCTAGGGGAAAAATGGCGAAGACATTAAGAGACTCGTGAGGAGGGTTCATACAAAGATTTGGAATAGATTAATATATGTTTATATTTCTCAGAATTAAGAATAGGAATCACAATCATTGACAACACCAGCATTCATCCCCCAGGGTTGAAGGAGTGACAGCAATTACGTCAGGGAATACAAGAGCAACCAAAGCTACAATCCACAGTTATACCTAGTGATAAGGAAGCAATAATAATCTAGAAGACATCTTAAATGAATACATCAATCAATCACATTAATAAAATTAGTTTCAGCAGATGCAATTTGATTCAATTTCGAAATTATTTACATCCATATTTGCTTTGAACTCTCCCTATAATCTGACTAGGGTTTCTGATTCTTGTTGGGTTTTTTGAGATCTCAATTGGGTTGTCTGTTTTTTCTAGGTGCCTCAATTTTCAAGCCAGCCGATCTAGAAAGCATCAACATATTCTTTTTGGGTTTTTCGAGCTCTCTTCTAGGTCTCTGCTTTTTGAGGGTTGCATGTACTTTCATGTTGTTTGCATGTGCTGCTTTACCATGCAAAGTCTCCTATTTTGCCTCCCTTAAAAATTCTGGTGGGTTTTCATAATTTTTTTCCTCAAAAAAAATTTCTGATGGGTTTTCATATTTTTTCCGTAAAATTTGTTTTTTATGTGCTTCTATAAATTTACCCTTAAAAATTTCTGATTCTGTAATTTGCAAAGTTGTGTGAGATTCCTTTGTGGGTTTATAATTTTTTCCTAAAAAATTATCTGTTGGGTTTCACCGTTTTTTCTAAAAAAAAGTAAAGAGTTGTAAAGTTGGGTTTTGATTGATTTTTCACCTCAACAATCATGTTGGGTTTTGATTGTTTTTTCACCTCAAAAATCATGTTGGGTTTTGATTGATTTTTCACCACAAAAAACATGTTGGGTTTTGATTGATTTTTCACATCAAAAATCATGGCTTTTTGCGGTTTGTTTTGGAGCGTTATCCAAAGTACCATCAACTATCTTCTCAGTAGACATCCTTTGCTCCAGATTTAGAAGGCTCCCGGAAGAAAAACATTCAATGCAACTATTGCCACAAGTTTGGGCACATGAAGGTTGAATGTCGGAAGTGCTTAGCTGCCCTATCTAAGCAATTTGGTTCGCAACCCACAACGAACACTGTGAAGCACCTTGTGCAGACAAAATCTGCCTTTTATGCTTTTTAACAGCTTTGTGCTCTGGATAGATTAACCAGTAAGGGAGGGTATTACGATAATAGATAGTTTCTATTATCTCTGTTTAGTATCTAATGGTTATCTATTGTAATCTTCTATAAATATTACAATGTTTCTAATATTTAGTTTTCTTTTACTAGAATAGAATGTTTCTATTCTTTAGTTAGCTGTAGATAACTGTTAGTTTTCTCTTAGCTAGAATAGAAAGTTTCCATTTTTTATGATTGTTTCTTAAGGAAACATCATTCAGTCTCTTGTATAAATTGATCTCTTGATCATTGTTAATAACAAGCAAATATTTTCCAATTACTTCATAAGAGATATATCATATATCTAATCTAATGAAAGGTTTTAAATGCCGCATATGATTGAATGAGGTTAAGGAGGATCTAATTAATCTTCTAAGAATGTTGGAGTTCATGGTTTGTTCGGTCAAAGAAGGTATTCTCGAAGTTAGTTGTAACTATATATCTTATGTGTTTCCAGAACATCAATATTTGTTGATTGAATAATAAATCTTTCTAATAATCATAAATCATAATTGAGATGCAACCAAAAATAATATTTGAATTGTTGTTATTATTTTTTTGCCGAGTCATGAGGTATATAACTCGGCGATCTAGGTAAAAATTGCCCAAAATTGCGTAACTTGGCGATTCATGGTGATTTTTGGCAAAAAATTGCTGAGCCAATTCAATGAGTCAGGAAAAATTGGCCAGCTCAAGCTGAATCGTTGAATCGCCTGAATTGGACAAATCGCAGCGATTCTTGTTTCTTTGATTAATATAGATTTCAAATAGTAACACAACAAAGAATAACTCTTTAGGGTTTTATCCCAAGACCATGTAGAGCTCAAACACCAACATGCAACATCAAAGATGATCTCTTGAGGTTTCCATCCAGGATCCAAATCGTGCTCAAACGCAAACCAAAATATTCAACATAACAAAAAACATGGGAGAGTCATCTATATATACTTACTTGGGGTAGTTATTAATTGGTCGTGCAAGGCAACTGAACAATCGGCTTCTGCCCCTTTCTAGAAGTTGGTAAAAGATAAAACACAATAAAATAAAGCGAAATTTGATTTTTTTCAAGAAGACAAAATTGCACAGTTTGCAACAATTTGATGTTTCCTTCTAGGAGATAGCTATCACTACATGACAAAACTGAGTTTCATCAAGAAATTGGTGGTTCTTACTAGAGGATTCAAGACCAAGATCTGATTCTTTCCTTCCTACACAATATAAGATTGCATGGCTGGCAGCAATCTAATCATTTCCTGGTTTTTCTAGAAGGAGATGGAACTTTATAGTTTGCATCATTGCTGTCCAATTTAGGTGACCTCAACTTTATGCGTTCATCACATATCCATCCATAGGCCCTGGGAAGAGATGGATCTTTTCCCAAGAATTATAAGGGGATATGCCAAGTAAAGGATATCCATAAAGCATTAGGAGAAGAAAATCATAATGAGATGGTGACATAGCTTAAGGACTATTTTAGAATAGCCATAAGGCAACTAGAACTGTAGGAGGTCCTATTACGAAGTAATTGAAAAATATTTGCTTGTTATTAACAATGATCAAGAGATCAATTTATACAAGAGACTGAGCGATGTTTCCTTAAGAAACAATCGTAAAGAATAGAAACTTTCTATTCTAGCTAAGAGAAAACTAACAGTTATCTACAACTATCTAAAGAATAGAAACATTCTATTCTAGAAACAAAAAACTAAATAGTAGAAACATTCTAATATTTATAGAAGATTACAATAGATAACCATTAGATACTAAATAGAGATAATAGAAACTATCAATAATCGTAATAGACTCTCTTAATGGTTAATCTATCCAGAGCACGAAGTTGTCAAAAAGTGTAAAAGACAAACTCTGTCTGCTCAAGGTGCTCCGCATTGTTTGCTGTGGGTTGCGAACCTAATTGCTTAGATAGGGCAGCTAAGCGCTTCCGACATTCAACCTTCATGTGCCCAAACTTGTGGCCATAGTTGCATTGAATGCTTTTCTATCGAGAGCGTTCTAAATCTAGAGTAGAGGATGCTTGCTAAGAAGATTGTTGATGGTACTTTGGATAACGCTCCAAAAATTTGTAGATGAGCATAATGCTCCAAAACAAATTGCAAAAAGCTAGGATTTTTGAGGTGAAAAATCAATCAAAACCCAACATGATTTTTGAGGTAGAAAAAATCAAAATCTGATATGATTTTTGAGGTGAAAAATCAATCAAAACTCAACATGATTTTTGAGAAGAAAAATCAATCAAAACTTGACAATACAAAGTTTCGTTTCTTAGGAAAAATGGTAAAACCCAACAAATAATTTTTTAGGGAAAAATTAGAAACTCACAAAGGAACCCCACACAACTTTGCGAATTACAGAATCAACAATGTTTAAGGGAAATTTGATAGATACCCATAAGAAATTTTTTTTAAGGAAAAAATATGAAAACCCATTAGAATTTTGTTTTTTGCGAAAAAAAATTATGAAAACTTACCAAGATTTTTAAGGGAGGCAAACCACGAGACTTTGCATGGTAAAGCACCACATGCAAACAACATGCAAGTACATGCAACATGCAACATGCAAGTACATGCAACCCTCAAAAAGTAAGAATGTGGATAGAGGGTACACTAAATACAATAAGCCTGGTCCTCTAGCATTGCTGCCTTATGCGATTCATAGTAGGGATAAAAACATTTTCAGAATAATACATCATACTCCAAGAACACTTAATATACAGTCTGGTATATTTAAAGACCATCTTCAGCAAGACTAAAGACATTATATCAGTTTTAGAAATTTAGAAATTGTAGAAAACTTACATGGTATCAAAGCTTTGGTAGTCGAACCTAGGCTCTGTAAATTGACAATCAGATTTAAAATATCTAGCAACATCCTTCTATCTTCAATGGCTAGCACAATCAGATCCAAAGACAGGTTTGATGGAAAAGAACACTTCATTGTTTGGAAATTCAGAATTATGATGATTCTTGAAGACAATGATGTAATACAGTTTGTTGATAAGGAATCCAAGCAACTTGATGCTGATCTTAAAAAAACTATATGGATTTAAGGAAACAGGAAAGCCATGCAAATCATATTAGATGGAGTTAAAAATGAAATAGTACCTATGCTAATGAAACATTAGACAACATTTAATATGATGAGTGCATTGTTAAATGCATATGAGGTTAACAATGCAACTAAAACCCTTGCACTAAAAAGGCAAGTAAATCATATAAAGATAAGGAATAGAGAATCTATGAATTCATACTTCCTAAGGGTGGCTAGTCTAAGAGATGAACTTGCAAATATAGGGACCATAATTGAAGACAAAGAGCTATCACTTATGGCTATAGATGGGTTATTGGATTCATGGGAAACATTCTCACACGGAGTAAGTGCTAGAGACAAACTTCCAGACTTCAATAGACTTAAAGGAGATTGTCTTCAAGAAGAATCTAAGCAACTCAAGAAAGGAGAGAAATTAAAAATTGAAGATGAAGAACTTCATGTCCTCAGCACAAATTCCAATAAACGTAAGAAGAAGCACTTCAAGAAGAAGGGTAATCAAAGAAATGACAAACCTAAGAGAGATTTATCCAATATAAAATGCTCCAAATGTGAAAATTTTTAACATTATAAATCTAATATCCCTAAGAATACAAAGCAGCAAGTAAACTGTAGAAACCTTACTAGGAAAGGGGAAAGCTATGATCCTGAGAAACGTGTATTGTATTCAGCGCTTTAAAATGAAGTATCAAGCAAAGCATGTGTAATTGATAGTGGATCATCTCGACACATTACAGGATACAAAGAAGTACTAGACTCAATATCAAAAGAAGTTAATGAAGAAGTTACCATAGGTGATAATTCCACTCATTCTATCAAAGGAATTGGGAACTGCACGTTGAAACTAAAGTTGGGTATTTCTCTTCATCTCAAAAGAGTACTCTATGTACCAGGAATCAAGAGGAATCAAATTTCTGTTACAACACTTGAAGATGATGGACATAAGGTTGCATTCATGGATGGTAAAGTAATGAACTGGTCTAAGAACTCTTCATTTAAGAAATCAAAGTTGATTGGTCAAAGAAAGGGATACTTGTATGAATTAAATATAGAATCTATTCAAGCCTTAATTAATGAAGCTGCTGATATAAATGAAATGTGGCATAGAAGGTTAGGACATCTAAACTTCAAAGCTTTATCGATTATGGAAAAGATGGTTACTGGTTAACCTAAGTTGAATAAAGATCATACAAGCATATGCAAAGGATGTACTCTAGGTAAAAACACCAAAAGTCCATTTTAAGATAGCACTAGAAAAACTAACAATGTTTTAGAATTAGTCCACTTATATTTATGTGGACCTATGTCTGTTCCTTCTCTTGGAGGATTCTAGTACTATATACTTTTTATAGATGATTTCTCTAGGAAAACATGGATTTACTTCTTAAAATGTAAAGAATAAGAAGGAATCCTTAAGAGATTTAATGAATTCAAATCCTTAACTAAAAATCTATTAGGACACAAAATTAAAACTCTTAGGAATGATAATGGAGGGGAATATACTTCAGATTTGTTTAAAGATTCTTGTAAAGAAGCAGGAATTAAGAGGGAGTATACTGTTCCTTATAACCCACAACAAAATTGGTAGGAGAAAGGAAGAATAGAGCAATTATAGAAGCAACAAGAACTATCATATTTGATCAAAATTTAGAATATTATGTTTGGGTAGAAGCTTTATGCGCTGCTATCTATATTCAAAATAGAAGTCCTCACTCCCACCATAAAGATTAAACTCCTGAAGAAGTCTTTTCTAAGGTTAAACCAAATATAAGTCATCTTAGAATATTTAGGTGCTCAGTATACATACATGTTCCGAAAGAAAAGAGAACTAAGTTAGAATCCTCCGGGAGGAAACATATTTTGTCGGGTATAGTGAAACATCTAAAGCATATAGAGTTTACATACCTAGTCAGTAAAACATTGAACTTAGTAGGGATATAATATTTGAAGAAGAGTTAGCATTCAAAAGAGCCCTAAATTCTGAAGATCCTACACATATACCTAGTTCTGAAGAAAATCATGAATCTAAGTTTCAAAGGGAGAACATTGAAGAAATTGAAGTTGAAATTCAAAATCTTAATCTTGACGAAACTCAAAATCCTAAGAAAAGACCACTTTCGGCTATTAAGATTGTAGAGGAAGCACAAGACTTTGCTGCACCATCTGGAACCTTCAGAGAAAGTAAAAGACCCAAAATATTTTCTAACTATGCAGCAAGCATGAGTGATTTATCTAAATCAAAACCAACCAATGTTTCAAATGCTATTAAACATACAGCTTGGAAGGATGCTATGACAAAAGAATACCAATGCATTATTAAGAATGATGTTTGGGAAGTTGTTCCAAGGCTTGAGGGAAAATCTATTGTTTCTTCTAAGTGGATATTTAAATCAAGCATGTTGCTGACAGTAGCATTGAAAAATATAAAGCTAGATTACTAGCCAGAGGATTCTCTTAGAAGGAGGGAATCGATTATGAAGAAACCTTTGCTCAAGTTGCTAGATACACCTTTGTAAGAGTAGTCCTAGCTATTGCAGCATCAAAGGGATGGAAAGTACATCAGATGGATGTGAAAACAACATTTCTGAATGGAAAGATTACAGAAGAGGTATATTTGGAACAACTTGAAGGATTTGAAACTCGTAATCCTAAAATCTTTGTTTGCAGACTCAAGAATGCTCTCTATGGGCTTAAATAGGTTTCCAGGGCATAGTATGAAAGAATCAATACATATCTCACCAGTTTAGGATTCTCTAAGGATGAAGCTGATCCAAATCTCTATTATAAAAGGGATAAAGATGATATGAAATTTTGATACTAGATGTTGATGATTTACTAATAATGGGTGATGATCATCTTATAGATCAATGCAAAGAAGATCTAACCAAAGAATTTGATATGAGAGATTTAGGGCTCCTTCATTACTTCGTAGGATTGGAAGTGTGGCAGAACTCTGATGGATACTTAATCAAGTAAAGTATACATTAGACATCTTGAAGAGATTTGGAATGTGGAACTGTGGACCTATGTCTTCTCTAATGGAGACTAATCTACAGAAACTTAAGGAAGCAACAACAAAATCACCCTCCACAGATTCTACTCTTTACAGATAGATGATTGGGTCTCTTATGTACTTGGTAAATACAAAAACTAATATTTGCTATGCTGTTAATGGCTTAAGTTAGTTTATGTGCGAGCCAAAGGAGATTCACCTAGTTGCAGTCAAACACATTATGAGATACTTACAAGGCACTCTTAACCTTGGGCTTAAGTATGAGAAAGTTGACTTGGACTTACATGGGTTCACAGGCTCAGATTGGGCTAGAAGTGTTACTGATAGGAAAAGCACTTTAGGATGTTGTTTTAGTTTAGGCTTAAGGACGATATCATAGATATGCAGAAAGCAGGCATTAGTAGCATAGAATTTTACAAAAGCTGAATACATTGCAGCAACAATGGCCTCTCAGGAAGCAGTTTGACTTAGAAAGTTACTTGTGGGATTATTTGGTCAACCCATGAATCTCATTATTATTCACTATGATAATCAGAGTTCTATCAAGCTTTCTGCGAATCTAGTTTTCATGACAGGTCCAAGCATATTGAAATTCCTTACCATTATGTAAGAGATATGGTAGACAGGAAAACAGTCAAGTTAGAATACATTTGCACTGCAAATTAGACAACAAATATTCTTTCCAAACCTCTCTCTCGAGTGAAGATAGATCACTTCAGAAAAAGACTTGGTATGGTTGAATTATAATGCATTTGTATTCTTTAATTATTATTGTCAGGCTATTGACTGTTATGGGCTTCGCCATTTGTATTCATTATCTAAGAGGTGACAATCTCTGAGATAATGAACACTTGCATAAACGACATTATGAGAGATGACGATCTCTGAGATACTGTACTAAACAGTAGAGAACTACTGTCAAATTTGGATGAGTTCAAGAGCACATTGTGATGTAGACATTTCTATGCCTATGAGTCATAACTTGGATAAAGGAAGAATGTAATCATTTTTTGGATTTTATTCTGTGTACTAGCTGATCTTAACTCAGGATCATATTGTGATATTGGGTTGTCAGTACCTATGAGTCACAACTTGGATAAAGGAAGAATTTAATCATTCTCTGGATTTTACTCTATGTATTACATTACATGTAATACTTTTATCACGAGTATTAGTGATAATTCATATTACAGGTATAGTAATATGACAAAGTATCATGTGTACAATGGTACCACATGCTTAGAAGATTCAGATAGATATAGAGTATCAATCTATGCTTAGTCATCAATATTGATGGTGCTAGATATGTTATCTCTCATTATGATTATCAAGTTAAGAGGGAGTGTTAATTCTGTGAGTAAATCTGATAATATAATGATCTTTTCTTCAGATCGAACAGATCTAGTAATGCATGGAATCTCTTTTTGTGAATTGGCCTTTAGGATATACTAAATTATAATGTAAATCACAATCCATTTGGTAACATTCTCTTAATGTATTAATTGCCTAAATGTAGTTAGTTTAACTAACTATTCTTCAAACAAATGGAGATGTCGATCTTGGTAATTTAATGTGTCTTATGGAGGGCCGACCTAGAAAGGGTCATGTCCTTTGTAAGGATATGTCCCTTGGGTTTACTATAAAGAAAGGTAAGAATGTGGATAGAGGGTATACTAAATACAATAAGTCTGCTCCTCTAGCATTGCTGTCTTATGCGATTCATGGCAGGGATAAAAACATTTTCAGAATAATACATCATACTCCAAGAACACTTAATATACAGTCTAGTATATTTAAAGACCATCTTCAGCTAGACTAAAGACATTATATCAGTTTTGGGGATGCAGAATTTGTAGAAAACTTACAAATATGCATGTAAATAATTTCGAATAAAAATGATAGATAATTTCAACCAAGAAATTATAATTATTTTCGAAAAAATTTAGAGTATTGGCTCTGATACCATATTACGAAGTAATTGGAAAATATTTGCTTGTTATTAACAGTGCTCAAGAGATCAATTTATACAAGAGATTGAAGGATGTTTCCTTAAAAAACAATTGTAAAGAATAGAGACTTTCTATTCTAGCTAAGAGAAAACTAACATTTATCTATAGCTAACTAAAGAATAGAAACATTCTATTCTAGAAACAAAAACCTAAATATTAGAAACATTCTAATTTTTATAGAAGATTACAATAGATAACCATTATATACTAAACAGAGATAATAGAAACTATCTATTATTATAATAGGTCTTGCCCTAAGAGCTTGGAATTTGGTTATGAACTCATCCTAAGGATTAAGTGTGAAATAAAATGCGACTTAGATATTCTCTACTTTCATATATATATATATATATGTTTGTGTGTACACACATATACTTAATCTACTAACACATGCACAGGTTTATTTATCAAGGAGCAAAGGAATACTTAATAGTTAACACTAGAAGAGGGAGTTGATCTTATAGCAGAAATAGCGCAATACAAAGAAAAAATAACACAAAACACAAGACATAGTTTTACCCTTGCAAAATTGTAATGTCCCCATTGGTTGGCAGCATTAGTATTTCAGGGATTGGCCTAATATTGGATCCTCATAGGCTAATGAGGATGGTTAGAGGGTCTTCTGAAGATTGGTTCATCTCCAACATTCATCAATTTATGGATTTGGCCTTTTTTCGATGTCATTTGGATTCCATTTGTCATACTTACTATGTATAGTAAGTCAGGGGTAATAGAGCACAGTTTCTATTTTTAGAAAGTGTATTTGGTCACATGGGAAATTATGAGGAGAGATTCCTATTTCAGACGGCATAGCAATCAGACAAGTGTTTCAAGAGATATTAAAGTTTAAGTGACTTAAGTGATTTATTTAAATATTTTAATGTTATAAAGTTATAAAGTCACTTAAGTGACTAAAAGACGAAATTGGCTTTTAATCCCACATTGCCTAGTTGTTTGTGTCTTCCCTCATTTAAAGGTTATAAAAATGTAGAACTACATTGGGATTGACACAACGAATATATGCTTCTATACAAATTTTAAACTAGTTGCTTTAATGTGATTGGACATTTTTTCGAAAGGACGAGGCCCTTGAGGAAAGTAGTGAGACTAGACGAAAACTTAGTTGCTCAAATTGTGATTTAAGGGACTGGAAGGTTGATATGAGAGTTTTAAGACAGTGTATAGGTATAAGGTGATTGAGCGCCCATAACACCGTTCATTTATCAATGGAAGGCAAGCAAAAGTTACATTCAAATGGAAGTCGAACAATCCTCTTTAATGTAAGTACTGTTCCTTGAGAATCAGTATTCTGTAGTAGTAATCGGTTGGCGTTAGAACAACAATCTTCTGCAGTGCAATACTGCCATATAAATCTGCAGATTGCATTAAGTTGGATAGGCATATCTTAGTTGCTAGATTGCAAAGACGTCTGTCACCATTATTAGATGTGATTGGGTGAAAGTTTAACGTAAAGCCGTGGGAGTTAGACTATCCTGTGTAACAAAGATCATCGTAGCTACCACACAAAAACTCCACCGGCCACATACACCAAAGAGTATTCAATTGATAACAAGAAGTTTTATTCAGATTGCAGACCAGTATGATTCAACATGTGATTTTAACCGAGTCTGGCAGTTAAGTGATACATTATGATATTTGGGAGTTCGTTCGAAGGTTGTGGGCGGAAGGATTGACTTCAACATCAGTGTTTGAAGATACTCATCAATAATAGACGGCTTCCCACATGAGACACAACAGTTCGGTGTGGGATAACCACCAATACATGGAGTTCCAGTGGACGTGAGCATGACAACAGGCTTATTCCGCATATCAACAATGCCAACTTGTTGGTGGCATACCAAGTTTTTGATTTGAATTACTAATGGATTGTTATTAAATGTGAAAGATTGTATTTTTGTCCAAACCGATATAGGCATTTTGTTTGGTTCAATAGTAAATTGTTGTGTAATGAACAGTAGGGGAAAAGTATGAAAATCCGGACTGTATCATAAGGATTAAAACTAAACTTAATACAATATTTTGGAAAGCTTTATCATTTTCAATGATATCACAATTTTACATCCGAGTTGCACACCAACTGTTTGATAAAATTCACAAGTCTAGATTTAAGTTTTTGTTGATCAGTTTTGGCAAGATCATTACAATGGTATCAGAGCCACAAGACCTGCCATCTTGTGGGAAAATAGAATATATGCAAATTGATTTTTATCCAAAAATGTCAGCCGGGAATGAGTAAAAGACATTATAAATTCAGCCATCCTATTGGGTACAGTTAGAGGTTGATTCAAAGTTTAGTTGTGGAGTTATAAATGGAGTTATGTTGTTTACAGTTCTCAAATTTCTATCACAGGGGAGAATAACAGGAACGTTTTATAGGAATTGGTGGTGGTAGTAGGAAATTTTATTTTTAGTTTGCTGTGCTTTTGGAGTGACCAATACTCTAATTTTTGTTTCCTATGGATAGGCATAGGAGGACTGGTAGTTCTAGAAGTAGGTGGAGTAATGAGGAATTTAGCACGAAAATGAAAGCCTTGTAGGGGAGTATGGAAAAACTTAAGGTTCATCAACAGAGGCTGACGGAGAGCTTATTAGATCCAGAGATAGTTGAGAGGACAACGAAGTATATACTTTCTGCCTTTAGAAGGCTGACATTGAGGTTGCAGGGAAGGGATTTTCAATTTTCTCCGATAGGTGTCCATGATGCAAATGTAATTGTATTTAGTACGAGACCTACTAGTCCTATTTGCAGTGTTGATTTACCCTTTTTACAGAGATCAGTCAATGTGTTAGTACCCTTGGTGGATAGCGGCACTAAGCTTCAACACGTTGAGGCCCCTAGAGTTGTTGAAGTTAGTGCATAAACAATTGATGCAGTTATTACTGTTGATACTTTAGGCTCTCTTGAGGAGGGAATTATTATTGGAAATTTGTATAGGAGTTGTCATAGTGTTGCTCCAGTGCAGGAGGCAGTTACTTCCTCAGGTGGGACTGATGCATGTGTGAAGTCACCTAGCTGTGATGTCGGTTATTTGGGTGTTACAACAGAGTCAGTAGAGGTGGGTTCATGCTCTAGCGTTATTGATTCACAGTTTGACATAGAGTCATGTGTGCAAAGTCAGGTAACAAGAGTTGAGACTCTATTAGGTGATGGGGATGCAGATAGTGTGGACACCTTTGGTGATTTTTTGGATGATGTTATGATTTGTAGTGGGTATGATACCCCTTGTTAGATATTTTGTGACAACACTTATGAGATTTTAGATGAGTCCTGGAATCAATGTTTATAGGATCTTACTATTGAGATGGAAGCTGAGACATGTGTGGAGATTGAGATTGCGAGGGCTTCTATTCCTTCAGGGAAGTTATCTAAGGTACATAGTAGTTGTATCTTAGATGTAGAGTTGCACAAGGACAATAACACATATATGAGTGATCTTGTGGTGGACAATTCTGATTTAGTTTCCTATCACAGTACAATTAGTAAGACGAAGAGCTTGCATAGGAGTCAGGGGTTACAAAGGCATCATGTGACTTCTCATGTGAAGGTGAGTTAGTGACATTTATTCATCTCTAGTTTGGGTTCGCCAGTGTCAGATGAGCACGGAGATAGTAGTTTTTCCCTAACAGAGGTTCACGCGCTTTGAGAGGCTGCTAGGATCTTGAAACATAGTTACTCTCAGTTCGTTGATGATAGAGATTACCTTTTGGAGTGGGGTTGCACCTGCTATGAGGCATTGTTAGGGAAAGAGGAGGTGGTTGAGCTCACCTAAGAGCTTGAGGTGATGGTGGACTCTCTTCAGTATATACTCAGTTGGCTCTTCAGGAGTCACAGTCACAGTTGGGTGAGGTTACCATTGAGTTAGAACGGGTACAATCAACACCAGCCCCAGACCCTATTCAGTTACATATTGTGGTTGGTGGTGAGTTTTTTTCTACGGTTGAGGATGGGGGATGTGATGATGTGGCAAACATATTCGTCCAGGATGAGTGTAGTATGTACAGAGGAAGTGAGAGCATCAGTGGAGGTGAGATCTCATGGTGATTTGCTTCCGTCTATTGGAAGTGAATCTATTTCTTCTTTTCATACAGTTGGTAGCATGGGACAGTTTGCATTGTCACATTTTCAGAGAGATCAGCTATGGATTGCGAGGGAGCAGACTGATGCTTCCACATATAATTTCTACTGTACTGAGTCATTCATGGAATATTTGCTTGAGAGCTCAGATTTGTAGGAGGTTTCATATAGTATATCTGAGGGTGCTCTCATTCAGGGCTTTCGTGCTTTTTGACAATTGGTGAGGAAGATTGTAGAGACCTTGGCTACAATGCTTCCCAATAGGATTTGGTGGTTGGGCTTGCTAAGGGGTTACCCAGGGTCCTGCCCGACCAATAGTTCAGAGTCAGAGATTGGAGCCATCTTTTGATTTCTAGTTTGATGACGATGAGCCCTTGGCAGAGATTGGGAGTTTTTATCAACATTATACAGTGAGGAGTGCTCATCACTTTTCTCTTGACCCATAGGTGGAGGACTTGGTTTTCAGTGTTATGGATGGTGACAGAAGGTTTGGTATTCATTACACCCACAGAGGGTGTATTTCTCCGCTAACGGAGGGAGATTATGAGATGCAAGGTATTGGGAAACAGTTGGATGTGCAAGTGATTGAGATGAATCAAAATCACAAACGGATGACCCAACTGATTTCAAAGTCGAGATTCGAGCAGAGAATGATATCACTTTTTCTAAGAGTGGAAGGTGATGATACAGTTGTAGCTTAAGATTTGCGAGACATTTCTTATGAGACATTGCATGAGTTGGGGACACTTGAGGTGGAATGTGATGAGGATTTATGTCAGGTTAAGTCAGATGATGCAGTTGTTGGCATGAGTTCCCTAGGACATGTATTTGATGGCAATGTAACAGTAGTGGGAGGAGCATGTGATGACACTGTCATATCAGCAGCCACTTTTGTGTCAGTTGAGCCATCCATTGAGTTTAGCAGCATGCATGTGGTTGTATATGTGTGCTTCGATGATAGTACACTTGTTATTGTTGATGAGGTGAGCGATGCAGTGAAAGAGATATGTCACACTATCGATCAACAAAGTGTTGATGTTCACTTCATGGATAATCCTACATTTGACATGGATGCAACATTGTCTTATGACAATCTGTTGTTTGAGTTTGGGGTTGATCACTCACTTGCGTGGAGTTGGGCTCAATTTCCACCATCTGTAAAGATTCAGTTTTGTGTTGTGGCAGTTAGTAACGTTCCTATGTCCATAGATTTTCACATGGCTACACCTATGGTTGATACAGTTGGCATGAGTGCATATGGTTCTCCTATAGCTATGTCTCTTCAAGGGATTGTTAATCTAAATTCCAATCCAGTTTACATTATATGGCTGAGAACTAGGATGAAGATATTTCTTGTGGGGAATTCTTATGGTGATATTCTAACTCCTACATCATTAGCACAAGTTTTGAGTGCTATACTGTAGGTTATGTTGTTGGTCCTGATGATGTTAGTGGCATGCAGTTGGTTCAGTGTTAACAGGGGTATCAGGTACTACTTCATTTGGGATCCAGGTGGAGGTTGGAGTTTACTATTATTGCTGGATTGCTTGAGGGCAAGCAATGTCGAGAAGGGAGGACTGTAATGTCCCCATTGTTTGCCAACATCAATATTTCAGGGATTAGCCTAATATTGGATCCCCGTAGGCTAATGAGGATAGTTAGAGGGTCTTCTAAGGAATTGTTCATCTCCAACATTCAGCGATTTATGGATTTGGCCTTCGTTTGATGTCATTTAGATTCCATTTTCCATACTATGTATAGTAAGTTAGGGGTAATAGAGATGAACCCTTTTTATTTTTAGAAAGTGTATTTGGTCACATGGGGAATTATGAGAAGAGATTCCTATTTCAGACGGCATGGCAATCAAACAAGTATTTCAAGAGAAATTAAAGTTTAAGTGAATTAAGTGATTTATTTAAATATTTTAATGTTATAAAGTTATAAAGTCACTTAAGTGACTAAAAGACGAAATTGACTTTTAATCCCACATTGCCTAGTTGTTTGTGTCTTCTCTCATATCGAGGTTATAAAAGCGTGGAGCTACGTTGGGATTGACACAACGAATATATGCTTCTATACAAATTTTAAACTGGTTGCTTTAATGTGATTGGATATTTTTTCCAAAAGACGAGGCCCCTAAGGAAAGTAGTGAGACTAGACAAAAACCTAGTGGCTCACATTGCGATTTAAGGGACTGGAAGATTGATATGAGAGTTTTAAGACAATGTACAAGTATAAGGTGATTGAGTACCCAGAATACAGTTGAGTTATCAGTGGAAGGCAAGTAGAAGTTACATTCAAATGGAAGCCGAACAATCCTCTTTAAATGTAAGTACTGTTCCTTGAGAATTAGTATTTTGTAGTAGTAATTGGTTGGCGTTAGAACAACAATCTTCTGCAGTGCAATATTGCAATATAAATCTGCAGATTGCGTTAAGGTGTATAGGCATATCTTAGTTGCCAGATTGCAAAGACATCTGTGACCATTATCAGACGTGCTTGGGTGAAAGTTTAAAGTAAAGCCGTGGGAGTTAGACTATCCTGTGTTATAGAGATCATCAGAGCTACTGCACAGAAACTCCACGAGCCACATACACCAAAGAGTATTCAATCGACAGCAAGAAGTTCTACTCAGATTGCAGATTAGCATGAGTCGGCATGTGATTTGAACCGAGTTTGGCTGTCGAGTGATACATTATGATATTTGGGAGTTCAGCTGAAGGTTGCAGGCAAAAGGATTGACTTCAACATCAGTGTTTGAAGATACTCATCAGTAATAGACGGCTTCCCACGTGAGACACAACAATCCGGTGCAGGATAATCACCAATACGTGGAGTTCTAGTGGACATGAGCATGACAACAGGCTTATTTCGCATATCAATAATGCCAACTTGCTGGTGGCATACCAGGTTTTTGATTTGAATTACTAATGGATTGTTATTAAATGTGAAAGATTGTATTTTTGTCCAAACCGATATATACATTTTGTTTGGTTCAATAGTAAACTGTTATGTGTAATGGACAGTAGGGGAAAAGTATGAAAATCCGGATTGTATCATAAGGATTAAAACTAAACTTAATACAGTATCCTGGAAAGCTTTATCATTTTCAATGATATCACAATTTTACATCTTAGCTGCACACCAACTGTTTGATAAAATTCACAAGTCTAGATTTAGGTTTTTGTTGATCAGTTTTGGCAAGATCATTACAGTGGTATCAAAGCTACAACAACTGCCATCTTGTGGGAAAATAGAATATTTGCAGACTTATTTTTATCCAAAAATGTCAGGTGGGAATGAGTAAAAGACATTATAAATTCAGCCATCCTGTTGGGTATAGTCAGAGGTTCGTTCAAAGCTTAGTTGTGGAGTTATAAATGGAGTAATGGTGTTTACAGTTCTTAAATTTCTTTTAGAGGGGAGAATAACAGGAACGTTTTATAGGAATTGGTGGTGGTAGTAGGAAAATTTATTTTATTTTCAGTTTGTTGTGCATTTGGAGCGATCAACACTCTAGTTTTTGTTTCCTATGGATAGACATAGGAGGACTCGTAGTTCTAGAAGTAGGTGGAGTAATGAGGAATTTAGCATGAAAATGAAAGCCTTGTAGGAGAGTATGGAAAAGCTTAAGCTTTGTCAACAGAGGCTGACGGAGAGCTTATTGGATCTAGAGATAGTTGAGAGGACAACGAAGTATATAGCTTTTGCCTTTAGAAGGCCGACATTGAGGTTGCAGGGAAGGGAGTTTCAGTTTTCTCTGACAGATGTCCACGATGCAGATGTACCTATATTTAGTACAAGACTTGCTAGTCCTATCTGCAATGTTGATGGTGGACCCTTTTTACAGAGATTAGTCGATGTTTTAGTACCCTTGGTGGATAGTGACACTAAGCTTCAACACGTTGAGGCCCCTAGAGTTGTTGAAGTTAGTGCAAAAACAATTGATGCAATTATTAGTATTGATACTTCAGGCTCTCTTGAGGAGGGAATTATTATTGGAAATTTGTATGGGAGTTGTCATAGTGTTGCTCTAGTGCAGGAGGCAGTTGCTTCCTCAGGTGGGACCGATGCAAGTGTGGAGTCACCAAGTTGTGATGTCGGTTATTTGGGTGTTACAACGGAGTTAGTAGATGTGGGTTCATGCTCT
This sequence comes from Cupressus sempervirens, assembly GCA_028749045.1. Lineage (NCBI taxonomy): Eukaryota > Viridiplantae > Streptophyta > Pinopsida > Cupressales > Cupressaceae > Cupressus > Cupressus sempervirens. Next base: position 721,679,006 of record CM053792.1, read on the forward strand.
AGCGTTATTGATTCATAGTCTGGCATAGAGTCACGTGTCTAGAATCAGGTGACAGCAAAAAAACTCTATTAGGTGATGGGGATGCAGACACTGTGGACACCTCTGGTGATTTGTTGGATGATGTTATGATTTGCATCAGGTATGATACCCCTTTTTAGATAATGGGTGATGACTCTTATGAGATTTTGGATGAGTATATTCCATTTGCCCGACTTAACAAGGCATCAAAATCAATTAATGCAAGCACATGAAAGGATCGATTAATATTTCAAGTTCAAGAACATTTTGTTATCTTTGTTATTTCTGTGCTAACATATATAGATTTTGGAGCAAATCTATTCTTTGACATTAGTGTTCATCCTTGCAATGAAAAGTTGTGCATCAATCAGCCTCATATTTGAAATCTGGTAAGAAACCTTACATGGTATCAAAGCCTTGTTAAGGAGAGATCTCATTAAGTTTAAGAGATCAGATTTCACATTAAATTGCAGTCTCTCATTACTCTTCAAGAGGATAAACATGTTAAGATTCTAACATCACCTTACAAGTGCTGGTAACTTTGAATCCTAGAAACTTCGTATAATGATGCTATTAAAAGAAAACAAGTTAGAATCTTTTGTAAGAGAAGAAAAAGAAGCTAAAGATGATCCAAAGAAAAGTCAGTGGATCGAAAATAATGAGAAGGCCTTGAAGATAATCGTGGATTTCGCTCGAGATCACATAGTGCCTATTATGGCAAAACATGCGAGAACATATCGCATGTTTGAAGCTCGTGAAAATGCATTCATAGTAAATAACACTGGTAGAAAACTTGCTCTTAAAAGACAAATGAAGGAGAAATAGTGAACGCCTTCTTCACGAGAATCATAGGATTGAGAGATCAATTATCTTCTGTCAGTTATGAGATTGACACCAAAGAGTTATATCCCTAACAACGTTAGGAGGACTACCAAATTCCTGGGAATCCTTTGTACAAGGTATAAGTGCAAGATCTAAAATCCCAAAACTAGATCGATTGAGATTTGATTGTCTTCAAGAAGATCGAGATTAATGATTAAAGGAAAACATAAAACCTTAGATGAAGACATTCACGTTCTTAACACCAACTCTCATAAGAAGGGTAAGAAGAACATCAAAAGGAAAAGAAACTTTCATGGAAAAGGATAGTCAAAACAGAAGAAAGACTTGTCCAAAATTCAATGTTTTAGATGTGATCAATATGGACATTATGCACTAAATTGTCTTGATCGATCAAAACTTCAAGCATCATTTGCCAAAACTAATAAATCAGTCAAAGGTCAAGATTCTGAGAAATATGCCTTCTACTTAGCATTGTCTAGTCAAATATCAACCAAGTCCAACACTTGGATAAATGATAGTGGATCTTTAAGACACATCACTGGTATCAAGATAACCTAGAAAGCTTGCAAATAAAAACAGATGAAGAAGTTGCAATTGGGGATGATTTTGCACATTCTGTAAAAGGAATTGGGACCTCCACCATCAAATTGAAATCCAAAAAATCTATTCAGCTTTCTGGAGCTCTATATGTACCGGGTATTAAAAGGAATTTAATATCTATATTTGCACTTGAAGATGATGGTTATAGAATTACATTTATGGAAGGTAAAGTACTAGCATGGACTAAGAATTCAACTATACAGAAGGCTCTAACAATAGGAGTATGACAAGGACTATTATATGAGCTTTGGACTAAGACAAATCTGGCACTTGTTCATGAGATTTCAGATTCAAATGAAATATGGCATAGAAGATTAGGTCATATCAACTTTCGTGCTCTTAACATCCATCGAGAAGTTGGTAACTGGAATGCCCAAATTAAGTCATATTCACAATGAATCTTGCAAAGGTTGTGCCTTGGGGAAGAACACTAAAAAGTCATTTCCTCATAGTTTGAGCAAAACTAAAGATGTGCTAGAACTAGTGCACTCTAACCAATGTGGACCCATGTCTACACCATCCATAAGAGGGTTCTTGTACTATGTGATATTTGTTGAAAATTCTTCAGGAAAGAAAATTAAAATTCTTCGAATAGATAATGGGAAAGAATGCACTACTGAAATATTTAAAGAATTCTACAAACTTGTTGGGATTAAGAGGGTGTTTACAGTTCCTTACAATATTCAACAAAATTGAGACGCTGAAAGGAAAAATAGAACCATTGTAGAAGCTGCTAGGGCTATGATATATGATCAAAACTTGAGCATGTCATTTTGGGCTGAAGCTTCTAATACAATAGTCTATATTCAGAATAGATGTCTCACTCACGTTTGGACAACAAAACTCCCGAAGAAGCATTTTCAAGAATGAAACTTGACATTAGCCATTTAAGGATATTTGGATGTCCTGTGTATATTCATGTACGTAAAGAGAAAAGGACAAAGTTAGAACCTACTGGAAGAAAAGGAATTCTTATTGGTTTTAGTGAAATTGTAAATGGGTATAAAATTTACATACCTAGACAGAAACAAATAGAACTTAGCAGAAATGTCATCTTTGAAGAATATATTTCTTTTAAAAGAGCCAAAATCTCAGATGAACTAGATATAGATGAATTATCTTGTTTTCTAGAAGAGACTCCTACTCTTGAGATTTAGAGGGAGTACCCTGAAGAGACTTCGAATGAAAATGAGATCCTTCTTGAGACTCAAGAAGAGAGTCTTGATAATAATTCTAAAAGCCCACTTTGGGCAAGGAAAATTATAAATGAAGGAGATGAATTTGCAGCACCTTTAGGGACATTCAGAGAAAGCAAAAGACCTCGAAATTTAACATACAATGCATTCATGTGTAAGATTCCAAACTCTGAACCTTCTAATGCTTCAGAAGCACTTAAATATCAAATTTTGAAAGATGTAATGGTGGAAGAGTATCAATTCATACTAAAAAATGATGTTTGGGATATAGTTGCTAGACTTAAAGAAAAATCTGTTGTTTCATCCAAATGGCTCTTCAAAGTTAAGTATGCTGTAGATGGTAGCATTGAAAAACATAAAACTCGTTTTGTGGCTAGAGGATTCTCTCAAAAGAAAGGAATTGACTTTGAAGAAACAACCAAAAGGATTTTTCACTCATGATGCTGCCTCCTATGTATGTAAATTGAAAGGGCTCTGTATCGAGTCAAATAGGCTCCCCGAGCCTGGTACGAAAAGGTTGATAAATATCTTCTAAGCCTTGGATTCACCAAGAATGATGCTGATCCAAATCTTTACTTTAAAGTAACTAAAGGTGATATGTTGATTCTAATTCTTTATGTTGATGACCTTTTGATTACAAGAGAAGACCATCTCATTAATCAGTGTAAAAAGGATTTGACTTAGAAATTTGACATGAAGGACATAGGGATTCTTCATTACTTCTTTGGATTGGAAGTTCATTAGAAGTCTGAGAATATCTTCCTACATCAAAAGAAGTATACTGTTGATATTCTAAAAATATTTGGAATGTGGAACTGTCGACCTATGTCAATACCTATGGAAACCAATTTACACAAGCTAAAGGAAGCAAGTGTTGAACCCAGACTAGTTGATCCCACTTTATACAGATAGATAATTAGATCTCTGATGTATCTTGTGAATACTCGACTTGATATTTTCTATGCTATAAATGCATTAAGTCAGTTCATGTGTGAACCTTGTGAAATACATCTTATTGCCTTGAAGCATATATTAAGGTGCCTCCAAGGCACTATTGGGTATGAAGTTAAGTATGAGAATACCAGCTTAGAGTTCAATGGATATATTGATTCTGATTGGGCCGGAAGTGTGAAAGACCAAAAGAGCTCATTAGAATGTTTCAGCATAGGATCAGCTATGATCTCATGGATCTGCAGGAAGCAAGCTTTAGTTGCTCAGAGTTCTACTGAGGCAGAGTATATTGCAGTAGCAATGGGAACTAGAGAAGCAATGTGGCTTTTAAAATTGATTTCTAGCTTATTCTATGAGCCTATGAAACCTACCACTATTCATTGTGATGACCAAAGTTGTATCAACTTACTCGTGAATTAGGTATTTCATGATAGATTAAAGCATATAAAAATTCATTACCACTATGTAAGAGACAGTGGAGAGAAGGGCTATTGAGTTGGAATATATTAATACAAATGATCAAATTGCAGACATTCTCACCAAGGCTCTTCCTAAAGTGAAGGTTGATCATTTCAGAAAGAAACTTGGTATTGTTGAAATGTAAGTTTATGAGATTGAGTCTCAACTTTGTAAATTTGTATTATTTTTAATAAAGATGTTTAAAGTGTAAACTCTTTTGTCATATGTGTGACTCTATGACTTATGGGCCTACCCTATGTACATTATCAAAAGGTGACAATCTTTTATAATGAAATGTTGACTCTACTATTATAAAGTGACAACTTTATAATTGTTAGACTACTATCATGATGAATATCATGTGACTTGATATTCATGGACAAGTCATGATAGTTAAAAGAAAATGTTGATAGATATCATGTGATGTGATATCTGTAGAAGATCAGTATGTTCAATTTTATCATGGTGGATATTATGTGACATAATATCTATGGATATACCACGATCTCTTATGGTAGATATCATGAGACTTGATATCTATGTAGACACCGTAACTAGAAAGAATATCACGAGACTTGATTTTCTTAAGTATATCATTGTCTAGATGATATCACTTTTGAAATAAGGAGAACTTATATATATATGCACTTTGTCTTCCCTAGCGAAGAGGGAGAGTTAAAGCATGTAGCTTTAGTCTGACAATAACTGTGATTTGGATCTATATATACATATGTATATATGTATACTAGTATGATATATATATATATATATATATATATATATATATATATATATATATATATATATAATGATAGTATATGTAATTTTGGATATGATTGATACGGTTGAAACCAATGAATATATATATATATATATATATATATATATATATATATATATATATATATATATATATATATATATATATATATATATATATAATTTGAGATCACATCTCAGACATAATCAAAACTTATTATGATTCCTTTGATTCAAGATCATTATCGATCTATATATCGGGCTGCATATGAATCAAGCTAATTATGATCAGTTATACATGTATAAGACTTGTGTTAAATCTAATTTAAATTGAATATGATAAACAAACAATGAATTGGTTTAATGGTGAATGGTCATGTCTCCATTCAGAGACATGCCCATTCACCCTTACACCTCTCCGTGTTATATGTATATTCAATCTGCCTGACATAACTAGTCATCGAAATCAATTAATGCAAGCACATCAAAGGATTGATTAACATTTCAAGTTCAAGAACATTTTATTAACTCTGTTATTTCTTTGTTATTTCTGTACTAGCATATACAGATTCTGGAGCAAATCTATTCTTTGACATCAGTGTTCATACCTGCAATCAAAAGTTGTGCATCAGTCAGCCTCATATTTGAAATCTGGCAATAAACTTTACATAAGAGGAGTCTGAATTTTACAATGCTAAAACTGAAACAATCAATAAGGCTTTAGGAGGAGAAAGTCATAACGAGACGGTGACATTGCTTAAGGACAATTCTAGAGTAGCCATAAGGCAACTAGAACCGTTGGAGGTCCTCCACAAAGAGCTTGGAATTTGGTTATAAACTCACCCTAAGGATTAAGTGTGAAATAGAATGCGACTTAGATATTCTCTACTTTCATATATATGTGTGTGTGATTGTGTGCACACATTTATGTAATCGCCTAACACAGGTGCAGGTTTATTTATCTGGAAGAAAAACAATACTGAACAGTTAACACTGGAAGAGGGTGTTGATTTTAAAGCAGAAATAGCACAATACTAAGAATAAATAGCACAAAATATAAGACATAGTTTTACCCTTGGAAAGCCCTTCAACTTGAGAGTAAAAACCCAGCCACACCAACATTTACTTTATTGAATAATAATAGGAGTTTGAATTTTACAATGCTCAAACTGAAATAATAATAAATTCTCCTTTGAGTCTACAGGCACTTAACAATCAATACAAGGCATACACTAACCAATAATATTAAACCTGCAATATATAAGACTCTGCTAATAATACTGGATATTACTACCATTCATCACCACAAGGAACATACAAAGGACAAATAACTTCAGTGCCGACACATCCCACACTCTTCAAATATTATACAAGATTAAACCCAACTACCATACAAAAGACAAAACACTTAATTTAAAGACTGCTGTGTCAAATGAGATTGCTACTGTTACACAAGAAGGTACTCTTCAATATCATGAACCGATTGTCCATTTGATGCCTCCAATGTATAGGTATATGAAATGATGATTTAATCAATTTCTTGAACCGATTGATCATATGACTAGTTCAAACATTAACTAGTATTGAGAACAATAGAGAATGAATAAGAGACGCATCACGTCAATGCAAAACCAACAAAATTTCAGAATCAATAACAATCTTAGCAATTGGGAGAAAGATATCCTTTGGAGTTTTATCTCCAACACTCGCTCTTAGCTAGGGAGGTATCTTTCCAGAAATCCATGTCATGGTATCTCAAAACATGACACCTACAATGGTTACACCCATTTGTGAAAAGATTTTTATCACAGAAACTAACAATGTAATAACATCATGTAATCACTCAACATGACGTTCACCATGGCTACTCCCATGTGTGGAAAGAAACATACAAGTTCTCATCACGAAATCACTCAAATGTATGTCATCATGGCATCAATCAACATGATGGCCGCCATGGCTGCTCCCATGTGTGGAATGAAGTGTATACAAGTGCCCATCACAGGATCACTCAACGTGATGTCATCATGGAGTCTCTCAACATGACGTCTACCATGGCTACTCCCATGTGCAGAAAGAGCAACATGTCTCAATGGCTCTCACCTCATACTTATACATCTTAGAGAAATATGCATTAAAGATCAACATCTCTCAAGGGCTTTCACCTCATATTTCTCCATCTTAGAGAATATGCATTAAGGAGCAACATCCTTCAAGGGCTTTCACCTCAAATTTGTTCGTTTCAGAGAAATATGCATTTAGCGTATAATAAAGCAACTGATATCATGACTCCCTCTTAGCAAGGGCAACATTCTCACATTGGAATGACAAAGAGCTTCGCACAAGTTTGATTATCACAATAAATCACAATTGGCTCCAATGTTTGACCAAACAAAGAGCTTTTGAAGCTACATTGCTTCTCGAGTTTGCTGATCCTCTGCAATGGACTTGGTAGTCTTCATTTGCCACTCAAGCTCCCTCTTAGTCTTCTCTTTGGCTCATCAAGCTTATCTCTAGTACATTGCATCTTATAATAAGTAGGTGGAGGCTTGGGCACAGTACGGTATCGGATACGGGTACAGGTACAGCCAATTTTTGAGACCTCTTATTTGGGAACGGAAAATACAACATTCTTAAAACATATATATATATATAAATTTTCAGTCATTAAAGAAGTTTTTCATTATAATGAAAGCAATATGAACACATAATTGATAATTGCGACATATTCCAAAATACTATCGTTAGATATAGTTTTATTATTAAAACGAAATTCAAATACAAAAATAGTTTGGTAGAATCACATGCTATCAAAAATATCATCACTGTTCTCTTGAAACTCGACATCTAGATCATCAAGATTCTCTAAAGAGTTAGGATAGCTGGATTGAGTAAGACCACCACCTAGACTCTCAAAACCCATTGACGATTCAGGAAAGGGTCATTTGACCATGTTAGAATTCTCAACATTGAGGTTGAGATATGTCAATGCATTTATAGATACATCAATGTCACTTATCTCAGTTTGTACATCCCAAAGTCTATTGGGTCCTTTGATGTAGTCTGTGGAGGAATGTGACAATAGACGAAGATTAGAGTGCACATAGACAAGGTCCTTTGCTTTGCTGGCTGCCAACCTATTTCGTTTCACAGAATGGATAAAACCATATGTACTCCAATTCCTCTCAGATGCAGAAGAACTAGAAACCTGCAATAAAAGAGTTTATATTATAATTTATAAGTTACAATTACAAAGACACAAACAATCAAAAACATTTGAACTGAGAAATAATTCTTATTAGAATAATTAGTATAAAATCAAACTTGTGATAGAAGCTTGATTGCTAGCTTTTGCAAATGTGTAGTCATGGCACCATGGAAGTTCCACCACTTTATAGGATCCATTTCTTTTTTATTTGCCATTGCATCAACATCTGCATAAGTTCCATCAGAGGAAGCAAATGTCCCAAACTCATCTCGAATCTCTGCAACAACTCTAGGATCTGTAAACATTTTCTTGAAAGCTTTTTTATATCCTTCAACAACCTCAACATCCCTATTTGGTGCTGTCCTATTTGGCAATGCTAACATATCAGCATGGTAGTACTTAGGGTTTAAAGCATATGCCAAAAGTTGCAATGGAGTTGTCATTTTATCCCATTACATCATATATTTGCTTATAAAAAAATTCAGAGGGATCTTGCTCTTTTTCTATAATAATATCTCTAACTTGCTCCACCATTGTATCTATGCAATCATAGATGTCACCTAATATTGGCTTATCAGTATCACATTGACAGATTAGGGTGTATAGTGGCTTAGTAAAAGATAGTAAATAATCTATTTAAGCCCACCAATCCTCATCAAGAATTAACCTCTTGACATTATATTCTCTATTTGTTTGTGATTGTCTCCATATTGCCCAAATGTCACTAATCACCATACTTTTCAAAGCTTGTTTGACATCAAGAAGCCTTTTAAGAATAATGTAGTGTCTAGCAAAGTGTGTCTCAACCACCTTCAATTAAAAAAAAAAAAAAAAAAAAAAAAAAAGACATTTTAAAACCATATAAATCTTAAATACATTTCAATAGAAAAAAAAATTGAATATTTTTGAGAGAAGACATTTACCCTTAACAACTCTAGCTTAGCGAATTGTCTATAAATGGCCCGTGACATGTGACGATTACAAATAAACATCTGAATCTCTTTGGCTTCTTCATAAATCTTTTGTATCCATTGAATTTTGCCAATTTTTTGTAGCATCAAATTCAAAGAATGAACTACACAACGAGTCCAAATTTTTCGATATCTTGCCTCCATGACCAACCCAACTGCTCTGCATACTTTTGCATTATCTGTGATGACTTGAACAACACTTTTTGGCCCCACCGATTCAATTGCTTCAATTAAAACGTTGGCAATAAATTGTGTATCTTTTTCTTCAGCCTTTCATTCCATTGCTCTCAAAAACATTGCCCCCTTTGGGCTCATTGCAACCACATTGGTTAGTGGCCTATTTCTAGCATCCTTCCATCCATCACAAATGATGGAAACTCTTGAAATTTTTCGTGAATCTCGAATCACTTGCAACTGTCTATCAATAATCTCTTTTTCTTTGATCAAAAGAGTAGTACAAACCTTCTTATACCCTGGGCTTTTGTATCCTTTTGGAGCTTCATTAATAGACCTGACCATCTCTTGCCAGTATGGCGAGCGAACCACATTAAATGAAATTCCATTCGCATATAGACAACGTGCAATACTCTGATTTGTATCCTCTCGACTTTGCAAATTAAATGCCTTTTCAAGAGGTCCTAAATTACGCCTTTTGTCACTAGCAGATGTTCTTGAAGTTGGATACAAAGGAGCTCTATTGAGACTTGACCTTTGTGTTGACTTTAGAACTTGACTATTAGCTTCATCCTCTTCTTTTTGGTACTTTGCAATCTTCTCAAGTGACAATCCCTTCCCTGGTTGACCATCAACCTTTGGACTAGGGCACACTTCACATCTTGTACCTTTTATGTGACAGAGGTGTCCACGAACCCTTGTATAAGAACTGTTATAATCAATCAGACACTCATGACACCTCCATTTAAAACCTCCACTGCCTTGAAATTTCTCAATGATGGTTACATGCTTCCATAATGGATATTTAGCATCTGGTTTGATCCACTTGTCATTTTTTGATGCTCTAACATGTGTTGACGATGACGCCATGATTAGGTTCCTATCACCTAAAAAAAAAAAAAATTAGTAAAATTATGAAATCAATAGTTAAAACAAATTCACATTAAGCTATAAAGCACAAATTTAAAATTATAAAATATTTATAAAATGATTAAATTAAATATATGTGCAATAATTTTTATTTCAAATTTAATTTTACAAGAATATAACTTTGAAACATAAATCTAAATTATTTATTAATTAAAAATAAATTAAATATACTCAATATTAATTAATTTAGTTGAAATATAAATTTAATATTCTAATGGTAACTATACAGTCTAAAATAATTATTAGGCTTTATGAATTATTAAATATTATTACTATAATTAATAATACTATTTAATATTTATTAATTTTTACAAAGTTTTAATTAGAAAAAATTAAAAATAAATATAAATATAAAACTAGTTTAAATTTTAATAATTATAATTGTAATTATAATTATAATTAAAATTTATTTTAAAAACTAAATAATATTAATTTACTAAAATTAAACTATTAAATTTTATATTTATTTATTCAATTTTCTTAAAAATAAAACTTAGAAATGTAAATTTAATTTTAACTATATAAAAGATAAATCATTAACATATAAAACAAAAATTAAAAAAATCAAATGCAGAAAACAATTGACGAACAAAAATTAAAAAAATCAAACACGAACTAAACAATTAACGTTACTTGTATTCAGCAATTACCGAAACGCAATGCGATGAGAACGATGGGAAGAAGGCGGATGGAATTGCAGGCGCAGACACAAGTTGGAGCAAACGCCTCTGTAAAACACCCAGATGACCAAAAATGAACTATTCAGAATGCCAAATGAAAGTTTGAGCTATCAATCGATTGAGGGATCCATTTATAATTTTATAACTTCATATTTTTTGATTTTTCCAGTAAATCTGTACTTAACTCGTGATTTGTCTAATCGCTGGGAAATAAATGGCAATCTAGTGTAAATGTTTCTTTAAATTGACTTGGAAAAAAACGACATTCTATTTTTGCTTGCCTTTTAAATCATAATGAACTGAATTTTTTTCGAATGACTGAAGAAATTCGGCTTGATTTTTTCCGAAATTTATTTTCCCCGTTTCTGGCGCAGGTTTAAAAATGGCATTTTTCCGAAAATGGGCGGAAACGATTTGCTCTCGTATTTCTCCATTTCATATCCATATCCGTATCAGATACAGTAATACGCGTATTAGAGTTTGAGGGGTTGCGTTTCCGGTAACCTTGGAATTTTATAATGCTCGAACTGAAACAATAATAAATTCTCCTCTAAGTCTGCAGACATTTAACAACCAATGCAAGGCATATGCTAACCATATTGAACCTGACTGCTAATACTACTGCCGTCCATCACCGCAAGGAACATATAGAAGACAAAATAACTTCAGTGCCAACACATCCAAATAACTTCAGTGCCAACACATCCCACAAACTTCGAATATTATGCAAGATTAAACCAAACCACCATACAAAAGATGGACACTTCATTGAAAGACTGCTGTGTGAAATAAGATTGCTACCGTCACACAAGAAGGTACTCTTGCATATCATGAACCGACAGTCCATTCATTGCCTCCAACATATAGGTATATGAAATGATGACTGAATCAATTTCTTGAACTGATGGAGTGTATGACTAGTTCAGATGTCACCAACTAATATTGATAGGAGCAGAGAATGAATAAAAAAAACACATCACATGAACGCAGAACAAGCAACCTCAGAATGAAAAACTATCTCAGACATAGATGGCTACCTCAGAAATTGGTAGAAAGATATCTCCCGTTGCTATATGATAAAATAGGGAACATTATGGCCATTCCAAAGATAGATGAAGGTAATGACAAGCATATAACATGTGGCATTATCCTTTCATAGTTAGAATTGGCTTAACAATAGCTTTAACGCCCGACAACACTTATGGATTTGGCACAAAATTTAATTTCTGTGGCATCTAAACAAGGATAACACACCTCATAAACAAAGTTCAATTTGCCAAGGGTACATAATTGCCAATTTCAAATGTTTCTACTTTATTATCATATGACAGGATTTTAGCATCATGGCCATTTAATTTGCTTTGATCAACTCCTAATGTTCTCACTTCTTCAAACTTCCATTTAAATTTTTTTTTGCTAAGACCATATCCCATGCATTCTCTCTTCTTCACGATACTTCTACTCTCTAAATCAGGCTCACAAATTACCCTGTGCTCTGATGCCATTATAATATTATAAGAGATAAGTATTGAAGTCTTGGATGGTTGATTTTCATCAACCTTAAGAGTTCTATACAAATTGACAGGTAGAAAAGGCCGGATGATCTATGCAATAACTACCTTCTAGAAACTATTAACAAATAAGTCAGAGATATTAGTTGGATATTCCAGATATTTCTAACAATTATAGATTCGTAAACTTTCCTTCTTTGACAAGCTCTACCAATTTTTTTTAATAATTACACTAGTTTTCAATTAGATCAATATTTGGGAGTCATAAGAATTTGACTTGTACCCCACAAAAATTACACACCAACATTCTAGGCATGTCTAATGCCCGTCATGTGTCATAATCTTCAGGTTCTTCAAGCTAGAGATGTCCAGTTTTTTTTAGGATATTTTGTGAGAGGTGTAAAAAAATCTGGCAGCTCCAAATATGCTGAACAATATGAAGAAACTTCTGTCATGCATAAAGTAGCTGCTGGAGAAGAAGAAGGCGCATTTTTATTGGATATTCAACCTGTTGAAATGGGTTTGCAAAGTCAGACTCTGGAAGCAGATTTAGTACTGTGGACTGTGGGATCCAAACCTCAGATTCCATCTATGGATTCATCTCTCAAGGGCCAAGATTTTCCTTTAAATGGCATGGGACAGGTAGAAATTGAAGAAACCCTTAAAGTAAAGGGCCATCATCGAACATTTGCAGTTGGGGACTCTGCAGGTTTGAGGGACCCCTCTGGAAGACTTCTTCCATCTACGGCACAGGTAAGTTGCCATTATTAATTAAAAATCTTAGAGTTGTTGCAAGGAGAATTGTGTGTAAATATAAGTTGCAAATGTCCTGTTGGATTTTTTTAAAGAAATTATCTTGGTTTACAGGTAGCATTTCAGCAGGCAGACTTTGCTGGTTGGAATCTTTGGGCAGCAATCAATAACAGGCCTCTTCTACCATTCAGGTAGTATCCACTTGTTTTCATAGTACCGTTTGCTTAAGCAATGATTCCATACTCCTTTGCTGAAGCCTGAAACTATGTTAAAACATTTTGAGCAGGTTTTCTAGAAGAGAGCGAATGTCTACTGACTTGATCATCTATTAATTGCCTCTTAAGAATAATTATATGATTTTGACTTGAAATTTATATTCTCATTTCCACTCTAAAAATGATTTGGACGAGTCAATTTATGAGAACATTATGAGTTATGGAGGTTTCAAGAGTACTTTGTATGATAGAAATAAAATAGAAAGAAGGTAACCATGATTTTCAGGTGAGTTATGCCAAGCTGTAATGAAAACATAGTTTGTTGGTAGCTAAGATTTCCTGTTATTATTAGTTTCTCCAGAAATTTGGGTATGTGAAGATTTTTTTAGCATGGAGGTTCATAACAAGTGCTTGATCCTAGGAGCTTGGTAAAGACATTTGAAAATATAATACGAGTCAGTGCCAAGTAATGCATAAATGACAAAGGAAGGTGACAACCCTGACAAATAGTTAAGTGCTTGAACTTTTTAGTATTGTTATCACTTATCAGTTATTTTGTGAGGATTAATAGAACAGACTCTGTTATTACTTAGAGGATAACCCCCAATTTTAGGACATCAAGGCTTTACCAGTTCAGGTTATTTACTTGCACTTCAAACAATGGCATTGAGGGCCAAGTATAAGTACGTAAATTAAATTTTATAGGCTTCTTACCTGTATGATTTAAGCATGCCTTTTATTGATAATTGTTGGAATTTTGTTGCTACCATTGGCGCATGCACATGCGTTTGTTACAAATCTTGTACCCCATCTTGCTTGTACAAGCATGCCAGCACCTAAGGGAAGAAGGAAAAAAGGTGGTCTTGGATGGGGCTGATATATTCACTAGATTGAGATGCCATCTAGATCATTTTACTTCCTCTGTTCCCAATGTCTTTATGTTATGATTTATCATTTGCAAGGCAACACAAAATAGAATAGTATGTGAGGGTAAACCTCTCTTCAAATTTGTAGGGGAAGATCCTTGGAAGAAAAAATATTAATAACCCTAATAGCAGGCTATGAACAACATATACCAGTATTAGCACTACGATTTTCTCAACGGGGGGTTGCATGAAGTGAATAACAGAAATGAGATTCGTCCTGTTTTTTTATCTCAAGGAGTGAGCACATGACTTGAAAAGTTGTTATCCTACGAACAAGGTTTTTATATAGTGTGAGCAGTTGCAATTAGGTGAAAGAAGCAACTAAGCTAAAACAACTAATGCTTTCTAACTGGCTGGAAACAGAGTTCAGCTGATCCACATATACAAGAATGGGTAAACAAACTACTTCTGACACATTGATCAGTGAAAGATACGAGGAAAATGAAACAACTAAAGGCATAAAAAGTTAACCCACTGAACTATTGTGTTTACATGCGTTCCTTAGTTGAGTGATAATATCAATACAAAATGCTTGACAACATGGTTCAGTTTCAATTTAATCAAAATAATTACAATGTAATGTTCACTTTGTAGGTTTAAGCACCAAATAGGGACTCCTATCCTATTTTAATTACCGTAGTCTAATTGGTAGGAAAAAGGAAATAATTAATCAGTTAAATTAAGTTGTCCAAAGTTCAAATGACTTTTCATCTTATTGATTATTTTATTTTTATAAAGTTGAATAGTTAAATTAATTACTTTATGGTGTAATATATAGCCCTGGTGTGCCTTGGTTTTCTGTTTTCTTCCTTGTTGATAGAATGAGATAAAGAAGAGAAAGGTGCAGATTTACAAAGCAGATAATAATGGAAATAACTTGCAATTTTTTAAGCCCAAATCAACTATAATCTGAGAGTATAAGGCAGATATAGAACTGATAATACCCAGATGGTCTAATCTTCTTACAAACATTAATAAGACATACCCAGTTTCTGGATAGAAGTATAGAATACTGCAACAAGAAATAACCAGCAAGTGAAATGCTTCAAGCCCTAGACACCTAGCATAATGGCTTCCAACTTGGACATCACGAAGTAGATGAACTGTGATTATATCAAATGCCTCCTAAACCTCAACTAGTAGTCACCTCAGATATCAAACACCCAGCCTCCAATGGTCTCATGTCTCACCTTGAGAAGTATGGCCAGCTCAACTGGTATGATCAGCTTATAAAAAGAATATGGCTAGCTAATAAACACGAACAGCAGAAAGGCCTCTCTGAAACTTCCTTCATTTGGCCCCCCAAGACCAAATAAGCAATGCCAATTTTAACAATGTAAATCTAAATTACCACTAAGCTGAACCATGTTTCCTGTATGTGAAAACCGAGAATCCTCCATATTATTTCTCAATAATGTGAAGAATTTTGCCTGCAAGGGGTTTTGTCCTCACAGACCTGAGAAGTACAATTTCTCCAAAAGCAACAGCAATATCAAAATATTAAAACTCAATGTGTCTAAAATGAACTCCAAAATTGCCTTTTATAGCCATCCTAAGAGGGTCAATGTAATGTCCCCACTTAGAAACAACTGAATATATCTCTAAGTTGCTATATTCAGATACCTGTATAGTCTCCTTATTTGAACTATTAGAGTTTTGGGACTAATAACTTCTATTGCATGAATTCTCTTTACATTAAAACCTTTGCAAATGCAAAGTTAATTCCCTTAGGACTGCGTAAATCAGATTGGTGATCAGACTGGAGATACTTATGCTCACCTAATTATATAAATCTTATTTGCGGAACTGATGGATTGTAGTGAGAATGAATTGTTGATATACAGGATAGATTCAGATATGCTAATATGTAGTGGGTGCAATATAATTCAATCTACAGATTGTGATTAATCTTTTCTATATGAATCTGGTACTATGTGTTGCCCTTATTTGATATTGACCAAATTTCAAACTTTTATCCATGGGTTGTGAACCCTTTATATGTATTAACCTCTGTAATTTATTATTATGATGATTTGTGGAAGAAGATTTGTTCAGGATTTCACTATGAAGATGTTTACCGTCAGGACATTCTTGGAGGACAAAAGTCAAAAACTCAGGCTTCATAGGTACAGCTGAGTTATTGGTTTCAATGATAGATAAAGGATGAGGAGAATAGTATGATGGTTACAGTCACATGTATGTGATCACTGTGACAGTCAAAGGCCAGTTTTCTGGAAGATTTCTTGTGAATAACTGATGAACACATGAGTATGACTTGAAGAAGAATATAAGAGCAGAGAAATAAATACTACACACCATTATTTAAAGATGAATCAAAATGGAGAATCCTTGATATGGTTTTTATTTTATTTTGTTTTTCATTTGGGATAAAGACAGTACTATGAGCGAAAATTATAGAGGAGACAGAGAAAAAGCTGTTGGACATGAATTTTCTGTGTTTCATGCCATGTTTGGAGGTAGTTACTTCCCACCTCACACAGTTTCTTTATTCGAAGGAATGGAATTGATGACAGTCAATCTTATTGTAGCATCATGGCTCATTACTTAATAACTTTTCCATCAGACAGTTCCTAGATCTAACACGGACCCAATCAACTTTCCGAGCTAATGTAGACTTCTTTGAAGTCCGAGTGTTGTTGGGTGGAAGGCAAGATACATGACCCTGTCCAAAGGCCGAATATGGTTCAAGAATTGTTTACACCACTGACAAGTTACGAAGTTACAACTCGACCTGATTAGCCTCTCAAATAGGATTAACAAAGTTTCACGTCTGCTGCATGGTCAGAGAATCAAGAGTTTCTTGGAACCCTTGAACCAAAAATGAAGGGCCTGCAAGTTCCAATTTTCATGAGACTTTCTGACAACAAAGACATTTGGGTTAGTATAAAGACTGCTTAAATATATGACTTCCCTGATAACATTGCATACAAGATATGGAATCACCACCAATGCGATGTCAGGATGGAATTTCATGTAATACAATGACAGTAAAACAAGGGACGCGAAGTCTTAAGCACGCCATGAGGGCACTATGAAACAAAGAAGTTAATATCATGGGATACATATGTATACACAGAGAGCATAAATATATGTGCAAAACATGGGCTCATTAGATGATGTGATGGGAAGTCAGCAACATGATATCCTGAATTGTGTTGTGCATCCTATAGGCAATCTCACTTTCTGAGATGATGGGGAGTACATTGTGGATTTAGTTGGAAAAACTAGAGTTTCTATGTGAACCTTTATCAACAACATTTCTTAATTGATAATTGCTTCACCTTATCCGAACTTGTGCAAAATGGAAGTTTGAAGATAATGACAGGAACTTATTGAACATGATGGATTCCAAATATTTTGATATCAAAATCCCTCTCAAGTATGCATACAAACACCAAAATCTTTGAGTGATCTCATGGGTACCATGGCTACACAAAATATAAAATACCTCAAAAAAATACTTTCTTATGGTTGGAAATCACTGTTGAATCATGTAGCTTTGGTTCAGACAATAGCACTGATCATATAAGAATATACTCATGTATATATACATGTCGATATGATTTGAATATCGATGTGTATGTATGCATGAATATAATCTGCATTATTATTGTGATCACAGCATTCAGAACCGACTGTGCATATAGTTATTGTGTTTATATCTGAGAATGATCTCAGCATGATCGTATTTATTCTGATCATTATCGATTGCTTTAGACTTTGTTAAGTCTTGTAATCATTAGTTTTGTTATGACTAAATCAAATGGGTGTGACCATACCACCGATCGGGTGTATCGGTGAATGGTCATGTCTCCATTTGGAGACATGCCCATTCACCCATACACCCAACCACCTTTGCATAAATATGTATGCTGCCTGATATTGCAAGCATCGAAATTGATTAATGTAAGCAGATTGGAGGTAGTGCTGACATCAAATCTGAAGGAAATTGTATCTCATATTTGCATTGAAATTATAAATAATTGTGGAGCACATCAGATCCTTCGTTTGCAGAGATTGTACTTGAAACAAAATATACATTCATCAGCACTGTCAGAGAAATCTGTAATAAACTTTACATGGTATTAGAGCAAGGCTAAGGAGAGATCACATTAAGTTTATAAAGATCAGATTTCACTTTAAAGTAAACAGCCTATTCTCTCTACAAAGATGACAAACGTATTGAGATTCGAACATCACCTTGCAAGTGCTGATAGCTTCAAATCATGGAAACGTCGTATAATGATGTTACTAAAAGAAAACAAATTGGAATCTTTTGTACGAGAGGACAAAGAGGAACCTGAAGATGATCCTGAGAAATCAGAATGGATCGAGAAAAATGAAAAGGCCATGAAGATAATTGTGGACACTGTTTGAGACCACATAGTACCTATTGTGGCAAAACATACAACAACATATCGTATGTTTTGAGCTCTTGAAAATGCATTCATAATCAATAATACAGGCAGAAAACTTGCTCTTTAAAGGCAAATGAATAATGTTAGCATGAATAAAGGAGAAACTATAAATGCTTTCTTCATGAGGATCACAGATTTAAGAGATCAATTATCTGCACTTTGTTATGAGAATGACGATCAAGAATTATCCTTAATAGCACTAGGACTTCCAAACTCATGGGAATTTTATGTAGAAGGAATAAGTGCTAGGTCTAAAATCCCAAAATTAGATCGGTTAAGATCAGATTGTCTTCAAGAAGAATCGAGATTAATTATCAAGACAGAACACAAAACCTTAGATGAAGACGTTCAAGTTCTTAACACAAACTCTTATAAGAAGGGAAAGAAGAACAACAAAAAGAAAATAAACTTTCATGGAAAAGGGCAATCTAGACCAAAGAAAGACTTGTCCAAAATTCAATGTTTTAGATGTGATCTATTTGGACATTATGCAATAAATTGTCCCGATTGATCTAAACCTCAAGTATCTTTTGCAAAATCTGAGAAGTCAAATGAAGGACATGAATCTGAGAAATATGCCTTCTATTCAACATTGTCCAGCCAGATTTCAACCAAATCTAATACATGGATAGTTAACAGGGGATCTTCAAGACACATCACTGGATATCAGGATAACCTAGAAAGCATGCAAATAGAAACAGATGAAGAAGTTACAATTGGTGATGATTCTGCACATTTAGTAAAAGGAATTGGGACCTACACCATAAAATTGAAATCTGAAAGTTCTATTGAACTTTTTGGAGTTCTTTATGTACCAGGTATTAAGAGGAATTTAATATCTATATCTACACTTGAAGATGATGGTTATAGAATTGCATTCATGGTGTTGTCGGTGAAATGAATAGTGTAGCCGACGGGTAGAGTAGTATCCCAACGGGTGCGTGACGCTTGAGTCGCCCCTCCAAAAAGGTATATGTACACGTTCGAGATGGACTTTAGAATCATCATTGTAGTCATTGTGTTTGGATTGTAATCATTGAGTGCATATATGAATAAAGTATCTGTTCTGCATGTGTTAAGCTTCTTACCTTGTACGGTATTCTGAGTGCATATATGAATAAAGTATCTGTTCTGTATGTGTTAAGCTTCTTATCCTATAAGCCTCTGGAGTTCTATATGTATCGGGTATTAAAAGGAATTTAATTTCTATATCTGCACTTGAAGATGATGGTTATAGAATTACATTTATGGAAGGTAAAGTACTAGTATGGCCTAAGAATTCAACTATAAAGAAGGCTCTAACAATAGGAGTAAGACAAGGACTTTTATATGAGCTATGCACTAAGAGAAACCTCGCACTTGTACATGAGAAATCAGATTCAAATGAAATATGGCATAGAAGATTAGGTCATATCAAATTTCATGCTCTAACATCAATGGAGAAGTTAGTAACCGTAATGCCCAAATTAAGCCATATTCACAATGAATCATGTAAAGGTTGTGCCTTAGGGAAAAACTCTAAAAAGTCGTTTCCTCATAATTTGAGCAAAACTAAAGATGTGTTGGAACTAGTACATTTTGATCTATGTGGACCCATGTCTTTACCATCTATAGGAGGGTTCTTGTACTATGTGATATTTGTTGATGATTTTTCAAGGAAGACATGGATATACTTCCTTAAGTGCAAAGAATCTTAAGAGATTCTCTCTAAGTTTAAAGAATTCAAAACAATTACCAAGAACTCCTCTAGGAAGAACATTAAAGTTCTGAGAATAGATAATGGGAAAGAGTATAGTTCTGAAATATTTAAAGAGTTTTGCAAACTCGGTGCGATTAAGAGGGAGTTCACAGTCCCCTACAATCCTCAACAAAATGGAGTTGCTGAAAGAAAGAATAGAACTATTGTAGAAGCTGCTAGGGCTATGATTTTTGATCAAAACTTGAGTATGTCTTTTTGGGTTGAAGCATCTAATACTACAGTCTATATTCATAATAGATGTGCTCACTCATATTTGGACAATAAGACCCCTAAAGAAGCATTTTCTAGAAAGAAACCTAACATCAGTCACTTAAGGATATTTGGATGTCCTATGTATGTTCATGTACATAACGAGAAGAGGACAAAGTTAGAACCTTCTGGAAGAAAGGGCATCCTAATTGGTTTTAGTGAAACAGTAAAAGGATACAAAGTCTACATACCTAGACAGAAACAAATAGAACTAAGCAGAGATGTCATTTTTGAGGGAGACATTGCTTTCAGAAGAGCCAAAACTTCTGATGAACTAGATACATTTGATGTATCTCAAGAAGAGGCTCTTCCTCCTAAGATTTAGAGGGAGTACCCTGAACAGACTTAAAATGAAACTGAGATCCATCTTGAGACTCAAGAAGAGAGTCTTGATCAGTCTAAAAGACCACTTTGGGCAAGAAAACTTATACAGGAAGGAGATGGATTTGCAGCACCTTCAGGGACTTTCCGAGAAAGCAAGGGACCTAGAAAATTGACATACAATACTTTCATGTGTGAGAGTCCAAACCCTAAACCTTCAAGTACTTTTGAAGCACTTAAACATCAAGCTTGGAAAGATGCCATGGTGGAAGAATATCAGTCCATACTAAAAAATGATGTTTGGGACATAGTTCCTAGACCTAAGGGAAAATCTGTTGTATCTTCAAAATGGCTCTTCAAAGTTAAGTATGCTACAGAGGGCAGCATTGAACATAAACCCCATTTTGTGGCTAGGGGTTTTTCTCAAAAGGAATGAATCGACTTTGAAGAAACTTTTGCACTAGTTGCCAGATACACCTCTGTTAGAGCTGTAATAGCCATCGCAACAGCCAAAGGTTGGAAAATCCATCAAATGGATGTTAAAATTGCTTTTCTTAATGAAAAAATCGAGGAAGAAGTACACCTGGAACAACTAGAAGGGTTTGTGACACATGATGCTGCCTCTTATCTATGTAAATTGAAGAAGGCTCTGTATGGACTCAAATAGGCTCCCCAAGTTTGGTAAGAAAGGATTGACAAATACCTTTTAAGTCTTGGATTCACCAAGAATGTGGCTGATCCAAATCTTTACTTCAAGGTAACTAAAGGTGATATGCTAATTTTAATTTTTTATGTTGCTGACCTTTTGATTACAGGGGAAGAACATCTCATTAATCAGTGTAAGAAAGATTTAGCTTCTGAATTTGAAATGAAGGACTTAGGAATTCTTTATTACTTTCTTGGATTGGAAGTTCGTCAGAAGTCTGGGAATTTCTTTCTACGCCAAAAGTACACTATTGATATTTTGAAAAGATTTGCAATGTGGGATTGTCGACCTATGTCTACGCCTATGGAAACCAATTTATACAAGCTAAAAGAAGCCAGTGCTGAATTCAAACTAGTTGATCCCACTTTATATAGATAGATAATTGAGTCCCTAATGTATCTTGTAAATACTTGACCTAACATCTACTATGCTGTGAATGCATTGAGTCAGTTCATGTGTGAACCTCGTGAGATTCATCTTGTTGCTTTGAAGCATATATTAAGGTATCTCCAAGGTACCATTGGGTATGAACTTAAGTATGAGAATACCAACTTGGAGTTACATGGATATACTGATTTTGATTGGGCTTGAAGTGTGAAAGATCGGAAAAGCACATCAGGATGTTGTTTCAACTTAGGATTAGCTATGATTTCTTGGATTTGCAGAAAACAAGCTTCAGTTGCTCAAAGTTCTGCTGAGACAGAGTATATTGTAGCAGCAATGGGAGCTAGAGAAGCAGTATGGCTTCAGAAGTTGTTTTCTAACTTGTTTGGTGAGCCTATGAAACCTACCACTATTCACTGTGATAACCAAAGTTGTATCAAGTTATTCGTGAATCCGGTATTTCATGATAGATCCAAGCATATAGAAATTCCTTACCACTATGTAAGAGACATGGTGGAAAGAAGGGCTATTTAGTTGGAATATATCAATATAGGTGATCAAACTGTTGACATTCTTACCAAGGCACTTCCGAAAGTGAAGGTTGATCATTTTAGAAAGAAGCTTGGCTTGTTTGAAATGTATGTTAATGAGATTGAGTCTCAAACCTTGTAAATTTGTTTATTTAATAAAGATGTTTAAAGTGTAAACTCTTTTGTCATATGTGTGACTCTATGACTCATGGGTCTACCCTATCTTTAGTATTAAAAGGAGACAATCTTTTATATTGAAACATTAACTCTAATAATATAAGGTGACAACTTTAAATTATTAGATTACTATTATGATGAATATCATGTGACTTGATATTCTTGAAAATCATAATAGTTAAAAGAGCATGATGATGGATATCATGTGACTTGATATCTATTGATGATCAATATGTTTTAACTCATGGTGGATGTTATGTGACTTTTGGATATGCCATGATCCTTTGTGGAGGATATCACAAGACTTGATATCTGTATACACACAAAATTGAAAGAATATCATGAGACTTGATTTTCTTAAAATATTTGGAGGATATTACTTCTTATAATGAGAAGAATTCATATGCACTTTGTCTTCCCTAGCTAAGAGGGAGTGTTGAATCATGTAGTTTCGGTTCAAACAATAGCACTGATCATATGAGAATATACTCATGTATATATACATGTCAATATGATTTGAATATTGATATGTATGTATGCATGAATATAATCTGCATTATTATTGTGATCATAGCATTCAGAACCGACTATGCATATAATTATTGTGTTTATATCTGAGAATGATCTCAGCAATGATCGTATTTATTCTGATCATTATCGATTGCTTTAGACTTTGTTAAGTCTTGTAATCATTAGTTTTGTTATAACTAAATCAAACAGGTGTGACCATACCACTGATCGGGTGTATCGGTGAATGGTCATGTCTCCATTTGGAGACATGCCCATTCACCCATACACCCAACCACCTTTGTATAAATATGTATGCCACCTGATATTGCAAGCATCGAAATTGATTAATGCAAGTAGATCGGAGGTAGTACTGAAATCAAATCTGAAGGAAATTGTATCTCATATTTGCATTGAAATTATACATAATTGTGGAGCACATCGGATCCTTCATTTGCAGAGATTGTACCTGAAACAAAATATACATTCTTCAGCACTGTCAGAGAAATCTGTAATAAACTTTACAATTACCATGGACCATGCACAAATGTTTTAACTTGAAACTTCATTTGGTTTCTCCAAGATGACCAATATTACTCAATACTTTAGTAAAGCAGCTGACTCCCGACCAGTTTCAAGTAAATCACAAAGATTCTTGATATGTTTCAAAGGATGCCAAGTACTTCACATCAAGTGGCTTGTGGAGGATATTATGGATACTATTCAAGTTGAACGAATCCCAAGTATTGCAGGATTGACAAAGATGGCGAAGAAGTTAATGAAACAATTAGAGTGTTTCATAGTAAAGGAATGCATCCTTGTGTGCTTGTTGATGGAATTGAAACTGCAAAAAGAGCCACCTGGATTTTCTTGAGTTCAAAACTTTAGTAATAAGGAACATTAGATAAGATTTTAAAAGGGGTAGCAAGGACAACAGTTAGCACAAAGCTTTATGAAGCACTTGCAGATCAACCAGTTAGCATTGATGTAAATGCAGTGCTTTACATTCAAAACTTGAACCAATTTATCTATTTATGGTAGAAATTATGAATATGAGGCATAGATTTGATGTAGATACCCATTTGGTTGGAGGATTGGTCCTTGATCATGGAGCTCATCACCTAGGAATGAAGAAGTGTGCTGAGAATTGTTACATATTAACTTGCAATGGATCTTTGGAATATGAAATGAGAAGTAAATGCAGTTTTCTCTTACACGAATGCTGAGTGCAGGGAGAAAATGGTATTAGTAGAAAGAAGACATGTAGATGATAAAATTCAAAAGATAATTGACTTAAAGAAGAAGGTTTGTGATGGACATGACAAGAATCATTTTGTAACCAACCAAAAAGGAATAGACCCCACTTCACTTGATATGCTAGCTAAAGAAGTGATTGTAGCTCTGAGGAGAGGAAGGAGACAGAATATGGAGACTGCTGTTTGCTTGTGGTGGTGAGGCTGTTAGTTCTGGTGGTGACTTGATTGTTGATGTGCTTGGCTGGGCAAGACTTGCATATGAGCATGTGCTTGGGGATGGAAAATACACCTTGTGGAGAATTTTTTAAAACCCTAACTCATGTACAATTCTTATGAAAGGGCCAAATGACCATAATATTGTTCAAATTAAGGATGCAGTTCATGATGGATCGAAGGCTGTAAAACATACAATAGAAGATCAAGTTGTTGTTTTAGGTTTTCGAAGCAATGGGCATTTGAAGAATCATTAGTTGAAGAAATAAACAGGATATGCCTTGTAAACTTGGTGATTAATGAAAACTTAAGAGTCTCTTAACAATTAAAGATCATTAAAATTCAAGAATCAATTATGAAACTGCAAGGACAGATAAGAAAATCCTATAAATACGCAATCAGTTAACTAAAGAAGTGTCTGAATTTTGAGAGAGCAATGTTGTGTCATGCTATCAGAAAGGGGCATTTATTCGAAAAAAAAATGTGAAAGGGAGATATTAATATCTTTCTTTAGGGGAAACATGGTCTCTATATAGGAAGAAGAGTCTTTGTACTCTTTGAATCTGCCTAAAAGATGAAGAGGCCTTTTTGAAACTGTGTGTTCATTTGTCTTTCTTTAATGTCAATTTTTGTAATGTTAGTTGTGATCATTCTTCGGTGATTTTTTTTGTCATAGCATATTATGGCCGTGCATACTCTATTAACTTTGAGTCCTAAGATATTTCACATACTCTAAAAGGATTGTTGTTATCTTCCTAATTGTCTGCAGTGGGTAGTCAGAAAGTGAACTTTGTGTCATTTTTCCCTGTATCCCTTTGTTTATAAACCTGTATTCACATCTGCAGCATGCCTATGCTCAGGTGCTAGTTACCTATACTGCTTTTTGGTTAAAAAACATATGCTGAAAATCCAAAACTATATCATAAGAGAGAGTGTACCTCCAAAATTGAGAGGAAGACCATCCAATCAATGGAGATCTCTTCAACTATTGGTTTCTAAATTGTCTTTCGTCTTGAGTGTAATGTGTCACTTTTGGAAGCTATTTTTGAAGGAAATATCTGCAAAGCAATACTATGCAAGATTGAAATATAATAGAAACACACACATGCCATCAGAA
Source organism: Cupressus sempervirens (assembly GCA_028749045.1). NCBI lineage: Eukaryota > Viridiplantae > Streptophyta > Pinopsida > Cupressales > Cupressaceae > Cupressus > Cupressus sempervirens. The sequence goes on from CM053792.1 coordinate 721,704,858, forward strand.
AAGGGCATTTATTCAAAAAAATATGTGCAAGGGAGATATTAATAAATTTCTCTAGGGGAAACATGGTCTCTATATAGGAAGAAGAGTATTTGTACTCTTTGAATTTGCCCAAAAAAATAAGGTTTTTTTGAGACTTTGTGTTCATTTGTCTTTCTTTAATGTCAATTTTTCTTATGTCAGTTGTGATCATTCTTTGGTGAATTTTTTTGTCATGGCAGATTATGGGCGTGCATACTCTATTAACTTTGGGTCCTAAGGTATTTCACATAATCTAAAAATGATTGTTGCTATCTTCCTAATTGTCTGCAGTGGGTAGTCTGAAAGTGAACTTTGTGTCATTTTTCCTTGTGTCCCTTTGTTTATAAACCTGTATTCGCATCTGCAGCATGCCTATGCTCAGGTGCTAGTTACATATACTGCTTTTTGGTTAAAAACCATATGCTGAAAATCCAAAACTATATCATAAGAGGAAGTGTACCTCCAAAATTTAGAGGAAGATTATCCAATCAATGGGGATCTCTCAAACTATTGGTTTCTAAATTGTCTTTCATCTTGGGTGTAATGTGTCATTTTTAGAAGCTATTTTTGAAGGACAAATCTTCAAATCTCATATGAATTGCACTCAGAGTTAACTGAAGAGAGCTAGGGACAAGAGTTAGAAGGAGCTGTTGTCCAACATAATGGTTGCGAGAGTCGGAAGGAATTGACACCATGCCAAATCCTTTCTGATGGAGATGAATTTATTGGTGATGATGTTGATCTAGCTGTCAAATCCTCACTGTGCTAGGAGTGCTTGCGGACCTTGTACCAGAGCTATGTTGGGTGTGTGTCTCCTACGTCCCTTAGGCTCGGTGTCCCTATTGGGTTTGCATGCTCACGGGTTTGGGCTATTGGTTTCCAGGGGATGAGGTCCCCCATATTTGCGGGCTAACTGAGTTGGAGCTCCAATCAAAAGTGACTTGTTACTGATAAAAAAAACAAACAAGTCCATTTCTACTGTCAAAGTTCACCTTTAACTTCCCTGATGATGATGCAATACTTTTAATGCCACGTTGGGTATTAGTGTATGATAGGGAAAATCACAAATCAACATTATATTTATGTAAAAGGCAACAACACAACCTAAAAGTTCCTGCAAACTAGCCCCTAATGTATCATTAAAGCAGTCAAATAAAAAAGTGCATAAACAAAAAGCATTCTAACTAAAACATCCCCGTTGAATGTAGCTCAATGTTTTCCTCTCTTCTCCAAAGCATGTTGATCTAGCTCCTATGATCGATTGCACTTATTCATGAAAGTTAAAAAGACAATAATGGCGAAAGGAATCAAAATATGATGGTTCAAAAAAGCTTGAGAGGAAATGAGCCCAATTTATAGAATTTGCAAGAGGAATTGATAATTTAGCAATGAAGTGTGCAAAAGAAAAATTGTCATAGACTATGACAATTGAAAAATTTGAAAAAGGAAATTTGTAATAATTAATAACAAGTTATGACAAGTTTGATGCACAATTAGAAGTTAAAGAGTAAAAAATGAAATTTGTCATAAACTATGACAAATATGGAAAAAGGAAAAAAAGGAAGTTGCCATGAATGATGACAATTATGACAAAAGGAAAAAAGGAAATTGTCATAAACTATGACGATTTATGACAAAAGGAAAAAGGAATTTTGTCATAAACTATGACAATTTATGACAAAAGGATAAAGGAAGGTGGAGGCTAAAAAAGAGGAAGGCTAGAAAATAGGAAGTGAAGCACAATTAAGGGATAAAATTCTGTTCATAAAAAGGAGAGAATTTTTAAATTTTTAATCATTTATTCACAAAAATTAGAAATTAGGATTTAGGAATTATGAAAATGCCATAAAGCTAAAAATAAATTAATTGTGAAGCTTAGGAAAATTAGATAAATAAATGTAATTTTTTATCAAAGCTTAAGACTTTGGAATAGGGGATAAATTAATGGTTATTTATTCATAGAATCATGAATTGATTGACATGATCATTTAATTGAACATGTCTTAATGCAAATTAAAGGATGAAAATTAGTAATTAACATAGTTACACCACCTTGGGGGATGGTGGAACAGGGGGACAAGTTTCCAGGATAGGGGGACAGAGGGGCCTTAATTTGGGGATGGTGGGGGGACGGTGGGGGGGGATAGGAGGGGGTGTGTATATATATACATATGGTACTTTAAATGCTAGTTATGAAAAGATGTATTGCAATATAAGATATAAAGATGTAAAAGAGTAAATACTTGAACATTGGATGGAATTGGAACATTGAATATTGAACATAAATAGTCAAATCAGCAAATAGTCAACATTGGGACATCCCCCATCCTCGGTGGAGGTGGCGGAATCTAGTGGCACCACTGGGGACAAGGGGACATAGTTCCCAAGTCCCCGGTGCATCCAAGTCTTGGGACATGGGACAAAAAGGGGGGAGGGGGGACGCGTCTCCGTATTACTATGGTAATTGATTAAAAGTTTTCATTATTTAATTAATAGAAGAATGACAAAATATTGGTGAATCATGAAGATCAAACACACAATATAGAGGACATGTTAGAAAAGAGGGCCATAGGCATGAACTATTTTTTACTGTAATTAGGAAGCATCAAACTTCCTCATCAATAGTATACATTAAACATATATTATATTAATATATTGTATTATATCTAAGTTACTAATTCGGAAGTGGGATTTTTTTCTTTTTTGGGGGGAGGGGGGTGGATGCATATGCGTATATATATATCTGCATATACAGTTATATTGTGTATATGCATATGTATAACGTTGTTGATTCTGTTGATGATGTATCACTTGGGATTGGGGTGATTGTTGTTGTTGTTGGAGAATTGATGTTGATTTGTTATGTTGAAAGCTTTGCACTACCTGTTGTTGCATAAGCAGCTACAATATTTGAATACTTTGTGACTGATAATCCTGCTGACTATGAGGAATAACTTGGGAAGTTATTTTCTGCTGCTTTATTTTGATTAATATAAGTGATTGGAGATCACATGATGGAGAAGATGACTGCAATTGGGGCAAACCTGCAATTTGTTAATTTTGTTGAGGATTTGCAACCTATAAGTTTAAAGTTTTTCTATGGATGGCTTTCGGGAAGCATCCACAAGGCTTTCGCTCACTGAGTATTATATTAATAATATATTATGTTATTATATGAAACATATATTGTATCATAATATTAATGATATATTATATTTTTGTATAACTAATATACTATATTATTATAATAATAATATATTACATTATTTTTTTTTGTTTATTATTATTTATTTATATTGTAGTTATGTTATTTTATTATTTATCTATTTATATTAATAATATCATTTATTTAATAAATCTTTTTCTTGGAGAGGGACATAGTAGTTGACCCCTTCTCCTTGCATATTTTATCGATATTTTACTTACATGTGTGCCCAAGATTCCATCTCTTTCCGAAAGACCTATATGATAAATTTAAACATTGTTATTTCAATATTGGGCACCATATAAATTTATATTAGAATATTAAAAAATGATGAAGCTAAATCTTTAGTTAACTATATAAAACATTAAGATATTGTTATTTTATTTAAATGCACTAGACTACCAATTATCAAAATTAGGATATCAACTATTCTCACCGATGTCTAAAATAGTCACTCCACCAATTGGCTTAGTCTGTGCTTGGATTTACTCACAAAACTAGTAAGTGTTGGAGAACTTACTCAAAACCACTTCAAAAAAGGACATTATGCTGATGATAACTGTCAAAGCTCAACTACACATTTGATACTACCAAACTACTTGACAGTTGTGTCCAAAGTTCTCCAACTCTAACTCATTAGCCTAGGGGAACAAAACTGAATATGCTAATAATCCACAGCATCGAATTGATTTGGAAGTGGATATTATATATGGGGATCCAAAATCACTAAAGTCGAAAAAGGAATTATATATTATTATTGTACAAAGGGTATAAAGGAGGAATGAGAAAGGAAAAAAGGTATTATTGTACAAAGGGTATAAAGGAGGAATGAGAAAGGAAAAAAGGTATTATTGACAATTTCATTTCAAACCCTTATTTTGGAGAGTGAGCAACTACCTATCTTCTACCTCAAGATAAAATCTTATAATAAAATTTCTTTCAAGGATGAAACCCTAGAAAAAAATTAATTCAAGGACAAGAATCCTAAAGTGAAATTAATTCAAGGATGAAAACCAACAATGCCATTCCAAGGAACCCTTAGAAAACATGATAGAATATGTCAAAGAATACATGGAACCTTTTTTTTTGGGAAATATAATCGTTAACCATGCATATCATGCAATGATATTTAGAGAAAACCTTAAGGCTAGATCGAATAGTCATTACATAACACTGCACCGACGAAAGTATAAAGACAATGAAACCACCAAAATCCAATGGGAAAGATCTTCTAACTCTTTAAACAAGGTATATGGTATGTTTAGACTCAATTAAGACCCTCACAAAAGTTTCAAAACTTAACTCGAAAAACTAGACTATTTTCTAGATCCTAGGTGTTACAAATGAGCTTCGTTAAGGAGTAATTTGCACTTTGATGTAGAGCCTCACCTTGGAAAACTTAGGAGGAAATGAATCACTCAACTAAGCCTGCATCAAGGGGTTCATACACCTTCAAGATCAACTATTCCTCTTAACTCAAATTGATATCCAATTGGTTCTCTTAGTACCAACTAATACACTGACATGCAACAGGAACTTCTTCGACCTCCTGTAGCAACAATGACTCTCTTACTCAGACTTAACTTAAACCAACCCGATTCTTCTGAATTGATATACATGGGCATCATTAATCAACTTCGAATATAAAATTGGGGACCCAAACCGAAAAAAGATTTACTACCAAGCAACATTAATCCATGTTCAGATCTACACCACCTTTCTGCATGCGTGAGTTTAGAACTCAAACACAAGCTGGCCATCGATCATGAAAATCTCCGTCGCTTACAACTTCTGCAAATCCCATATACAAACCAACTTTTCTCTTTATCACATATCAACTATGTGATCTCAACAAATTGGTGAATACATGAAGATATTCATCGTACTCACATATTGCATTTCGCACGGGCATAAGAAGACATAACTAAAACAATAAAAGCAAATGAAAACAAAATAATATGATACATTACTCCTCCATGATCCTAGAAAATAGATCGCAGAGAGTTTACAAGACTCCCACTGACTGTCGTGACCCTCAAAATAGCAGGTCTTCACATTCGATGACTTAGAAATCTAATTTCATATAACAAACTGCAAAACCCAAAAAATTAATTGAGGTTCAAAGAGGATCAGACTAATGTTCTATTATGCGCTCATTAGATTATCAACATATTCTCAGAGTTCAGACTTTCAAATTCAGGAAAGAAAGAAAAATCACACATTCAAATTGAAAACCCATGAAATCAGAAAAACTCAACTCTTTCTAATTCCTTCTGCTATATTCAATCCCCATTTGGTTATATAATCTACCTTTTCAATACTTTCCCATCTCTTCTATTGGGAAGATGAAACATCATCAAAATCAAGAAATCCAAAAACCGTTTTCGAATCATGAGGGATCAGGCATCAGAATCTGCCACCAACTTTTCTAGTTGTTTGAAGTTTTCTGTAGCCATCGATTTCCTAGTTGGTTTAATTATTTCAAAACACACACAAAACACACTTAAATAAAACTGACTCAACTTAAAATGAAATTAACTTTTTCCTAAGTGGCTATAATTGGAGAGCTTGTAGGATTGCTTTTCCATTTATGCCACCATGTCATAGGACTTTACTACAAACATCAAAATTTAAAGCACACTTAAAACATGACATTAACTTTCTTCATAGTTTTTGCACTTCCTGTAGCATTATCTTGTTATGTTTTCCTGTCACACAATTTTGATATATTGTTTCATCCTTGTTTGTTCCTGTAGCATATTTAACCATGTTAGTTCCTGTAGCATAATCTGTCTGGTCTGCTCCTGCAGCACACTCCAATGCCTCAAGCACTAACCAAACTGACTCTAAAACTCCCTAAATCTCTTCCTAGAGTTCCGTAACTCTAGCTTCGTAACACAATTGGAATGGGCTCAACCAGACATCCGAAGCTCCCAAAATCTCCGTCGAACTAAGTTGTAATTTAAGGCGTCCACAATGGACTAATGCACAATTTTTGGACACTAGTGTAGTGCACATTCATGCTTCTACAAAAGTCTCCTCCATTTGTGCATGAATCCATTTTATATTTGGTGCCCCATTCTTTGTGTTGTAGTTCTCGGGGACTAGCAAACTCACACTGTTGTCCCATTTTTGTGCATTTGTTGTGATTATTGAGTTTTCCAGATTCATCATAGGACCTTTAGGACACCCTAAACCCTCAAGTGAAGACAAAATTGAAATCCATTACATGGGTTGGAAGAAATCGATGAAAGTGTGTGGGGAAACGACGTGCAAAGTGGTCCCAGAGTCACTAGGTGAATCCTACACTCAAGGGTGAGATCAAGTGGATCCCAATCATAAACAATCCACCCTAAAGTTCCCTAAAATGATCCAAATGAACACAATGGATTTCCAACAACTACAATCCACAATTGGTTCCCCATGGGACACCCATCAGGTTGTCTCAAATGAACCTGAAATGTTTCTGAATGACTCCAAACTTTTTTAAACTACTCCAAAATGGACAAGAACAAGGTAAAATCGGGATGTGACTAAATCAATTGGATCTACTAGAAACATATCTAAGTTCATTTTAAAGCAACAATGGAAGTGCTCCTAAAATAGCACATGGATCTTCAATATCCCAAGAACATAATAACAATTTGTGCCCAATTCCAATACTGGAGCCATGTAAAATTACCATCCACATAGTTATATACTACTATTACATCTTTCTTCACATTGGATTATCCAATATACAAATCATCAAGTTTTGCAATTGTGAATCATCACAAATACATTTGCAACTTGCAATAAATGTGGAGATAAAAGAAAGCATGTAAAGGAAGTGATGTGGTAGTCCTTCAAGGTTGGTAATATACATGTCCACTAGTCCTCTATGGTAGTTGGAAACACCACCCAATTATGTGGACTCCGTAGGTCCACCCCACCATGCTCGGAGATAGACACATGACCCAAACAATCACTCAAATAAACACAAGGAGGATATAAATCCTACACGCAAGAGACAAAGGATACACATTAAAGAAGATCAATCATCATCACAAGGAAGCCCACATTACAATGCAACATCAAAAGTGAGATGATACCAATTATGAATCCAGATAGGGTTGCCACTCAAGTCTAAACAAGGGTTGGGTGTTGGAGTCTCAGAAGTGGGATTGACATGTCGTCCCAATATGCCCTTTAGTCTATACAAGAACTCAAGGCACACAAGGGCATTCTCAATTGTCTTCTTATGTGGTTTTCCCATTGTTTGTAATCTTAACACTTATATTAATCAACTTCCAATTTTGACCTTACCCAAGCAATATCTATTACAATTCCACAACATCATCAATATATCATGGTTACAATGGCATTTCCAAACATATAAATGGCACTCAATTGGTTTTTAAACTAGGAAGATTAATTCAAAAAGACTCTAAATTGAAATATCTATATATAATATTGCGACTCCAGATGATGCCAAGTTTAAATCATCAAATTCTACTTTTAAAGAAATGCCAAAATTGGGCCAAAACCAATCATGGAGTGGACCTCCATTAAGCTCAAACTTTAAAACTCAAAGGATTTGAAATCTGGGATAACGGATTGGTTCTCCACTGAACAACCAAAAGATGCACTCATACCCACTTTTCACCCAAATATAAAAATTTGGGCAGCACAACCCCATACAAATCCGCATTTCCCAAATTTTAACATAAAATAACAAAAATGCTTCAAATGAATAACTACGAGAGGGAGAATGCTTTAATTCAATCTACAAACCATTTACAACTTTATAAAAACCAATTCAAATGAGAAACAAGGAGGAATTTTAAGATTCCCGCCTCCAACTTATTGAAAACTTCAAATATGAAAAAAAATCCTTTACACATCAAAAGATAAAGAAAAATGTAAACCTTTGGTAGAATCCACTCCAAGAAAGCGTTCAAGCCAATACCCATAAAATCCTTCCCAAAGAAATCTTTCAATCTATGCAAATTTGAATCCTCCACAAGTAGGGAAAGATTAATAGCACCACCCCCCCCACCCTAGAAAAGAAACTCTCCTTTCCATTAAAAGTCCCTTTTTGAAAAGTTATTAAAATAGTACTAAAAACAACTTAAAACTCAAAGGCATAATAAACTTTTAAAATGCCCAAATATTAAATCCTTGAATTCTCATTGGAATCAAGGATGCATAAGACACATTTTCAATTTAAATATTTACTAGCCTATATAATAACTTCAATATTACACACACACATATAGTGACACTACACAAACGACCAACTATGCACAAGGGTTATCCGACATCATCTTTGGTGGTAACTAGAGGTATAAACATATGCCTTTTAGGAAAAATGTCCAAATTAGGAACAATGACTAGGATGGGTTAACATGGAGGGCCAATGTGCTATCTTCTGTAATCACCATCAGAAATATTGGCACACTCAAATCTGCGAAGCCAGGTGGAGTCAATGCCTAGTACTTGATAGCTTTGAAACACTCACACATCAAGTGCACCTGCTCATATATACAAAATAGCCAATGCACATATAAATATCCATTAACATAATTCATTTCAATAAGAACTTTGACGATGCAACCATTCTAATGTATCCCAATATTACAACTTCACCTCTTTTCACGTATATTCATCTCCTAAGCAACTACAATAATAGACTCATGTACATTCAAAATACATTAAGCATCATTACTAGCAATTAAGAGCATATAGTAGATCCTCAAATCGTATTACTAACAACACCTAACCTATAAAATAACATCTCAACAACATCATAGTAATCTGTTTGACTTAACATATCTTTCTAACTACATTTTTTAGCATTAATATCAAAAATACTTAAATTTGTTCCACATCCAAGCATTGGCTTAGAATCAAAACCCTCTTAACAATTCTATAGTTGGGTTTGTATAGGATTTATAGGCATGTTTAATTTTGGCGAGTTAGTTGAAAATTGTTTCAATATTATTCGAGAGCGAATTTTTCCATATATTTAATGGAGATATCTTGGTACTGGCTCTAGAGTAAATTTGGATAGTTGAAATTCACAAGTATTCAACAATGCAATTAGGATTACCATTAATCCTTAGGTAGGCCAGTGGAATGGAAAGAAGGGAAGCATTTTCAATATGAAGTTCAAGGTTAATCTAAGAATTACCACCTTTAGTTCATGGGCAAAGTAAGGCCATTCATTGAGTTAAAGAAATGGAGGTTGTTGGTTTTGGAGCACTTAGCAAAGTCAAAGAATTTAGTGTATGTACATTCCAACTTACACTTTCCACACAAACAATGTGGCTATAAAGAAGGGGATGCAAGGTTTTGGAATATAACACTAGAGCATAATGACTTGGATGCTTCCACTTCCAACATATTGCATTGAAGGAAGTAGATAGCGAGCACACTTTTAGTGTGAGTGGCATTACTTTTGGTTCTTCAAAATTTTGCTACATCATCTAATGCCAATGATGATGGTAATGTATTTGAAACTTTATTGTTGAACTTGACATTATTAATTTAATACTCAAGTTTGAACAGTGAATATTTTATAGAATATATATTTATGATGACATTTCAGTTTATGGTGGTCTTGTTTGTTAAATAATAAATATTATATGATGCATTGTGGTATTCTAAACATGATCCTGCATTTATGTTGTGCACACACACATTTTATGGAATGAACTTGAAACTGAATTTTGTTTTTGCTACATCCATGAATTGAACCCTTGAATCCAAACTGAGATCAAGACCAAAACTGACAACTTAGATTTTGGTTAGTTTTGAACCTAATAGGATTAAAGATCTTCTTAAGCAAATCTTGGGACCCTAGTCTTGGTATTATTGATCTATCCTTCTTTGAAATGCTTAAATATCAGTCCTATTCAACTATAGCATGAACCTCCATTTGGAGACATGCACATGAAATCTTTTATACATCATTGGTTTCTATTACGATAATAGATAAGCTTTTACTATTAGGTAATTGTTATCTATTTGTAATCTATTGTAAATATTAGATTGTTTCTAATATTAGTTAGTCTATAGTTACCAGTTAGCTTTCTTTAGCTTTCTTTTAGCTAGAATAGAATGTTTTCTATTCTTTATGATCGTTTCCTAAGGAAACATCGTTTCATTCTTTTGTATTTATAGACCTCTTGGTCTTTATTAATATCAAGAAAGTATTTTACCAATTACATTGTAATATGGTATCATAGCCAATTCTTTAATTTTTTTCGAAAAATATTATAATTTCTTGTTTGAAATTATTTTCTGTGATATTTGCTTCTTATGACCATTTTTCTGCACATTTCTGCCTCTTTTTGTGTTTTGTTTTTGCACCAAGGCCATTTTTGTTCAAAACCCTAATTTTCTGTACTGGATCTAAAAAACTTTAGAGATTCTTGGTGGGTTTTTCGCGATCTAAATTGGGTTATTTGTTTTTTCTAGGTGCCTCAATTTTTGAGCCAGTGGTCCAGAAATCAACAACATTCTTTTTGGGTTTTTCAAGCTCTCTTCTGAGTTCCCCTTCAATTTTTTTGGGTCTTCCATTTTTTTGCCTTGAATTATGTGCCATCACAAATTTTCATGCTTTTTCATTGGAAAATGTGCTATGGCATCATTGACTATTATTATGCTTGAGAGCAATTCAAAATTCAATGGTCAGAATTATGGCACTTGGAAGCAACAAATAATAACAATTTTTGAATATCAGAATATTGATCAAATTGTTTTGGGTGTTACACAGTGTTTGACTGCCCTTGGTACTAATCAGGATACATGGGATCTGAATAATCGAGAGGCAATAATGCTTCTCAAATTATCTATAGTTGATGATAAGCTCTCTCAGATTCCATTGTGCAAGACAACTACCGAGATATGGGAGAGCTTTCTTTTTGAAGAACACTCTGTTTTCTATTATCATGGATGAGTGAACATAGCTCAAGGCTCACCGTAATAGGATTCAAGAAATCCGAGATCAATTGCTTGCCATTGGTTGCAAGATGGAGGAAGAGGAAATTGTGGTTATCACTCTCCAGAGTTTACCCAAGTCCTACGAGCATTTTAATAAAATTCTCAACATCACATCTTCTAGTGTTGATCTGAAGTTCACAGATCTCTACACACTTCTGCTTTAGCAAGATCAGTGGAAACAACAGTTTGGTTGTAGTTCCAGCTCCACCTCCATAGAGCAAGCCTTTGTTGCTAAATCCTTTCAGAATGATAAAGGCAAGTCTCAATAGAAGTCTTTTGCTTTAGATTCAGAAGGCTCCAAGAAGGAGAACATTCAATGCAACTATTGCCACAAGTTTGGTCACATGAAGGTCGAATGTCGGAAATGCTTAGCTATCCAATCTAAGCAATCAGGTTCGCAGTCTAAAGGGAACAATACAAAGCACATTGAGCAGACAAAATCTGCCTTTTACGCCTTCATGGCTTAAAGACCTGCAGATAATGTTAAGTTGTCTGCTTGGTACATTGATTCAAGTGCCTCTCGTCATTTCAGCCATTGCAGAGACTAGTTCATTGACTAACAACCTTATTCAGATTCTGTTATTTTTGGTAGCAGAGAAGAGTACACCATTGTTGGTAAAGGCAACATTCAAATTTAGTGTGCTGGGAGGAATCTCATTTTCCTCAATGTGTACTACATTCTAGGGATAGAACTAAATCTGCTCCAATTAGTCAGTTGTTGTGACATTCTCCACAGTTGGATGTCACCTTCAATTCACATCAGTGCACCATCATTGATAGGGCAACTCAGTCTATTGTTGCAGTGGGTCTTGATGATCATGGTCTTTTCCGACTTACTGATTCTGGTGACTCTCAGTACTTAGCTATGGCTGCTTGGCGGTCTTGTGTTAGCACACTTTGGCACTAGCGGTTTGGGCACTTAAATGTGAATTATCTCTCTCAGCTTGCTCAAGAAGAGCTTGTCCTCGGTTTGCCAGAGATTTAGATTCAACAACTTGGAGCTTTTGATGCATCTCAGGATGGGAAGCAACATTGCACACCTTTCACCAATGGCATTTCATGACGAGCTTCTCAAGTACTTCAGCTTGTTCATGCCAATATCGACGGCCCTATAGTCACTCCTATTCTTGGGTCTAGGTATTTTCTATTGTTTGTTGATGATTTCAGTAGAAAAATGTGGGTGTATTTTCTTAAAAAGAAATCAGATGCATTTCCTAAATTTCAGAAGTTTAAAATTTTAGTTGAAAAAGAGTTTAGGAAATCTATTATTCCTTTTAGGTCAGACAATGGGGGGAAATTTTGTTCTAATGAATTATCTAGCTTCTTGGATACTTGTGGCATCAAACGCCAATTAACCACACCTGACACACCACAATAGAACAGTGTAGTTGAACATCGAAACAAAACAATCACCGAGATGGCTTGATCCATGCTCGAACACAAACATGTTCCGAAGAAGATTTAGGTAGAAGCAATTAACATTGCAATTTATCTTTTGAACTGGTCACCCACAGTGGTGGTCAAAGGTAAAACTCCAGAAGAGGCCTCGTCAAGTCACAAGCCTAGAATCAGTCATCTGAAGGTTTTTGGCTCTCTTGCTTTTGTTCGGATCCCTAACGCATCACACACCAAGTTGGATGCCAAGAGTTAGAAACTCATGCTTCCTAGATACAATGGTCTTCACAAAGCCTATTGCTTGATTGACACTAAGACATCTCATCTCCTGTAAAATCGCGATGTAGTCTTTGATAAGCAGCGAAGACCATTCATGATTGTTTCTCTTGTACCTGATCCAACAGATCAGCCTATGAAAGCTCATGATTTGGGAGTTACACTTTCATTAGGTCCACCTGATGGAAGGGCTCTAGTAGCTCCAGTTATTCCAGTGATCCCTGTACAGACACCTCCAATTTCTCCTGCAGGATCACTTAGATTTGTAGATGCTTCACTTGAGTTTGATCCAGATTCTTTAGCTGAGGAACTTGATCATAGAGCATCTCTTTATACTAATGTTGGTCATTCTCCTCTCCGGCCTAAGTGGTGGGCTAAGACACTTGCTGATCTTCATGATGATGAGCTTATTGATGGGAGAACTGCTCAGAAAAAGAGCAAACCTAAAGAGTCTGTTAACTTTGCTCTAATGGCCAACATTCAGTGTGTTTGAATCTCAAACATATTCTGAGGCTAAAGGAATTCCAGAGTGGGAACAAGCCATGACATCTGAACACCAGAGCTTACTAAAGAATAGTACTTGGATCCTTTCTGATCTTCCATCAGGGAAAAAATCCATTGGTGCAAATGGGTTTACAAAATCAAATACAAATCTGATGGTACATTGGATAAGTACAAAGCTCGTTTAGTTGCAAAGGGCTTTTCTTAGCGTCTGGACATTGATTATGAGAAGACCTTTGCTCCTATTGCGAAGATGAGCACAATCGGATTAGTTCTAGCGATGGCAACATAGCTTGGTTGGAAGGTCCATTAGATGGACATCAAGAGTGCTTTCTTGAATAGTGACCTAGAAGAAGAGGTCTACATGATGCAACCTCCTGGTTTCAATGTTTCCGGTAAAGAACATCAGGATCTCAGATTACTGAAAGCTCTCTATGTCTTGAAGTAGGCCCCTTAGGCATGGTACATGAAAATTGATAATTAACTTAGTGATTAAGGCTTCTAGAGTTCTTCAGACTCAAATTTGTACATCAAGACTACTAACATTGACATCATCCTTTTGGTTATTTATGTGGATGATTTGATCATCACTGGTAGTTCGACATCTTTGATTCAAGGAATCAAATAGAATTTATGCCATTCTTTTGATATGACTAACCTTGGGCTTATGCCCTATTGCCTAGGTGTTGAAGTTTGGCAACAATCTTTTGGTATAATCGTTTCTCAATCCAAATATGTGAGGGCTCTGTTAGACAAATTCTATATGCAAGATTGCAAGCTTGCATCGACACTCATGGAGAAAGCTCTCAAGCTATCAGCCAAGTCTGATTCTCCTCCCATTGATGATACTACATACATGCAACTAGTAGGCAGCATCATCTATCTCTCTGCTACTAGGCTTGATATCAGCTTCGTAGTCAGCTACATCTCATGTTTTATGACAACTTCTACGGCTGTTCATTGGATGATAGCAAAGTGTGTGATTTGTTATGTGAAGGGCATTACAGATTTAGTGGGTTCATAGATTCAGATTGGGCAAGCGCTATTGATGATAAAAAAACTAACTTTTAGATGTGTTTAGTTTGGGATCCGGTGTGGTCACATGGACCAATAAGAAGCAATAGGCAGTTTCTCTCTCCTCCATAGAGGCTGAATATAGAGGGACACAGTTAAGGTAGGTTGTGAAGTTGTTTGGCTTCATCAGATGCTTGGGGATATACAGAGGTTGTTAAGACTATAGCTACAGTCGGATTGATTTAATTGTAAGATACAATGTTTATATATATATATATATATATATATATATATATATATATATATATATATATATATATATATATATATATAATATTATGATTATACAACATATATATAATATTATAAACATATATTATATTATATATTATATTTAATACGTATGTTATACTGTGATTTATATTGTTAATATATTAACTAATAATGATTAATCATAGAGACATGTCTCCTACTCTTATATTTATAAGAGATTGGGATCTGCATTTGAAACATATCTATAACAATGACAATATAATTACATTTGCTAAAACCGATCCATGTTACTTAACATGGTATCAGAGCCAAACTGCACATGTAATGAAAGATTGACTAATAGAATATGTTATATAATGTGCATAGCACACGTGAATGTAGAGGATTGTTGTATTCAGATTGTGTTGGACATTAGATGATAGTGCAGAGATGAAGGAGATCAGATTGGAAGCACAGAAAAAAATCAATAAATAAAGCAACAACCGTAAACAACAATGCACACTATGAATAGGGATTGGTATTAATCGGAAAGGAGGCTTCGAGGGTGTGAGCATCAGATTCTAAAAAGCCCGTAAGTAATATAAGGAAAAACAAAGTTTGACGAGATCTTATTTTGGCACTGAATGGACACTTTATTAGTGCGGAGCATTGATGCATGGGCTAGATTCTTTGGAGCTGCTAGAAAGGGTGATAAATTAATGGGGACATATAAGCAACACAAAATAGATGATGGGGAAACAAATACAAAGGACGATGGTTAGCTAGTGATCATAGGAAGTATGAACCCTCTAGCATGAGCTAATTAGAGAAAAGAGAAAGTGCAAGCAAGACCCACGACACTAAAAACAAGTTGCATGCCATGCGAGCATAGAAGGTGGCACCATAATGGGAGAAGTAAGAAAGTAAGAACAAGATATATGAGGAATTGAATATATATATATATATAAGTTGAGTGCTTAGTCAATGATAGCCACGTTTGAAAGGGACCCATTGAGCAATGGTGTGAAAATGAGACGTTTGTATGGAATCCCACAATATATATAAATAGTTTGTAGGTTGGAAAAGACACAAAGTATAAATATTAATCTACAACGGAATCCCATGAACAATTCAAGGGAAGACAAACTTAATTTGAGGTTAGAACCCGTACTCATCAACCTATCCTTTAAAGGTCGTGTATAATACCTTACTGAAGTAAATGCAAGCAAGTTCAAAAGGTGCCTACACAAGAAGAGTAATCATAACAATATAAGGAAGGTGGGCCCTTGCTAGTGTTCAAAACATCGAGTCCGCACGGACCTGATAAGAGTAAGGAGTTAGAGAACAAACAAATACACATAGAAATTGGATGCACTACCATGTGGTTGGAGAGAATAAGGAACTGTGATAACAAATGCTGAAGGATATTATCTAAAACATCTTGGTATTCAAGAGATATCATGTTAAGAAATTGAATGCACCAATTAGTTTGAGGAAAGAGGGAGATTAATATTCACAGGAAGCATGTCATTTCATTAGAGGTAACCTTGAAAAAAAGGGAGTGGATAGATGATATGATTTAGTGAGCCTTCGGTGATCTTGATCATATTGATTCAGAGGGAGTAAACCATGATGGATTCTGTAGTGATCAAAGTCAACAGGACCATGGTTGATGAATTTACCATAGGTCTACATGATATTCACCAATGATATAAATTTGGAATACATAGATTACAAGATGTGCGTAATATAAGTTTAATCAAAAGTTCAAACAAATATTTGTGCATGAACAAAAGAAATTTGAGTTGTTGTGAGATGTTAATGAAGCTATTAAGAATTCATTTGAACCATCTACGAGTCTCTCTTTGATGAATGAAACTCGACGTATGAGTTGTAGATTCATACATGTGGCACAATCAAACTCAATCAAGATATTGGCATATTGTGGATGAGTTTGAGAAAATAAAAGGACATGTTCGCTTCTACTGTTAAGCTAAATGAGAGCGATGCAGGAGCATCCAGAGGTATAAGGGCAATCCTGTGTCACCCAAAAAAATGTACTTAGACTTAGTTTCTGTTTCATGTGTTTTCATTTTTGGACACCCATTTGGGTCAAATAAAGGTTCCAACTCTCACAGTTCAACTATCAGTGTGCTAAAAAATCCTGAAAAAATAGGAGCATGCAATTTGGCCATCATTTTGGTGACCTAGAAGGTGTGAATTGGCCAGATGAATGTAATTGTGATTTAGAGCATTCCAAAAAAAGAATCAGGTCAAAAGGCCCCACGGTTTGAAAGTTATTGCAGTTTTTCGAGTTTTGGAGACCTCCTAAGAATGCTTCAAAGTCAGGTTAGGGGCATTAAATGACCTTGAAAAGGGCCGAAAAATGTGGGGCGAGCGAAGCTTGTCCATAGGGCTATAGAGCGCTTCGAGAGCTTTCCGAAAATGTAAACGGTTCATCAATCGGAGCTACGGTTCAAAAGTTATGCCTCCCGGAAGTTCGGTTACCGTTTCTGGATTCTTCTAGATTTGCACCGACTTCTAACGCAGCTTCTGGAACCTTCTATTTGGTCGGTGGATGCCTACTAGCACTTTCTAGAATGCACTCCTAGTTCTTAACCCTCCGGGGTCTATTTAAGGAGATTTCTGGCATTGTAAAAGGCAGTTCAGAGTGGAGTTTGAGAGGAGGTACTGAAAGGAGAAATTATCTCCAGATTTATGCTATTGTAAGCCCTTAGGGCATGTTTTGAAGTTTATTTTCTCTGTACTGTTTGTAATAGCTTATTTTCTCAGTTAATATAATTTCCTCTTTTCTGTTGTGTCCATTTTGTTCTTGGGTTGTGTCCCCATCAAGTGGTATCAGAGCTGGTTTTCCTGAGTGGGTAGACAGAGCGCCGACTGTGAAGCAGTTTGCACCAGGACTGTGTGGTTGTGGGTTTGAGTTAAAAAGATGCCTCCATGAAGAGAGCGTGGCGGAAGGGCCAGAGCTATTAATCCTAAGGAGGTTAGAGCCCTCCAAAGGCAAGTGCAGGCATTGCAAGAGGAGCTCCGTAGAGGAGCAAATGTTGCCACAGGTGACGACAGTGAGGATGACAATGAAGAAGAAGTAATGGAACCAGAAGGGGAATTTGACTGGGAAGTTCTGAATCATGCAGAGGAAAGGCTTTTTAGAGCCATTACTAAGTTTGGGAAAAGACCCACGATTGAAGTGGGTGTATTTTCAGGAAATCTGAAACCAGATGAGTTGATCGATTGGATCAATGAACTGGAAGAATACTTTGAGTATGAGGATATAAGGGACCCAGATAGGGTTAAGCTTGCAAAGGCCAAACTGAAAGGCCATGCCAAAATCTGGTGGCAAGAGGTCCAATTGGAAAGAAACAAAAGAGGAAAGGAGATCACAAGATGGGATCGCATGGTGGACAAATTGAAGAAGCAGTTCATTCCTGTGGATTACGAGCTTGATTTGTTTAAGAAGATGCATGGGTTAAAGCAAGCGGGAAGATCAGTCCAAGAATATACAGAGGAATTTTACCGACTCTTGATTAGAGCGGGGCATGCAGAAGCAAATAAGGAGAAGGTTGCTCGTTATATCAATGGGTTGCGACCTAGCATCCAGGAGGAATTAAGTCTGGTAAGAATGACCAGCGTTGAAGAGGCATACCAGTTTGCCCTACGAGTTGAAGAGAAGCTGAATAAAAGGTTTGAAGGAAGACAAAGAGGGTGCGGTCAAGGAGGAAGGGGAAGCGGTAGATCATCTGGAGGCCATAATGAAACCCAAAAGAAAAATGAAGATGTGGGTACTAGCAGGAACCAAAGGAATGAGGGTTTCAACCACTCCCATGATCAAGACTTTGGAAATCAGAGAGGAAGAGGTAGAGGACGTGGACAAGGAAGAGGAGGCTTCCATGGTACCTGTTTCCATTGCAATGAAGAAGGTCATCGTGCCTTTGAATGCCCTCAACGACAAGGAAGGACAGATAGGAGAGATGAGGGCCAAGCTAGGGTTGCTCATGTGGATGAGGATGCACAATCATCACATTCAGAGGATGCAGAAAGAGGAGAGACCTTGGTAAATGAAAGAGTCCTACTAAGTGGTGAGATTGAACCAGGACAACGGAGGAGTTTGTTCCGTACTAGATGCAAGTGTGAGGATAAATGTTGTGACGTGATCATTGATGGTGGTAGCACTGATAACTTGGTATCAGAAGAGATGGTCTCTAAGCTGAAGCTCAAGAGGGAGAAACATCCCCAGCCCTATCGGATTGCTTGGGTAAAAGATGATCATAAGGTCCTGGTAAGTGAACAATGTTTAGTGAAATTCAAAATTGGGAGTTACCATGATGAAGTTCTCTGTGATGTTATTTCGATGGATGTTTGCCATCTATTGTTGGGTAGACCATGGCAGTTTGATAGACATGCAGTACATGATGGACATGCAAACACATACTCTCTGACAAAGGATGGAGTTCGCCACAAATTGAAGCCCATGAAAAAGGAAGGTGAAAAGGTATGTAGCAGTGCTAGGATTTGTCTTGTTGATGAAAGGAAGTTTTTAGATGGCATGAAACATCAGCATATGTGCTATGCTTTGATTCCTAGGAAAGATAAAGAGGGCAGTAGCGAAATACCACTTGAAGTTTCAGATTTATTAGGGGAATTTGGAGATATTATTTCTGATAATGTTCCAGATGGATTGTCACCAGTAAGGCAAATCAGTCATCAGATAGATCTGATTCCAGGAGCTAGTTTGCCTAATAAGGCTACTCACAGGATGACTCCTACTGAAACAGAGGAGCTAAATAGACAAGTTCAGGAGCTGTTGAGGAAGGGCTTGATTCGAGAGAGCTTGAGTCCATGTGCAATACCTGCAGTACTCGCACCAAAGAAGGATGGAGAGTGGAGGATGTGTACAGATTCTCGAGCTATAAATAGGATAACCACCAAGTACCGGTTTCCTTTGCCAAGGATGGATGATCTTATGGACTGCTTGAGTGGAGCTCAGTACTTCACAAAGATAGATCTGAAGAGTGGTTATCACCAGATACGGATTCGAGAAGGAGATGAGTGGAAAACAGCCTTCAAGACCAAGGAGGGTCTTTATGAGTGGTTAGTCATGCCCTTTGGATTGACGAACGCCCCAAGCACCTTCATGCGGCTCATGAATGAGGTACTTAAGAAGTTCTTGGGAAAATTTGTTATTGTCTATTTGGATGATATTTTAATTTTCAGCAAGACTTTGGAAGAACATTTATTGCATATTCGTAGTGTCCTTGAAAGGCTAAGGGAAGAGAAACTGTTAATTAATCTGAAGAAGTGTATTTTTGCAAAAAGGGAGTTAATCTATTTGGGGTTTGTTATATCACCCGAAGGTCTCAAAATGGATCCAAAGAAGGTAAAAGCCATCTTGGAATGGCCTACTCCAAGGTCTGCTACTGAGGTAAGATCATTTCATGGTCTGGTTAGTTTTTACAGGAAGTTTATTAAGAATTTCAGTGGCATATGTGCAACCCTAACTGATACAATAAGAGGGGATAGAAAAGAATTCAAATGGACTGCAGCAGCTACGAGAAGTTTTGAATTGCTGAAGAAGAAGGTGACAGAACAGCCTGTGTTGGCACTTCCAGATTTTAGAAAGGTTTTCCAGGTAGATTGTGATGCCAGCGGCAGCGCTATTGGGGCTGTATTAAGCCAAGAAGTAATGCAGGTTGAAGTAGTTGGGTTTGATGAACTCAAATTTGTACCCCGAGGATCCTGATTTTGCTGAAGCATGGAAAGCTTGTAAAGAACCTGTTGCTGTAGATAGAACCAAGTGGTTAGACTATTTGATTTAGGATGGCATGTTGTTCAAAGGTAGTCAATTGTGCATTCCAAGGAGTTCCATGAGGGAAAATTTGATTAAGGAGAAACATAGTGGAGGGATGGCAGGACATTTTGGTCGAGATAAGACCATTGCCATTCTTCGAGAACATTATTTTTGGCCTCAAATTTCACAGGATGTGAAGAAGTTTGTACAAAGTTGCCAGGTTTGTCAAGTTGCCAAGGGGTTTAGTCACAATACTGGCCTATATCAGCCATTGCCTGTTCCATCAAGGCCATGGGAGGACATAAGTATGGATTTTGTTCTTGGATTGCCGAGGACACAAAGGGGTAATGACTCAGTATTTGTGGTGGTTGATAGGTTCTCCAAAATGGCACATTTCATTCCATGCCACAAAACTCATGATGCTGTCCATATTGCAGACTTGTTTTTCAAAGAGGTGGTAAGACTACATGGTCTTCCAAGGAGTATAGTTTCTGATAGAGATACTAAATTTGTGGGGTATTTCTGAAGGACGTTGTGGAAGAAGTTGAGAACAGACCTAAAATTCAGTTCCACGCATCACCCACAAACTGATGGTCAAACAGAAGTGGTAAACAGAAGTCTGGGCAATTTGTTGAGATGTTTAGTTGGGGATAAGCCCAAGGGGTGGGATTTGATTCTACCACAAGCAGAGTTTGCTTATAATAACTCTGTAAATAGGAGTACTGGAAAATCACCATTCCAAATTGTATATGGGAGTAGCCCAAGGACTGCACCAGAATTGAGGAAGATAGAGCAAGGGGAGAGGACAAGTGCTGAAGCTGAGGAATTTGCTGAACATATCAAGCGACTACATGAGGAGGTTCAAGCACACATTACCAAGATGAATCAAGAGTATAAAGCTAGGGTTGATCAAAGGAGAAGACATAAGGAATTCCAAGTAGGGGATCTAGTCATGGTGCACTTACGAAAAGAAAGATTTCCAGCCGGTACTTACAACAAGCTGAAAATGAAGAAATTTGGCCCCTGCAAAGTTTTGAAGAAATATGACTCAGGAAATGCATATGAGGTGGAGCTGCCAGATGGTATTCACATTTCTCCCATTTTCAACATTGCAGATTTAACAAAGTATCATGATGATGGTGCAGATGAGGAGCTGGTGTTAGAGCCATGTCCGATTCCTGCTTCTAAGAAGGAGGAGATAGAAGACATTCTAGATCATTGTGTGGGTAGGAGTACCAGAAACAGGCAGTATGAAGAGTATTTGGTCAAATGGAAAGGATGGCCGATCGAGGACTCAACTTGGATTTCAGCAGCTGAGGTTTCCCATTTGGGATTTCCTCTACCATTCATAAAGTGACAGGGTCACTTTTCAATCTACCCTGGGTGTCTGATGCAGGAGCATCCAGAGGTATAAGGGCAATCCTGTATCACCCAAAAAAATGTACTTAGACTTAGTTTCTGTTTCATGTGTTTTTATTTTTGGACACCCATTTGGGTCAAATAAAGGTTCCAACTCTCACAGTTCAACTATCAGTGTGCTAGAAAATCCCGAAAAAATAGGAGCATGCAATTTGGCCATCATTTTGGTGACCTAGAAGGTGTGAATTGGCCAGATGAATGTAATTGTGATTTAGAGCATTCCAAAAAAAGAATCAGGTCAAAAGGCCCCACGGTTTGAAAGTTATTGCAGTTTTTCGAGTTTTGGAGACCTCCTAAGAATGCTTAAAAGTCAGGTTAGGGGCATTAAATGACCTTGAAAAGGGCTGAAAAATGGGGGGCGAGCGAAGCTTGTCCATAGGGCTATAGAGCGCTTCGAGAGCTTTTCGAAAATGTAAACGGTTCGTCAATTGGAGCTATGGTTCAAAAGTTATGCCTCCCGGAAGTTCGGTTACCGTTTCTGGATTCTTCTAGATTTGCACCGACTTCTAACGCAGCTTCTGGAACCTTCTATTTGGTCGGTGGATGCCTACTAGCACTTTCTAGAATGCACTCCTAGTCCTTAACCCTCCGGGGTCTATTTAAGGAGATTTCTGGCATTGTAAAAGGCAGTTCGGAGTGGAGTTTGAGAGGAGGTACTGAAAGGAGAAATTATCTCCAGATTTATGCTATTTTAAGCCCTTAGGGCATGTTTTGAAGTTCATTTTCTTTGTACTGTTTGTACTAGCTTATTTTCTCAGTTAATATAATTTCCCCTTTTCTGTTGTGTCTATTCTATTCTTGGGTTGTGTCCCCATCAGAGAGTTTGAACCCTAAATGGACGTAAAAAACAAGTTGGAACTTAGAAAGGAGTTGTCATATTTGATACAAAATTGTTCAACAATATAAAAATGAGTGGAAACTTTACATTGTGGGGGGAATAATAGTCAATGTTCCATTCCCACTTGAACCTTATTTAGAGGGGAGATGTTCCATTCTCAAATAATCTAAGAAGACAATTTCTGAATCTTCATGCACAAATAAGTATTCTTATCTTTTACATTTATGTATTCTTTGTAGTCTCTCTTATTTGTAATTCTATACATACTATAAGGGTTATTTGCCTTGATCTTTTCCTTTCTATGTGAAGATGATCTTGCAAGAAAAGAAGAAAGGTACACTAGACATATTGTGCAAAACACAATCTTATGATAGTAGTTTCAAAGAAGTTGTGATCTAGAATTCGTTAGTCATCTAATGATAAGGTTGGATAAAATGAGGTTCTTGAAGCAAACATCTTTGATGATTGAGATTATTAGTATCCTTCTACATTAAGAGGGAGTATGACACTTCTTCGAAGGCAACACAGGAGCTTAGAAGATTAATACTTAGAGGGAGTCTAGAAATACATGTGTGACTACATGATTTTGATGGCCCTACTGTAGAGTGCATCATGATCTTGCCAAATACCTTGGTAATCAACTCATTATGGTTCTTCGGGCTGGATTTTGCCTGACACCATTAAAATCAATTTGTTATGGTTCTTTAGGCCGGATCTTACTGGACACCATAACTTAAATCTATCATAGACCACACTTAAAGTGGTGTTCAAATCTTGTATTATAATTGCTTTAATTCTCTCTTTGCTAAAGAGGGAGTATTGAGAAATTTAGCCTCTTAGTGAATTGAAGCAAATTCCATGTGTAATATATGTTAATATATATATGTGTGTGTTGATGAATTTATGTTGATATCCATAAATATGCCATTCCAGGAATATCACATTGAGATGATATATCTCCATATGCTTGAGAGCATATTGTGTTCCATAACAAATCCTCCCTAGCTAAGAGGGAGTGTTAAGATTATACCTACAGTCAGATTGATTTAATCATAAGTTACAATGTGTATATATATATATATATATATATATATATATATATATATATATATATATATATATATATATATATATATATATATAAAAATATATATTATATTGTATATATATTATATTATATATATAATATATTATACATATATATTATATTTAATACATGTTAATATTGTGATTTATATTGTTAATATATATTCACTAATAACGATTAATCATAGAGTCATGTCTCTTCATGAGACATGTCTCCTACCATTATATTTATAAGAGTTTGGAATTTACATTTGGAATATATCTATAACAATGATAATATAATTACATTTGCAGAAACCGATCCATGTTACTTAACAGATGTCACCAATAGGACCAACCACTTAGTTTGTTGATAACGAAGGCGTTATCAAATGAGCACAAAATCCAATCTTCCATGAATGAACCAAGCATGTGGATGTTCATTGTCACTACATATGACAGCTGGTTGAGAACTCATCCGATAGCATGATCTTGCCATTCTTGTTGAGATGAATGTTACTTGTTTAGATGACGATCAATCCTGAATGAGTAGTGTTGATGGTCCTCATATTATAATTTGCCAAAGGACTAGTGTTCACTTCTTCCACAAGTTTGTCAAAAGGTTATCCACAATTCTGCTATAATGTTTGTATAATTCAATCATATGTCTATCACAAAGTACCCACCATCTTTTCACATACTTCACCTTCACTGATGATTCTTTGTTCTTATATGCTGATCATTATTTAAGGCTCACCCTGCAGGATGGCAAGATCATGCTCTAATACCACTATAATGTCTCCGAATATAGACACCTTAGAATTCGGCAATTTCTTCTATTTTCTCTACCTAATATTTGTTTTTGACTTAGGATTAAGAGATTATGCCCAATATTTTCTTCCTTATCCAATTTCAACCACTATATATACAATGTCATTCTCTTCATATATATTCCATTATTATAATTAATCTTAATACTATACATGGTGTAACTTCTTTCTAATATACCCCTTTAAATGGTACCCAAATAGTTTCTATTTCTATTTTATTTAATAACCCCTCTTCTAATTGACCTGGACAAATATTCTCCTCATGATGGTATTTATATTTCTCCAAGCCTTTTGTCAAATTTAATCTTCATTGATCACAATTGATCTCTTTAATTATGCCTTGTCAAAAATGATCAAATGTACGAAGCAGAGATTTATGATATACTTATTTTATCATTGATGATTTGGAATTGTTGGTAAAGGTATTCCCAATATTGATTTGACATTCTTCCCTAACGTATTCGCTGTCCAATATGTGAATTTCTCATTGCCCTTGAACGCGATTGATAAACTTATATACTTGTATCTGTTATCTTCGCTTGGTCATTGAAGTTTGTCGCTAATGCTAACTAGTTATGCTCCTTTGTATTGTAAATGAATGTGATGCCTGAGGGTGACTATCTTTCCTTCCCTTTTACTCACTATTCTTTCCCATAAGTAGTTCAAAGTTTCCACCAAGTCGATGAGATCCAATGCTTATTTTAACGTAGTTGACTTGCTTTAATATTTACTTTGTGCGGTATTGCTTGTTAAACTTTGTGATCTCCTTCGCTATATGCATGGTCTAATAGTCCTGAACTCACGTCTTCCTCTCAGTGGATGTATGGCATCCTCTTGGAAGTTCCTGGTCTCATCGATGTCCTCCACATGTGCCAAATCATTCTCCTTGCTTCCTCTGTCTCAAGAATTTTGTACACCTTGACATGCGATCGTTCTCTTACCACTGATTTGATCAGACTTCCTATTACCTATCTTTCCATGGCAAAGTGGTATTTCCTTTTGAATTCGCTAGGAGTATATTGTTAAACATATGACCACTACCTTTTCTCGATTCGCTTTGCCGGATAGGCGTTTGGTTCTGTTACTTTCCCAAAGTCTGAATAGTTATCACAAATAATCTCGATATCCTTGATTGATAACTTAACCATGTTTAGACTTGTTTATCTCTGTCAGGTGTGATTGCTTCCTATTTGGACAATATTGCTATGTTGGCATGAAACTTCTATTATGTCAAATGTATGCTTTCTTTGCGAAATGTTTGGAACCCCCAATAAACGATGATGATCCTCGTGCTTACACTATCAGTCTGGGTATCTTTTGTCATTGGAGAAGATCAATTAAGATGAAAGTATAGATGTTGGTCTGTTGAGCAGAAGCTTCCTTAGGGTGGGTTGGTTTTTGTTTGCCATGTTTTTCTTGGTGTCTCTTTTTTTCCCCTTCCCTCTGTTGAGATTGACTATTATAAATATCAATTGCTGTAGACTGACTTGTCTTTTAGTTGCATCTTTGTATTCATAATGAGATCCTTAGTTTGGTTAATATCATTTTGGTTGTTCATGGTCATTATATAATAATAATATTTATTACTAAAATTATTTCATAATTCCATTCATATATTATAAGTATATTATTCATATTGTTATAATAAATTACAATAGCAGTATGTTATGTGGGAGAACATATGTATATTCTTATGGCAACAATACTTAGAGATATTATATGAAGTGGAATAGAGATGAGTGCTCGAACTATTATTGATAATCTATAGTGATATTATTATTTACAAGAGGTCAACATTTTGTAATATCTATTATATTTGATAATATATAACTTGTTAATTATATGTTATTATTTTTATAAATTGTTTATTATATTATGGTATTTATTCATTCCTTAATTCTACTAATTATTAGATGAATTATATTAATCAAATTCT
The DNA here is from genome assembly GCA_028749045.1 of Cupressus sempervirens. Taxonomy (NCBI): domain Eukaryota; kingdom Viridiplantae; phylum Streptophyta; class Pinopsida; order Cupressales; family Cupressaceae; genus Cupressus; species Cupressus sempervirens. The sequence goes on from CM053792.1 coordinate 721,731,399, forward strand.
ATGATTCTATTTTCCTTATTATGTTAATAATATATAGTAATAATAATATATCATATTATAATTTCTTTATAAAAATGATTTGTTCTATTATTAATTTTTTTATTATAAAATCTTATAAATATGGGGACATGACAGTCCGCCCTTCTCAAAATTGGTTGTCCTCAAGCAATGCAATATTTGCTCCATGTGATTTTTATGGTCGATGCACTTCACTATAGTCCTACAAAAGCAATTCCAACTTGGGATTAGATCGTTATAAATATAAATTTAAAGCTTGGAAGATTTGATTTAAATACTAAGATTGATTTTAAAGAAGGAACTTATCTTGATGTGTTGTAACACTTTTGATTCACCTCTTGCTAAATGTTGCTTTTTAGGATGAGCAAGCCTTCAAAGATGTAGAGTCTTTGCCTAATTCCCTTTTAAGAATTCTAGCATTCATTAGAATGTCCTCTTAACTTCAACACTCACAGAGAATGCCCTTGATCCAACCTCGACAAAATGTCCTTAATCTTAACACTTGCTAAGAATGTTCATGATGCTCAATACTCCTTAAGAATGTCCTTACTTTTTGACACTCATTGAGAATGTCCTTGATTCTTGGCACTCACTAAGAAGCATATACTAAGATATATGAAAACATAAGCATGCACAAAATATATATAATTAGTGTATGAAGACACGATGCAGACACGAAGTATACACATTGATGTATGAAGACACAATGCAAACACGAAACATACACATGTTAGAAGCTTGGTAGATTCCTTTCTCTATTTACAATTTCCTTTTTACTAAAGTGGTGACTAGTTCCTTGACAAAAAGACCTACATCATATGTTACTACCTTAAAACCATGATAAGAATATTACTTTATCTTGTAAGTCATTAAGTTATAAGATCCTAATTCCCAATTTAAACCCTTCTTAAGGAGAGTCGTGATCAAATGCTTAGCTCCTGGGGCTCTAATTAATAGAACAACTCTCCACTGAGCACCATCGTCTCACGATGCTTCTCTTTAAGACCTTAAGGATAATCAATCTTGATATATCTATCCTTCCTAGGAGGGAGTTCTTCCTCATCCTAGGCCTTATGGATACCCACTCTGGGTGTATCCATCCTTACATATGCATATGATTTCCTTAACAGTATGTACTGCCCTTCAAAGAATATTCGATTCCCTACCTCACTTCCTTAAGAGTATTCAATTATAGAATATCTTGTGAAGTCATTCAGAGAGGTTAGCTCTTTGCCTTAATTCCTTCTAGGAATTATTATGCTTTATTTTCCTCTTATTAGTGGCTACTTGGAGTAGTCTTTTTCTTCTTCCTCTCGATCTCAACAAATTCAATATTCACTCATTTCTATTGATTTTCTTCCTTTCCTACATGATGACAAGGATATGTCATGTCTGGTTTGATCTGAGATGAATGTTACTTGTTTAGATTACGATCAATCCTGAATGAGTAATGTGTTGATGGTCCTCATTATTATTTGCCAAAGGACTAGTGTTCACTTCTTCCACAAGTTTGGTAAAAGGTTATCCACAATTCTGCTATAGTGTTTGTATAATTCAATCATATGTCTATCACAAAGTATCCACAATCTTTTCACATACTTCAACTTCACTGATGATTCTTTGTTCTTATATGCTGATCATTATTTAAGGCTCACCCTACAGGATGGCAAGATCATGCTCTGATACCACTATAATGTCCTCGAATATAGACACCTTAGATTTCGACAATTTCTTCTATTTTCTCTTCCTAATAGTTGTTTTTGAATTAGGATTAAGAGATTATGCCCAATAATTTCTTCCTTATCCAATTTCAACCACTATATATACAATGTCATTCTCTTCATATATATTCCATTATTATAATTAATCTTAATACTATACATGGTGTAATTCCTTTCTAATATACTCCTTTAAATAGTGCCCAAATAGTTTCTATTTCTATTTTATATAATAATCTCTCTTCTAATTGACCTACACAAATATTCTCCTCATGATGGTATGCATATTTCTCCAAGCCTTTGGTCAACTTTAATCTTCATTGATCACAATTGATCTCTTTAAGTATGCCTTGTCAAAAACGATCAAATGTCCGAAGTAGAGATTTATGATAAACTTATTTAATCATTGATGATTTGGAATTGTTAGTAAAGACATTCCCAAAATTGATTTGACATTCTTTCCTAATGTATTCGCTGTCCAAGATGCAAATTGCTCATGCCCTTGAACGTGATTGATAAACTTATATACTTGTATCTGTTATCTTTGCTTGGTCATTGAAGTTTGTCGCTAATGCTAACTACTTATGCTCCTTTGTATTGTACATGACTGTGATGCCTGAAGATGACTATCTTTCCTTCCCTTTTACTCATTGTTCTTTCCCTTAAGTAGTTCAAAGTTTCCACCAAGTCGATGAGATCCAATGCTTATTTTAAAGTAGTTGACTTGCCTTAATATTTACTTTGTGTGGTATTGCTTGTTAAAGCTTGTGATCTCCTTCGCTATATGCATGGTCTAACGGTCTTGAACTCATGTCTTGAACGATGGATGTATGGCATCCTCTTGGAAGTTCCTGGTCTCATCGATGTCCTCCACATGTGCCTAATTGTTCTCCTTGCTTCCTCTTTCTCAAGAATTTTGTACACCTTGACATGCGATCATTCTCTTACCACTGATTTGATCAGACTTCCTATTACCTATCTTTCCATGGCAAAGTGGTATTTCCTTTTGAATTCGCCAAGAGTATATTGTTAAACATATGCCCACTACCTTTTCTCGATTCGTTTTGCTGGATAGGCCTTTCGTTTTGTTACTTTGCCAAAGTCTAAATAGTTATCACAAATAATCTCGATATCCTTGATTGATAACTTAACCATGTTTAGATTTGTTTATCTCTGTGAGGCGTGATTGCTTCTTATTTGGACAATATTGCTTGTTGGCATAAAACTTCTATTTTGTCGAATGTATGCTTTCTTTGCCAGATGTTTGGAACCCCCAATAAACAATGACGATCCTCATGCTTATACTATTAGTTTGGGTATCTTTTGTCATTGGAGAAGATCGATTTAAGATGAAAGTACAGATGTTGGTTTGTTGAGTAGAAGCTTCGTTAGGGTGGGTTGGTTTCTGTCTACCACATTTTCCTTGGTGTCTCTTTTTTTCCTCCTTCCCTTTGCTGAGATTGATTATTATAAATATCAATTGCTGTGGATTGACGTGTCTTTTAGTCGCATCTTTGTATTCATAATGAGATCCATAGTTTGGTTAATATCATTCTGCTCATTCATGGTCATTATATAATAATAATAATAATAGCTATTACTAAAATTATTTCATAATTCCATTCATATATTATAAGTATAGTATTCATATTATTATAATAAATTATAATAGCAATATATTATGTAGGAGAACATATGTATATTCTTATGGCAACAATACTTAGAGATATTATATGAATTGGAATAGAGATGAGTGCTCAAACTATTATTGATAATCTATATTGATATTATTATTTACAACAGGTCAACATTTGTAATATCTATTTTATTTGATAATATATAACTTGTTAATTATATGTTATTATTTTTATATATTGTTCATTATATTATGGTATTTATTCATTTCTTAATTTTACTAATTATTAGATGAATTATATTAATCAAATTCTATGATTCGATTTTCCTTATTATGTTAATAATATATAATAATAATATATCATATTATAATTTCTTTATAAAAATTATTTGTTCTATTATAAGTTTGTTAAATACAGAGGATAGCTTTGTTTTGTGGATAGATTAACCATTAAAGGAGGGTATTACGATAGTAGATAAACTTCTATTATTAATTAATGGTTATCTATTTGTAATCTATTGTAAATATTAGAATGTTCCTAATATTAGTTAGTCTATAGGTATCTATTAGCTTTCTTTAGCTTTCTTTTAGCTAAAATAGAATGTTTTCTATTCTTTACGATTGTTTTTATAACATACAAATTTTCTAAACTGAAACTAAATACTATACTTTGAAAATAAAGCAGTTAGGAATGCAATACATATTACTAGATTACTGAAGTAAACATCTTAAATCCATTTCATGTGAAAATAACTGAAATACTGATTAATTGACTGACTGACTACTATAACAATACAAGAGAAACTAAATTATTTCCATGCATTCGATGATATATATAAATTACGGGAAAGAAAATGCATGATAAAGATTTGAAAAGGAAGCATAAAAAATCTAGCTAAGGTGTTTGGTGATGTTGTGCAAGCCTCGGCTTTCGGGTAAGAGGAGAAGCATTAGCTTAGGCTTAACCTCCCAACCACAGACCTTATCAATCCTCACACAATCTTATACCAAGAAAGGCCCTCCCTACGTTGGGGTTAGGCTTGGGGCACTATCTGTCCAACCATCAAAGCAATAGCGGTGTTTAGAATGTCTGCTCAGTAATAGGAGGGCATGCCTAATTAACTGGCACCACCGACATCATATGATGAATAGAATACAAGCATGTCTTTGAAACGACCTTGGCCAAGGATTTAGATGGGTTTATGATACTTGATCACCACTTCTCGACTTGACAACAGGGTACATGAATTGGACAAACATGAGCTTACTTGGAAGTTTGTAGAAATTATTTATAAAAGTTATCATCTGTGATAGTTCTGATTTCTGTTCTTCCTTTTGTAGGGATTTTCTTTACCTCTTCACCCTCTTTCATTGGGCATTCTGGCCCGGGTGAGTCCTTGGTGTTTGTTCAATTTGTAAATTATGGAATTCTTTACATTAGTGGGTACACCGCTAGCATTCAACTGATGGAAAGATGAAAATTCAATTCTGGCAATAAGTCGTTTTTATGAGTCGGAACAACATTTGTTTAATCAAAAGACAATTCACAGATGTAACAAAAGAAGGAAAGGCTTGTTCTTTATGAGAGCCACACATTGTGTATATATCGGTTCCAAATCTGATGCTAACAATTTGCATTTGATCTTAAAGGAAATGAAAGAAAATCGACAGAACATGAGCCGAGAACATATAATTCGAATGTACAGTTGATACATAATTTAAGTGGGATGAATGCATGATTTATCTATCAAGAAAAATACTTGCATCGATTACGAGCATGAAGAAGAATGTAAGTAACATCAACATAACCTGAAACAATGCTTGGTGAGATTCAGGAAGTCTTGGCCAAGTGGCTCAAGCCGTCTGGACTGTGAAAGAAAAATGCTATTCTCTAGTATGGAGAAACCCGTAAAGAAAATAGAGTACGATGCTTGTTGCATAGGTAACAATTAGAGCCGAGAGAAAGGAAGGAGAAGAATGTTGTTCTTAGTAACGTGAAATGTTTTTAAATCGAGTCATGACTCAAGGTGGCAGTTTTCAAATCAAGACTATCGGTTTCTTAAGTTCACTGATTCAAAAAGAAAGGGGCGCCAAGTGTACATGTCGCCTCTCATAGAGTTATAAGTTTGAAATATTAAAGAGCTCATTTCAAAATATATATATATATATATATATATATATAAAAGCACATATATATTATTTTCAAAATGATGCCATCATGCTATTATTATGTCCAAGGTTGTACCCATTAAAATACGTATATCTATATCATAGTTATGGGACTCGGACTTGCCTCTGACTTGGAAAGTCAAAATCTGACTCAGACTCGAACTCGACAAGGACTGAGAAAATTGAAAAACCCATGAAATTCAAAGATTTTAAAGGATTTTATGATTTTTTCATGCATCTTTTGGTCAATTAACATCAAATACACAATAATTGAGATAAATAGAAGCTACTTAATACACATACACAATTTTGCATAGATCACATAAGTATAAAAGCGAATTTGTGAAGGAAAAAAACTGAATAACACAATATAAAGTAATAAACATAGTGTCATTGCAGTGTCAAATGTCTACAATATTCATGGATTATGAAATCCATGATATGAAAGGTTGAAAACATTTATCAAAATAACAACTAGAGTGTAGAACAGTGGAAGACTAAGGCTCATAGTAGCCTATGTCCTCCTACGAGTAAGCCTAAGATAAGTCATTAAAAACCGTAGAGCCATCCTCTCTCCCTTTGTTTGAGGTTGACCCTCGTCGTCATCCTCATCCTCGTCCTTATCCTCACCTCACCCACATAATCCTCATCATCAGACTCAAATCCATCACTCCTAGACTCAGGGTCCTGCACTCTGTCTCCTCGCACTCTAGCCTCCTCGACTGCCATCACTACTGCCTCAAGCTTCCCGATCCACTTGATCAACCCACTCCACTTCATCACTGAAGACAGGATCCACAATCTCTGTGCTCCACTCTGCATGTGGATCAATATTCTCTAATACAATCTGTGATGTATTGGTGCTCAGGATCTATCTAGGGCAAAGACGAAAGTTGTAGTGAACAAAGAGAATATCATTCAATTTTTGCACTGCCAACTATTGCGCTTCTTTGAGTGTATATGCTTGAATAGACTTCGATTACGTTCCCATTCTAATGCAGTAGATGGCTGGCCCAAGATGCGAATTACAATCCTTTGTAAATTTGGCACCTTAGTGCGAAACATCTCCCACCATGCATCTGAAATAAGAAAATTTTAAATCAATTCAATAGCTTTGACTTTATCAAATTAAAATGGTAATGGAATTAGAAATTTGGATGTAGATTCATCGATTTTTACTAGGCATCAATTCTGTCTTATTTTTCTTGCACAACTCCCATGAAAATAAGTCCCCTTGAGCTTTCTTAAACAACTCAATCTCATGAACTACAATTATTCCAACTCTTGAATCAGGTGACATTCTCTCTACAACATCACAGAGGCCACTCAGCACCTCACAATCAGCCTTGAAATGTGGGCTGAATTGGTATGCTGGATTAAGGAAGTAGGCCGCTGCATGTATAGGCCTGTGAAGTAGATTGTGCCAATGTCGATCAATGACATGCCATAGAGGCCCATACTTATCTCGATTCCCTACAAAAAAAGAGCGAATGGTCTCTTTCACCCTATCCATGCCCTCATAAATGTAACTCATTGAGGGCTTATCTCCATCAACAATTCGTAGGAGAACAAGAAGTGGCTTGATGAACTACAATCATTATGAAAGTTGGAAGAGAAACAATTAGCCTTTAGTTTTTTCTTTGAAAATGAACAATAATTTATAACATAATTTCATAAACAAAAAAGTTGAAATGAGGACAAAAAGGAAAATTACCTTCACAATATTAGTAATTGGTGTCCAGAAGGAAGCCTCATCAAAAATGCGATTAGCTGTATTAGTCCCTACTGTGGTCTTTGCATATAATGATGCAATCCACTCCTCACTTACGAACATGCATCTCAAACCTCCCTTTGAATCAAACAAAGATTGTAATGTGAGAAAATTGATTGCAAATCAGACGACAACTTTTGGTCAGTATATTTCCTCATGAGGCTGAGGACCCATGTAAAAAGAAAGAAAGAAAGGGAGTTTTATAGTCCATGACACTATGCCATAGTTTTTGGGTTTACATATGGTGATAGTGATATGGGACTACTTTGTACTCTTTTTCGAGAGGCGCTTGGTGCTACAAACGAGGGGTACATACCCTACCCTCCAGTGAGATTTGAACTTGTGACCTCTCTTTCAAGAGTACAAGTTCTCCACCACTAGGCCAACTCAGGCTGTACAGTGATATGTATGATTGTATATGAATTTGCATACACTCCTTTCTTGCTATATAATTGTTTTTATCCAAGGGAGTTTACCAAGATCCTCTAACATGAGGTCAATGCAGTAAACAACACAAGGGGTCCAAAATAAGTGAGGGTGTCTCTTCATAACAAGCTTTTCTGTAGCAACATAATTTGTTGCATTATCTGTAACTATCTGCACCACATTCTCCTCATCCACGTCCTTTATCACTTCATCCATTACCTCACAAAGATATTCAACATTCTTTGTTTTTCCTGAGGCATCAATTGATTTCAAAAAAACCGTGGCACCTAAAGAAAAAGAAACAAATTAGTGTAATGATCAATGATCAATCTTAAACTCATAATTTATAAACTTAATCACTTAAGTACAAGTTCTACTTCTAAATTTTTAATGTCTACAATTCCTTGATGAGTAGACAAGAAAGTTGAGGAGTGTTCTACTCCTTCTATTAGTCCAACCATCAATCATGATGGTGCAACCTTTCGTCTTCCACACCTCACGCTGCTCCTTGATTGCACCTTCTACATCAGCCACCCTTTGGGTCAAAATGGGACCTCCTAGCTCGTCAACACTAGGGACTTTGAACCTTGGACCACAAATAGTAACAACATCGATTGCAATTTGCCAATAAGGGGACCTAAAACAAATTAAATAAAATTTAAATTTAAACAAATTAGTATATTATATTATTACTATTAAATTTGAAAACAAATTAAAATCAATAAAATTATAAGCATATTATTGTCTCTTGAAACTTGAAAGCAAGAGAAGTAAAACATAAATTAAAATTTAAATAAATAAGTACCTTGCTGCATTGAATGAAATGTTGTTGTAGATGAAGAAGTCTCAAAGTGCCAATTCTGTTGTTGTAGATGAAGAAGTCTCCAAGTGCCAATTCTGCATTATCATGCTTCTCCTTGTTCTAACCCATGCTCTCAAGCGATGGTTGTGCACCTGGAGCCTTGTGTGGAACAAAGATGGAATCAAGTGTCGATCTTTGCTTACGAATGCGAGGCCCAATGGTCACACTCCTAGAAGCAGTAGCAGCAATAGGTGGAGTAGGGGATAATGGAGAATAGAAACTAGAAGATCCCTGTTGGGCTAGTTGTGCCATTTCTTCTTGTTGCTTCTTTTTCAATTCTTTTTTCTCCATTTTTTCTTCTAGAAGAACTTGCATGTCTCACATAATATTCTTGGACACTTCTTTGCATTTTTTAGCATCACACCTAGGTATATGTGCTAGGTGATACTTCAATCTATTTATGCCTCCCCCATTATATATTACACCGGAATGCCAACATGTAACAACTCCCTTTTTGTGGCCCGGGATGGCATGTTTCCAAGCCCTATCCCTTGCTATTGCAGCTGGGTATGCATTAGGGTTACATGCAGCCCTAGTTCCACTTCCACAAGGCTCACCCTGAGGCATGATGTCAATGTGTTTGTTGCTGCAATATGAATATATTATAAATAGAAAAAAGTTAGCATCAAATCAGATTTTTAAATTTTAGGCCCTTCTTACTTATTTTGTCATCAAGATAAATTAGAATAAATCTAAATAGTAGATACGAGAAGTAGAGACAAACAAACGTAAACAAAATGGAAAGTAAACAATATGAATGCAAAATAATTTACAAAACAACACAAAGAAATGCAACTTGTTGTTTACCTCTTCAAATTTGCACAAACAATGGAAATGCAAGTAAGTTTGTAGAAGCCGCCTCCAAATGCTTCCTTAAGCTCCTATCAATGCTTAAGTGCAAGCTACAAAGTTGCACAAACCATCAACAATTGATATGGGAGAGCCAACTGGTTTGCTAATTTCTCTCTCAAAACTCCAATACTCTTCTCTAACTCTTTCCTCTCTATCACAAGCATTAGCAAAGGGTGGAATGACCTTTTCAGTTCAAATAGATGTTATACAAACAGAAAAAAAGACAACTTAACTCTTTGTTTTAAATTTTTTTTTTTCACATTTTGGCCTCAACCGCCGACGAGAGTCTTGAGCTCGGGACTCGGCAAGTCTAGCAAGTCTTTGGAGTTGGCGAGTCCACGTGGACTTTGCCAGGACTCGGCCGAGTCCGAGTCCAGAGGCCATTTGCCTCGGAAAGGCTGCCTCTGCCTTAGACTCGTAGAGTCCCGTAACACTGATCTATATACCTGCTTAATTTGGAGAATTATGATTTATCTTAACCTCATATCCTCTCAATATATATGAATGTATATATTTATACATATGTTAATAGGGACGAACTAGAGATCTAATATCATGGTAGCATCATACATTTATATACATATATGCGTGCATGTGTGTGTGTGTGTGTGTGTGATGGCGATGATGATGATGATGAAGAAAAATGGAGACATTTATTTTTAATTTTGATTAAATATATAAATGCTTTATATGTTGTGCAAGTAGCTCATGCATGTCCAATGTATGTACCTTGTTATGAAGTCACTAGATCCTTACCAAGGTAGTTATAGGTCATACTTGACAATCAGACCAATGGACTAAAGTAGTGCTCCATTCCTTAAATCCCGTTTAACAATGCTTTCTCCCCTTCATCTGCTCTTGCAACCACCCATGCAACATTTCCACAATAATAAGTTCTTCCATTTTAAATCAATACTAGAATATAACATAGATAATTGTAACAACGGCTAACTACCATCATCCAGTAAATATAACAAGCAACGACTAACTACCATTATCATTAAACAATTATACATAATAATTGTTAACAACCAAGTTCACATGAAATTAACGGATAACTATAACTTCCCTTATCACATGATCAAAAGAAATGATGGTTTTAACTAATCATCTCAACGGCTATAAATTATTTTTAATTAGGTCAAAATTTGGGCATGTAACATACCCTCCCCCTTATGTTTCATTGTCCTCGATGAAATTCACAATTAAAATTTAAAAATGGTATTTGTGCAAATAATGTTTTTAGCATTGCAAAAAAAAAAAGAAAGACAAAAGGAAATGATCAGGCTCTGGTCTTGGAGAAAAGACGAGGGTATTTTTGAAAAATCTCATTGTAGTCCTCCCAAGTAGCAATCTCTTCTGCATACTGGTCCCACTGGACCTTGCATTGAGTTACGTCTCGATTTCGTAAGCCGAGCTTACGTACCTCAAGTATTCTGAGTGGTTCTATTTCCACAACCCTGGGTCTCGTACCTGCAATATATTCCAATCAATTATATGATCATGATGAGTGATGTATTTCTTAAGATATGATACATGAAAGACGTCATGCATCCTGGCAAGAGCTAGAGGTAGTGCAATTCTGTAGGCTACTGGGTTCATGACTTCCAACACTTTAAAGTGTCCCACATACCTGGGGGCTAACTTGGCATTCTTACCGAACTTGATGGTACTCTTTTGGGGTTTTACTTTTAACAGTACCTTTTCTCCTATTGAGAATTCTCTAGGTATCCTTTTTGCATCTGCATAACTTTTTTGTCTATCATTTGCTTCCATCAATCTTTGACGGATTTGGATCACCTATTATTCCATCTCCCTAAGCATTTTGGGCCTGATAATAATCTTGTCCTCAACATGGTTCTAGCGTACCGGGGTCCTGCATTTGTGGCCATATAGGGCCTCGAAGGGTGTCATCTTAATGGTGGACTGGTAGGAATTATTCTAAGCAAATTACACCAAGGGTAGATACATTTCCCATTGGTATTGCCAATCCATACAATAAACTCTTAGAAGATCTTCCAAAACTTGGTTTACTCGTTTTGTCTATCCATCGGTCTCAGGATGATAAGGTGAGTTGATATTTAACTTAGTTCCTAAGGCCGAGAATAGTGTATGCCAAAATTTGGAGGTTATTCTGGCATCCCCGTCCGACATAATCTTCTCTAGGACTCCATGAAGTCTGAAAATATCTCATGAAATTGTGAGTGTTTTTTGGTGCTCCATCGATTAGGTTACCAGGCATGAAGTGAGCCACCTTGGTTAGTCTATCTACCACTACTGAATGGTGTTGTGTTTGCTTTGAGTCATGGGTAGTCCTTGTACGAAATCCATGGAAATTATTTGTCATTTCCATTATGGTACTTCGTTCGGGTATAGGAGGCCAGCTAGATAATGATGTTCTACCTTAACTCTTTGGCTCTCCAAACATCTTGCGACATAATCTGTTATTTCTCTTTTCATCCCCTTCCTAAAATATAGTGGTTTTATATCTGCCATCATTTTGGTCACCCCAGGATGTTCTAAATAAGGAGTTGAGTGGAATTCTTCTAAAATCATTCTTTGGATTTCCGGTGCTTTGGGTATGTACATCCTATCACCATACCTTAATAATACATCTTCCATTCTAAAGTCTTTATACTTGGGATCCTTGGGTCCTTGAAAAGAGCATGATTGACCTCTTCATAGAATTCATCTTGCTTTAGATGTTGTAGTACTTGATCCCTTAATTTAAAATTTATGATTGCCATAGCAAAAACATGCCTTCGGCGGCCAAGGCATCTGCTACCTTGTTCTCTTTACCTTTAATGTAAGTAATGTCAAAGTCGTAATCTGCTAGAAATTCCAACCATCTTCTTTGCTTGGCGTTAAGGTTGGATTGAGTAAAGATGTACTTTAGACCATGGTGATCTGATCGTAGTTCGAAAGGCTTCCCTATCAAATAGTGCCTCCACATTTGGAGGGCATGCACAATGGCGGCTAGTTCTAGATCATGAGGAGTGTAGTTTTTCTCTTAGTTCTTTAACTTCCTTGATAGAAACTTTTTGCTAAACTTTTTGGCAGTATGATAGAAACTAGGATCAGCAAATGGGCAGAAGAAAATCATAAACGTGCTAAAGGGCAAGCTGGTTTTAGGCCAAAGCACTCGACAGTGGATCACTGTGTCACTCTGAGACACATTATTGAAAAAGAGTGGGAGAAAAAAGAAGAGGTTTTTTGTTGCTTTGTTGACTTCAAAAAGGCTTTTGATACCGTTCCGAGAGACAAGCTTTGGTTGAGGATGGAAGAATTGGGGATTCCTAGGCATCTCAGAGCTGCTGCTCATAGAATGTACGAAGAGGTGAAAGTCAAAATCAGAACTTCAGATGGCATTTCAGAATGTTTTAGGAGCGATATCGGGGTCAAACAGGGCTGCCCTTTATCCCCTACTTTATTTGGTTTATATATTGACAAACTGGAAGAGTGGTTAAACACGCAAGAGCGTGAAGGCATTCAGCTAGGAGAATTTGTTATAAAGCTACTCCTATATGCGGACGACCTCATTTTAATTGCCAAATCTGCTTGTGGTTTGCAAGACCATCTATCTTCTCTTGAGCGCTTTTGTAGAATGGTGGGGATGCAAGTCAATATCAGCAAAACCAAGGTTATGATTTTCTCTAATAATAAAAAACAGCATCAACATGAATTTTATTACAATGGAAGTGTTCTCGAAGAAGTTGCGGAATATAAATACCTTGGCATCGATTTCAACAAAAAACTAAGCTGGTCTAGCTGCAGGTATAAAAGGACATTAGGTGGATGGAAGGCTTTCTACGCTCTTCAGAATAGGTGCCGTGAAGCGGAGTTGTGGGATTGGAAAACTATTCAAACCTTGTTTGGTCTTCTTGTGCTGCCAGTTGTTCTTTATGGGTGTGAATTATGGGCCAGCAGCACTACTATAGCACAATGGAAACAAATCGAAGGAATCCAAAAGCGCTTGATTACAAGCAAGTTTAAAATTAAAAGCACTGTTCCATATGACATCATGCTAAGTGAAATGGGGGCTGCGCCTATTGAGGCACTTGCTATGGTTCGCCTTTTAAGCTATCTAAAAAGAACCGAAAAAATGGAAGAGGATAGATGGCCAAAAGTTGTCTTTAGTGACACACTATGTAAGCGAAAAAGGACATGGATGCAACAAAACATCAAGTGGATGAGTAAATGGAATATTCATTTCAATATGTGCCCCACAAGTAATAAAGAAATAAAGGTCTTTGTTATGGAGAAATTCTACAAGAGAAATTGGGGAAGCGAGATTGGGAGGAAGAAACTATATTATATAAATGAGTTCAACCCCACTTGTGATCAACTCGAAAAAGTGTACATAGGAGCCAACATTCCTTGGAGAGCTAAAATTCTTATTGCTCAGCTGAGAACCAACTCTCACCAACTTCGTTGTGAGACCGGGCGTTGGAAGAGGCCAAAGGAGGCTTGGGAAGAGAGAATTTGCAGATTTTGCAATTCTGGGAAAGTGGAAACTGAACAACACTTTATTCTAGAATGTGAGGCCTACAAGGATAGCAGGGATAAGTTTGCGGATACTATATGTGACAGTTCTTGGCATAACCTATTCAACGAAGAGTACATTGAGCAATTGGGGGGGCTCATCATTAGTCTACACAAGAGGCGAACAGCGCTACTTAAGTCTGCTTGAGTTGTCTTGCTGTCCCATAGGCTATTTTTGGCCTCGTGGACGTTAAAATTTTATCTATCTATCTATCTTGACTCATACGCAACAACTTGTTCTTCTTGTATTAGTACACCTCCTAATCCTTCCCTGGATGTACCAATTATAACCACAAATTCCCTTTTGGGGGTTGGGTACTATTAGTATTGGTGTAGTAGTTAACTTCTCCTTCAAGTACGCAAAGGCTGACTGACATTTTTCAGTCCATATTAATTTCTTCCCCTTCTTCTGAAATGAAGTGATCAAGTAAGCTGTTTTAGAGAAATTGCTAACAAACTTCCTATAGAATCCTGCCAACCCCATGAAGCTTCTGATTTTTGTCACATTCTTAGGTATGGGCCATTCCTTAATTGCTTTGATTTTTGAAGGATCTACAGGTATCCCTTTAGCTGATATAATATGTCCTAGATACTGGATCGCTTTTTGATAAAAAGCACACTTAGACAACTTCCCGTATAGCTTATGTTCTCTCAACCTCTGTAGAACATTTTCTAGATGTTTTTGATGTTCTTTTTTGTTTCTTGAGTAGATCACAATATCATCTATGAAGACAATACAAACTTATCCAAATACTCTTGAAATATACTATTCATCAAATTCATGAAGGCTGTTGGGGCATTAGTTAACTTGAAGGGTAATATCGTAAACTCATAATGCCCGTATCTAGTCTTGAACGTAGTCTTGTGGATGTCCTCATCCTTGATGCGGAGCTGATGGTATCTTGATCTTAAGTCAATTTTTGAGAATATTGTAGCGCCTTTCATTTGATCAAACAGATCATCCATTCTAGGAAGTGGGTACTGGTTCTTGATGGTGACCTTATTGAGCATCTTGTAGTCTATGCACAATCTCATAGTTCAATCCTTCTTCCTAACGAACAATACTAGGGCTCCGCAAGGTGAAACACTAGGTCGAATAAGTTTCTTATCTAACATATCCTATAACTACAATTGTAGTTCCATCCATTTTGTGGTGGTCATCCGATAAGGAGCTCGAAATATAGGTTCTGCCCCGAGTACTAAATCTATTGTAAAATCAAAAGCTCTAGATGGAGTCTGGGAAGTTCTTGCAAAAACAAATCTTGGAATTTCTCGAGGTATGGGTACTTGGCTGCATATGATCTTTTCGATTCATCCACTATTTCTCCATCTTCCATGTTAATTCTATCTCTCTCTACATCTTCAATTATAACTGCAAATATCTCACATCCTTTCCTTCTGCATCTCTTGAGTTGCATGGCAAATATTTGACAAGATTTGATTTTTTGTAGAACTCTCTTAATACTTACAGGATCGCCTTGATTATTCAAACATTCTACTGTTTTCTAAAGATAGTCAACCTTGTCCTTGTGCTCATTAAGCCAATTAATACCTATGATGATGTCGTAGGACCCAAGAGATGCTACATACAGGTTTAGTTCTGTAGAGAATTTTGGAAAGTCAACCTGTGCCTCAAACAGACACTGCTCTACCTTAGCCTTTGACTGGTTTGCATACTCGACCATCCATGGTTTTACCATGACACTAGATCTCTTTGGAAATCTACTTAATAACTTAGGAGATATAAAACATTATGAGGCTCCAGTATTAGTTAATATAGAAACATGTTTCTGTAGATCTTCCTCGGAGTTTTGATCAGGCCTATCTGCTATTCTGCCTGTCAATTATCTAGTGCTTCGTGAATCCTCTGTTGGTAAACATGTTGTTGTGGTGGTAGGGGTGGTTGAGGTGGTTGGTTGGTGTTTGTCTTACTAGGACATTTGTTAGCATAGTGATCCCCTCCACAATTGTAGCATCCTGTTGGTGGTCCCTTCCTCTCATTTCCCTTGCCATTCTTATTTGTATTGGGGTTACTTTTGAAATCCTTGTTACCATTTCCTCTTGGTTCCGGTTTGTTGGGTTTGTAGTCTTTAAATTGTTTCTTGTAGGATTCGGTATCTATACCTTCTAAATTCCAACTTGTTTTCCTTTTGGTATCCTGAATAGAATTATCTCTTTTGATTTTATGTTCCTGACGAACAACCTTTTCTAAGGCTTCTTCCATGGTTCGAGGAGTGAGAACATCAACTGCCGCACTGATCCTTTTATTTAGTCCCATGATAAATTTTCTCACTTTCAAATTTCTATCTTGTTCGTACAGAGGTACATACTTCAGCTGACGAGTGAATTTCTCCCAATACTTGTGTACAGACATATCTCCTCGCTTAAGGTTTTGGAAGTCCAACAACCTTTGGTCATAGAAAGTTTAGGGTAACCAACAATTTTTAAAGATGGTCACGAACTTCTCCCAAGTAATTTTAGTTGTTTTTATAATCAGTTCAACCTTGGTGTTTCCCCGCCAAGTAGCAACTTCTCCTGAAAAATGGTATATTCCCCAAACTGCATTTGAGGTTTCTGAAAAATTTCTAGTTTCAAAATATTGTTCCATTTCCGTTAACCAGGCCTCTGCATCCTCTTCGGATTCAGAACCAAAGAACTTGGGTGGTTTGATCTTTTTAGTGTCTGCGGATAAGTCGCTAACTATTTCAAGTTTCTTCTGTTTCTTAGTTTGGGTAAGTGAAGCTTGATCGTTTCTCTCACTCTACTCAGAGATTTCAATTTCTATTTTGGGGGGGGGGCGAGGATTGCATTTCCTCTTGACTTTGTCCAATTTGGGCTGCCAATTCGTTAATCCTCTTCTCCATATTGTCTAACTTCATTTGCATGTCTTGCAAAACCTGATGTATTAGATTAGTAGGAGGGAGTGGGTTGTTCTCATGGACTATTTCATGGTTTGCGACATTCTTGTTGTTGTTCATGTTTCTTAGTTATTTTGTCTTGAAAATAAGTGCAAGTTCTTTACATCAAATTTTTTGGTTTATACACATTTATGTAGAAACAAAATTTTTGAGAAGAGGAGTGATAGCACAAGAATAGACAAAATTCGACTACTTTATTTAACACTAAGCTTTCCAGCTACATTTGCAGCAACCTTTATTTACAAAATTCCCTCTACTGAGGGTGTTACATTTAGATTATAGATTCAATCACTCTAAGAACTTATTTTTGACTTCTTGTTCAGTTTCAATTTTTGGTTTTATACATATTTTGCTCCATCCAAGATCTATGGAAGTGCATAAGAGGGTTAGCCTAGTGGGCGTTCCAAACTTGAATAAGTTTGTTTCTATAAGTTGCCTTCCTGGCAGGAGTACACCTGACCCTTTCCTTCCATATTCATTGCAAAGGTTGTTTTAAAGTTTCGTCGTCCTGAGGCATGGAACAATACGAATAATCATAGTTTGGCATGTTCTTAATCAGGTATGGGAAGATGGCATGCCGTGCTTTCTTGCGAGGTGTCTTTCGTGTAAACATCCTATTACATTTAAATCTAAGAAAATCTCAGGTTTACTAATCTTGTTAGGTGATGCACCCAAGGTTTAGTGGCGAACCCAGTGCTCTGATACCATATGTAACATACAAATTTTCTAGACTGAAATTAAATACTACATTCTGAAAATAAAGCAGTTAGGAATGCAATACATTTAACCATATTACTAAAGTAAACATCTTAAATCCATTTCACATGAAAATAACTGAAATATTGATTAACTAACTGGCTAACTACTATAACAATACAAGAGATACTAAATCATTTCCATCCATTCCAATATATATATATCTATTAACATAATCAGATTTCCACAATCCATTAGTATATACACACACACACACACACACACACACACACACACACACACACACGAAAGAAAATGCATGATAAATATTTGAAAAGGAAATGTACAGAATTTGGCTGAGGTGTTTGATTATGTTGGGCAAGACTCGACTTTGAGGTAAGAGGAGAAGCATTAGCTTAGGCTTAACCTCCCAACCACGGACCTTAAAGGCCCTTCCTACCTTGGGGTTAGGCTTGGGGCACTATCTGTCCAGTCATCCTAGCAATACTGGTGTTTAGAATGTTTGCTCAGTAATAGGCGGGCATGCCTAATTAACTAGCACCACCGACATCATGTGATCAATAGAAGGCAAGCATGCCTTTTAAACGACTTTCGCCAAGGATTTAGATGGGTTTATGATACTCGGTCACCACCGCTTGACTTGACAACAGGGTATATGAATTGGACAAACATGAGCTTACTTGGAAGTCTATAGAAATTAATTATAAAATTTATCATCTATGATAGTTGTGATTTCTGTTCTTCCTTTTGCAGGGATTTTCTTAACCTCTTTACTCTTTCATTGGCCATTCCGGCCCGGGTGAGTCCTTGGTGTTTGTTCAATTTGTAAATCATGGAATTCTTTCATTAGGAGGTATATCGCTGGCATTCAACTGATGCAAAGATGAAAATTCTATTTTGGCAATAAGTCGTTCTTATGAATCAAAACCACAGTTGTTTAATCAAAAGACAATTCACAGAGGTAACACAAGAAGGAAAGACTTGTTCTGTTTGAGAGCCAGACATTGTGTATATATTGGTTCCAAATCTAACGCTGACAGTCTAAATTTGATCTTGAAGGAAATGAAAGAAAATCAGCAGAACATGAGCCGAGAACATATGATTTGAATGTACAGTTGATACATGATTGAAAGTGGGATGAATGCATGATTTATCTATCAAGAAAAATACTTGCATCGATTACAAGCATGAAGAAGAATGTAAGTAACATCAACATAACCTAAAACAATGCTTGGTGAGATTTAGGAAGTCTTGGCAGAGCGGCTCAAGCCGTTTGGACTGTGAAAGAAAAATGCTATTCTCTGGTATGGAGAAACCCATAAAGAAAATAGAGTATGATGCTCAGTGCATAGGTAACAATTAGAGCCAAGAGAAAGGAAGGAGAAGAATGTTGTTCTTAGCAATGTGAAATGTTTTTAAATCGAGCTGTGACTCAAGGTGGCAGTTTTCAAATCAAGATCATTAGTTTCTTAAGTTCACCGATTCAGAAAGAAAGGGGTGCCAAGTGTACATGTCGCGTCTCATAGAGAGTTACAAGTTTGAAACATTAAAGAGCTCTTTTGAAAATCTATTAAAAAATAAATATTTATATATATAAGCATATATATGATTTTTTTAAAATGATGTCATCATGCTATTGTTATGTCCAAGGTTGTACCCATTAAAATACGTATATTCGAATTATGATTTATCTTAACCTCATATCCTCTCAATATATATGCATGTATATATTTATACATGTTAATAGACGAACTAGAGATTTAATATCATGGTAGCATCATACATTTATACACACACACACACACACACACATATGATGATGATGATGAAGAAAAATGGAGACGCCATCATTGAACAACAAAGGTAATGGTTCTAAAGATGAATATTTGATTTTGATTAAATATCTATGTACCCAAGCATGCGTCCCTGCCCAAAAAGCCAAGGTTTCCTAGACGGGGATGTCCCTAGGACAAGGGGACAGGTATGGGACGTCCCCCCATTGTCCCCAATTAGGCAAAAAATGTAGGGGACGCCCTTGGTACTTGGGGACTTCTGGGAGAAGAAAAGGGGATGGTTGGCCATCTTCAGTACGGAAAGTCGTCCTCGTTTTTTCTGAAGCTTTAAAAAAAAAAATTAAACCTGAAAACTTTATTTTGTTCGTCCCTACTTGGTCATCCAGTGGGCTCTGCCCCTCCAAATGCCCTAAAAGGTAAAAAAAAAACCACATCATAGTTGTTTTGTCATTGTTTGGTTTTTCTTGTGAAGTTGGAGTGTGTTGCTGTTGGCTGAGGTTTTCATTTTGCAAGAAGAGGAGGTGATTTTTTTGCTTCCAAGAGCTTGAGTGGTAATCTGCTTCTTTTTTCTATATTTTGTTTTCTATGTTGAACTTGAACATGATGATGAAACTTTATGGAAGCCCTCTAGTCTTTGGGCATATTTAGATTTCCTGACTTTTATGATATTGTTCACTGCTAAACTTATATTTAAATATTTTTTTTCAATATCGATATGCATATTGACAATTTAAGTACTTCTTGATGTCAGTTTTGTACCACTACATAACATATAGCAATTGAATACTTGATATAGAATATCAAAAACTCAATCCCTCTCTTGAAAAGTTAATACTCATGAAGACATGAGAAAAACTCCAATGCTCCTTACACCTGTGGATACTAACTCAGTTATATTAAATGTGATTTGCTGGTTAATCACGTAGGCAGCCTTACGTTGTTCATTCAAGGATTATCAAACTTTGTTGTGATGGTGATGATGTTTGGCTTTGCAATGTATATGAGCGCCAAATGATGTTGATGGTGATGATGATAGAGGGTGCGTGTTCAAATGACTTATGCCTTCCTAACTTTCTTAGAATGAAATCCGACTACTCAACTACTTGCTGTTTTACTCCTACTCCTTTGAATGGAAAGATTAGCAAATGGACGGAGATCAAATTTGATTAAAGCTTACCAGCAACGCTACCTCCATAAATGCAATGATTCAAGGGAAAAAGACTAGATTACGATGCAAGGCTTCCTAACAAGCCACTAAGATGCTAGTGGCTTAGTTTATGGATCTCTATCAAACATCCACTAATATCACCATACAACTATCCATCTACTCTTCACTCTTAACAACTTTCTTTAAATAAAATCTACTTTA
The DNA here is from genome assembly GCA_028749045.1 of Cupressus sempervirens. NCBI lineage: Eukaryota > Viridiplantae > Streptophyta > Pinopsida > Cupressales > Cupressaceae > Cupressus > Cupressus sempervirens. The sequence goes on from CM053792.1 coordinate 721,752,190, forward strand.
ACAACTTCAAAGGAATCTAACTTTAACTATTGGAAGTAGAAATCATGCAACAACACCAAGTGTTCTTAATCACCATGCAAGTCACACAATGATAAAGAAGCAATTTTGGTATTATCTTAAGCAACAATTTTCTTCAACCCTTTACAAATGAGAGCAAATGGCCTTATATAGGGGCCAAAATTACAACCAACAGTAGAGATTAAGAGGCAAAATCAATGATCCATATTGAATCCTAGAAACCCTAATTAGCGTTGCCACCCTATCGGCCAATGAGAAGATGCCACCTCATCAATGGACCCAACGGAAAAAAAAGGAAAAGTGGCAACCAATGAGAAGGCACCAAAATGGTAGCCAATTAAAATCAGACACCTACCTTACCCAAGAAGGAGAATTTGTCACTTGGGCATCTAATATAATTCTACCCTTTTCTTTCATCTTCTTAGCGAAAGCGATGAACTTGGCTAGCTTGTCGTTGACTTCCTTCATGGGAGGGCAAAGCCTGTGCTTCATCTTGAGCTCAACTGAATTCATCATGTTGCTTGCTGCTTGCAATGTCTTCTTGTGATCCTTCTCATATTCTTTCGCATATCCAATAAAGGCATTGAGGGAGGCAAGGGTGCCCAAATGTTTCTTCTTGATGGCAACCTTCCCCAACTCATCCAATCTTGATCCAAACTCTATCCCATTGATGTTCTCCTCGATATCTTCAAAATCAAGTGCAGCCCCAACATCGCCCATCATGCTTGAAATGGAAGTGTCAATGCTTGGGTTGTGCTGTGTAATCTCGTTCCGTATCTCTTCAAGTATCCTCAATCTAATGGTCAAGGCAACAAACCAAGACTCCACCGTACTCACTCCTCCATCTACCAACTTGGTCCTTTTCAAATATCTTTGTGGTAGCTCAATAAATGCTTGTAGCCTAGGAATGGCTAAGTCCCTGATTGGAAGGAAATCCTTCCACTCCTCTTAAAATGTTTTGAATTTGTCTCTAATAGCCACCAATGACCTGAATGTCGAGATAAAGGAAGGCAAGAAATTTTGCCCATCTCGAATTATATCATGGATCCAATCCTTGACGTCGTGCAGTTGAGCCGATATCCCTCCTATGTTGCTCTCGCTGTCTTGAGGAAGGGTTGCCTAATTTAACTGTTGAATAGGTTGGCAATCTCTCCAATACTTGTTTTCGGCCTCCAACTTTACAATCCTCTCGTTTGCCTTCCTCAACCTTTCTCTAATTGAAACCATGCCTTCTTAGATCTCCTCACATTCCATGTCATCCGTGATTCTTCCCAAGTTATGCTCTACTATCTCATATTCCCGAGCTACAATCTCATCCACTACCTTGCTAATCTTTGGTATAGCAATCTGAACTTTTTGGTGACCCTTATCATCACTCTTGATTACCTTTGCCACCGTTTTTGCAATTTGTTTCTATTTCTCGCTATCATCCTTTTCCACTAACCCTTGGATATCTTCAACTATTCAGACAGTCACCACCTCGCCTGTTGGCATAAGCATTTGCCTTAACCATAGCGGTGTAGTACATCTCTCCAAATCTGGATTTGGTTCGACTAGCAAAGCATCACCAATAGCCTCAAGCGCTTGGCTTATTTCTCAATATCAATTGGCCTATCTTCTTCTTCACTAGTGACTGTCACATCATCTCCATGTTGGTTCTTCGAGAGGGGAGAGTACTTAGTACTGTCACTGTAACCACTTGATTCTGAATCATAGCTCACCTCTACCGTGACCCCTTGTCCACTTGTATTATCCTCTTGGCCTCTAGCCTCAATTATGCTCTCCCTTGATGGTGCTACATTTTGTTTCTTTGCTAAAGGCTCCTAATGTTCTTTACTTTTCTCAACCTCCAAACTTCTCTCCTTGCTCTTAACTACTCTTTGTTGCTAGCTACTACCCTCACCTTTATGTCTGACTGACTCTGTTGGACCTTCCTTTGGTTTCATCTTCTCATAAGTAAGGCGTACCTTTTGACTTTGTAATTGCTTTAACTTCTCAGTGTACCACGACTCGGTGTGTAGATCAACTGTCCTTGTAACTACCTCTAAGGAAGGATCCTGATGATCATCTCAATCCACTGGATTCAACCCTATTCCATCCACTATATCATAATCTCTTCTTAGCACATTTTCATCATCCTCTAGTTGATCGGGAATATCAAGGCCTCTCCATTTGATTGCCCTCATCATGCTCACTGACAACCTTGAGAAAGCTAGCTTCCTCACATGAAAGTCATCCTGTGCATTAGCCCAAAAATCTTCTATAGTAGGAACATGTTTAAATGTATTTGCATGAGATGCCTTGATAAGATCATTAGGATCAAATCCTTGTCTTGCTCTATACCATCCTAGAGGATACTATTCTAACTCTTTCTTCACAGTTGCAAAGGCGGTAGGATTGGGGCAAGTATCATTGCCTATTCCAAATGAGAAGGTAATCCCTGTCTCACATTTGAGTTTCATCATTTTGTCATAATGCTCAAGTTGCCTAGCCAACTCCATCAAAACTACCTTGTCGGGTGGGTACCTTGGAAGTCTCTTGGGACAAACTGTACTTCCTGCCACTCTAATATATGTAAATTGCGAAAATTGGATGAACCAACTCCCATACTTCTCAACTTTTGCTTCCGCTTCTGATGAGATCCTCTTAGCAGTTGTCTCTTATAATATCTTTACCGTCTTCATGGAAAAGGCGTCATAAAACATCTTATAATCTTTGGTGTTGTGCAAATGAAGTTGTGGATAGCACTAATATTGCCTTGACCCATTGCCAATCACTCCTAAGGCCTTAAGTCCAAGATTTTCATATAGTCTTGCGATTAGATAGAAAAGGTAGGATCCCATATAGAATTGCTTTTGATTTTGCACTGTCCTAAGTTGCAACTCTAAATTTTCACTTATGATTCTAGCCCAATCAAGCTCTCTTTCCATTTTCAATTTCATCAATAAAATAATACATCTAGTTCTCGAATTGCATACCTTGAGCCACACCCATGATTCGGCTGAGAAGCACAATGAAATCACCATACTCCGGCTTGAAATCTAACTTGGTGAGCTTTAATGACTTGGTAACTCCCTTCTTGCCTTCGTGCAACTAATTCTAATTTAGATGAATGAAGTAGGCCTCCTAGTTATCCTGAACGAACTTAGCCGTCTGATCCATCATTACCATTGTCATGCTTTTATACTGGGAAATATTAAATACTTCCTCAACCACTTGTCCACCGATGTTGGCTAACACTCTCTTCCCTTCATCAAAAATGATGGACTTAGTAACAATATCAAACTGGGATGCACACTCCATTATGAATTTGGGACAAGGCAATGTAGGAGGGAAAGCAGTCGTGTGTACAATTCTACTCTTGTAGATCTTCTTTGTCATGGGGGATCGTCCTTCCTTCAATTTGTCTTTCAACTGTACCATGTTCACTGTACCAATATTGGTATCACTTATTCGCCTCACTTCCCAAAATAAGGTGGTCTAGGCATCATTGCTTGTCTTTTTTGGTATTCGTTCCCTTTTGGTTCTTGCTTGCACTAACATCTACCATCTTATACACTTATTTCTGCCCCTTCGTTCTAAATGATATGGACTACACTTATCAATCTCCAACCTTCTTTCTATTGATGGAATCTAGCTTATTTCTACCTCTTGGAGTCCTATCTCTACACTTATCAATCTCCAAACTTCTTTCCAAGGGATGGGACTACCACTTATTTCTGCCTCTTCATTACTTTAGGGTGGACTACACTTATATCTCCCAATTTCAATCCTAGGGTGGTCTAGCTTATTTCTGCCTCCAAGTGTCCTATTATGAAGTCTACACTTATATCTCCCAACTTCAGCCTGTCAATAGAATGATGGAGTGGTGGATGATGAGTGCAAGAAGAAAATAAGGGAAACGAACCAAGCAAGAACAAGGAATAGAACCCGTTTTTACCAATCTTCACCTCTAAAAATGAATAGAATTTTATCTTAAATCTGCCTTTACCAATATCCGGGCCTTCTTCAGTTTTGGATCAGATCTCAGAAATTTCAAGCTTCCTCGCAAATAATGATGCCCTAGCAAAAATCAGGATTTCAACTTCCTTGAAATTGCCCACACTTGCCAAAAATCAAGCCTTAAATCATATAGCCTCTTCAACAAACAAAATCGCCTAAATCTGGAAGGAGAAATTGCAGCCAAAGATGGAAAAATCAGAGCCAACAAAAAATACCCAAGCTAGAAAAAAAACATATCTGCTCCAAAATTGCTCTAGGGCAGAAATTTGCCCAAACAAGGAGAAAAATGCTGCCAAGAAAAGAAAAATTCTGCCTCTCCAAAAAATTTCCCAAGTCTGAAATTTGCCTCTAGAAGAAAATTGCACATCCAAGGAGGAAAAAGGAATGAGAAAATAAGAGGGGAAGCCCCTCTTATACCACACTTTTTGCTTCTCCAAGTGAGTCGACCTGCCTAGAGGAAAAACAAAATTAAATTAGCCCCTTAATTAATGGTCCAAATTTAAATGTAACATTAAATTTACTTAAACCATAGTGAAATTGGCCCATTTAATTGCCAGTTTTGATAAAAAATTTGCAAAATAGGAACAAGGTAAGCTTAGGAGATGTCAAAATTTTCATTTAATAACGTTTTGGCAATAAAAATATCATTAAAATCAAATTTAGAAAGCCAAAATCAATTTTCAATTTCAAATTACCAATTTCTTTTATCATTTCTAAAATCCTCTAGGCAAAAATTTCAACCTAATTAATGCAATTTTGCAATTTAATTCAATTTTAATTTTGACAATGCAATTTTAATCTTTTAACAAAATAAATCCCTTTTCTAGCAGTCAAAATTCAAACTCCAATTTCAATTTCACTATCAAAAATTTCCTTCCAAAAAATTCAAGATTTTTCGAAATGACTAAATCTAACAAATTCATTTTGAAAATGCTCAAGCTTATACAATTGTTTCAAATTTTCAAAAATCCATCTAAGTCCAAAAATTTGCAATTTTATCTTGCCAAGTATTCGTTTTAACCATAAAAAAAAACGTTGTCATTGAATTCTATTTGGCCTAAGGACAAAATTACACGCTTCGGAAAGTCAAGTTTCGCACTGGGTAAAAAAAAAATCCAACCATATCCCTCATGGCCCAAAGGTGTCCAAGGTGTAAAATTTTCAAATCGAAAACCTCTAGACAACTCCAAATTTGCTAAGGCAACTGAAAAAAAGGGGGTCCCCAAAATTTTTGGGGTGATGGTGTGAAAACCTCACAACAGTACTAAAATCGGTTATTGTTTCATAGATGGCATTTAAATGGTGTATGTTAAGGTTCTATAATGTTTAAGCTTGTACAAATCTTGTGCTTAGTTTCATATGAATGACATGTATATTTGCAAATTTCAGTGTATATTTTAAAATTTTCCTATATATATAGCCGTCCCCTTTTGCCGTCCACCCTTGTCCCAAAAAACACCAAAAAGGTTAGCCGTCCTGGAAACTCGTCCCCCCGTCCCTGTCCCAAAAACTCGAGAGAACATAGTTAAATATATAAATGCTTTATATGTTGTCCAAGTAGCTCATGCGTGTCCAATGTATGTACCCTGTTATGAAGTCGCTAGATCCTTACCAAGGTAGTTAGAGGCCATACTTGACGATCGAACCAATGGACTAAAGTGTGCCTCATTCCTTAAATCCTATTTAGCAATGCTTTCTCCCCTTCGTCTGCTCCTACAACCACCCATGCAACATTTCCACAATAATAACAAGTTCTTCCATTTTAAATCAATAGTACAATATAACATAGATAATTGTAGCAATGGCTAACTACCATCATCCAGTAAATATAACAAGCAACAGCTGACTACCATTATCATTAAGCAATTATACATAATAACTGTTAACATCCAAGTTCACATGAAATAAACGGTTATCTATAACTTCCCTTTTCACATGATCAAAAGAAATGATGGTTTTAACTAATCATCTCAATGGCTATAAATTATTTTTAATGAGGTCAAAATTGTGGGATGTAACAATTTCCTAAGGAAACATTGTTTCATTCTTTTGTATATATAGACCTCTCGGTCTCTATTAATATCAAGCAAATCTTTTACCAATTACTTCGTAACAGTTTCATGCACTCTAAAGCAAGATCTCATTTTCTTTTTCCACTTATCAACAATCTTTGTATATTGTTGTTGTATAAAATCTTCCATGCCTGCTTTTTCTTTATCTTTGAAAGTAGGTTAGATTTGTGTTATCGTTGCCCCTATTTGTCTAGAATTGTTCCTTTCCATCCATGAACCAATACATACTCTTTCCTTCAGGTTCCACATGGGCTGCTTTTATAGCACTCTAAATTTCTTGGCATGAAAAAGTACCACATTTTCCACGGATGCTAGATTCTCAGCAAACAATTCTTGTTGTATGATGAGCCTTTCTTGAGTTTCAATGAATCTCAAGTATGCTTATAATAAGGCAACTCTTCTTTCCAATCTTTGACCTTGTTTAGCAATCTTCCTCATTGCTTGATTCATTTTTAAAATATCTGATACTTGAAGAGTGCAATTCACTCTAGTACTCTCTGTGCCATCACAATTTATTCCTACAACTAATTACAATTCTTCTATTCTCTATTTACACTATTGATATTGACAATTTAACTAATTACAATTCTTCTATTCTCTATTTACACTATTGATATCGACAATTTTTGGCTTGGTTAATGCCTCTTGCAAACTGAATTTAAGTGGGGCACTCTTTTACACAATAAATGACACCTTAAAATGCCAAAAAAATATTGAGGTACATTTTTTACTCCTTTCTATTAAAGGGGAGAAACCAACCCAAACATCAAGATGAAGCCATCATGTGACAAGCAATATATCTGTCAAAAAAAACTGCAATGTCACGAAAAACCCTATAAATAATACGTTCTCCATGCTATTGTTTGCAGCAGTTTTGTCATTCTAATAATTCATCCTCCTCTACCCTACAGAAACCCAGTATAGGGAATGGATCCAGCAAAAGATATGTTTTATTTATCTATGCGATACAAAGAAGGTGGTGCCTTGGGTCATGGAAGCCACTGCAGTTGCTCTTAGTTATGGAAAGTGTTGCAACCTCCACATCCATGCACATTGATAATGCTTTGATATTCCTCTTTACTGTCATCTCTTTTTGGACACTATATACTTCGAATTTTAATGTCTACTGGTTTGGTTGGGCTTTCAGCCCTATATTTACCAAGGTTTCTTCCTTTTATAGGAATATGAGCAGACCTAGAGGGTTTGTTTACCTTCTGGGGAATGAAATGGATTGAAAAAAATGGTCTATTTTCTATTCACAAATATAATTGTGTATCAAGATCCTCTATTTTTGATGATCTATCTTTTTCGTTTTGGAGGGGTGAAAAAAAGAGCTGAGCTGAATCTTTTGTGGGTACCATGTTACATATGAAAATTCAAATATTTCCTACTTATTGGACAAAATTATGGCCAAAATATAATTTGCTGACTGGACCATAACTCAGCATGTTTTCAGGTTCAAATGGTGAATTTTTTAAGTTAAATGTATTGAGCACTTTAAAGACTTTATAAGGACGCCTTTTATTAGACTTCTTGCCAATGAGACTTCAGATGAAGATTTTTATGGCCATTTTATGGTTCTCATTTTTCCGGTCATGACTTCAATCCATTTCAGATCATATGATCCATTTGGATTGCTTGAGATACCTTTAGTAATCAGAAATCATCGTCAAAATATTGTCTTTATGTGAGTAAGAATACTTTACAGTAAATGGAATTGCAAGATGAATATGGGTACCAGACAGAAGTGATACTCTTAATCTTTAAAGACAGATGATGAGACTTGCTACGCCTCATGTTTTCAAATGCATCTCACACTAATTTAGAAGAGTTTTTAATTAAATGAGGCAAGAAGTACATAGTAAAATTGAATACAAGCTGAAGAAGTGAATTCAAAATTGTGAAGATGATCTTTATGTTTACCATTTCATGTCTCTTTGAATTCATTTTAGTTGTATTTGGCTACTTTGATCAAGGAGAATAGCTTAGAGTCATGCATAAAAAGGTTGGGGACAGTTTATATTTGGTACAGTTTGTTTACAACTTGAAATTGGTGATGGGGAGGCACAGGCATTGAGCACAACTTCACATTTTCCAACCATGCTTTAATTGAATTAGATGGTTGTAAGTTATAAGTTAGCCAAGAAAGATGCTTGGACTTAGTAACCCAGAATATTGAATGACTTAGGATACACACACACACACACAAAGTTACCAGCTGTAGACTGTATGACAGTTTTTTTCCTTGGGTACAGGAATATAAGTTCAAGTTTGTTTGGAAGCGATATTCCTTGGTCAAGTAGCTTATGTAAGTGGTAGTAAGCTCATGGATGGTTGAGTGAAAAAAATGAAACAAAGTAATGGAATTCACATGCTTGAATAAGGATTTGGTGATGTTGCTAATGCTTGTTAAATCTCGTGTGAACACACCTGCACATTTAAATAAATTTACAAACTTCGCAAGATATTAGTTTTCTTTTGGAGTGTATTTGATTTCAGCTTTTTACTAAATTAATAAAGCTCCATTTTGCACATGTTCTATCACCATTTTCAAGTTAAAGATAGATGGTCAATTTTTCCACTCATTTTAAAACCTTTTGATTTTATCAGGTTTCAAAATCTAGGAGAGTTGATGACTCTTGGAAAGAATGATGCAGTATGTACCTTGAACTTTCCAGAGGGCTTAGTCTTAGAGGACCGCATAGGTTATGCAGGTATAAACATTGGACTAATATGCATTAGGCTATACAAACAGTCTTCAATTACTAGCAGTGCAGTAGTGGTTATCTATCAAACATGCACAATAATGTTATCTAATGTTTGTCTGGTTATTGCAGCAAGGAAATTGGCATACCTATATCGAATGCCTACTGATGAACACAGAATTAAAGTTGGTCTTAGCTGGTTGGCAAAATCTGCAGTTGATTCCATTGCATCTTTGCAAAGTACAGTTGCTCAAGCTTTGAGGAGCTGAACATTTCTGAATTTATTTGAAATTATAGCCATGTTTATGTAGTATAATGTATGGCTAGTTTGGACAATACATACATGTTATTTATAACGGATCTCTTTAATATTGTTTTTGGAACTTTTTAAAGCTGGTTCTTCTCGTAGTATGCAAAACTATTATCTTGCACGTTAATGAATGCCATTGGTTCATGAACTTTGAAAATGGCATCCAATTTAGAGAGGTATGGGTAGCTTTTTAGCTCAATTTCTGTATGTCTGAGGAGATCAACATGATCTCAAGTCTTCAAAGAGATTGTATATTAGCCTTCCCATCAATGCTTTTCTAAAATCTTGCAAAAGATTGTGTCAGCCTTTTGATGCATCCTTTTCTAAAACCTTGCAAGAGATTGTATAGGAGGCTTTCCATGCATGGTTTTTTGTACCCCATATTATATCCACTTTTGAATCACCTTTTCTCATGGTTACACCATTGTCGGGGGGACGTCAGAATGGGTCACAATTTGGAGACTGCAGGGGGGTTGTTTATACTATATATTATACATATGGTACTCAAAATGCTAGTTATGAAAAGATGTGTAATACTATTAAGAAGTAATATGCCAAATAGTAAAATAGTAAATACTTGAACATTGAATAATGTACATCGAAGTGTTCTCAACCTTATACTCTTCTTCTTGCTGTAGCAATCAATTAGAATTGAAAATGTGAAAAAAATGAAACTTGGAGGCCTTAAAGGAGAGGAAGACTAGAGGTCAGCCCAATAGGGTTTGAATAGAACAAAAAAAATAATACAAATGTTTTTTAAAACATAACTTTGTATGTTGTCATAGTGGGGGACACCACAGGCATCCCCCCCAGGATTTTGGGATGTCAGGACATCTCCATATTCTCGACAACAGGGGCAAAAAACAGTGTTGTTGGGGACGTTGATGCAGGAGCATCCTAGGTTGCCTTGCTATCCTACTCATCTTTGTGTATTCTGTCAGTTACTGCCGAGTTCTAGTATTAGCTGAGCATGGTGATTCTCGAGTGCAATAGTGATCGAGTTCCTGTAGTTGTCGAGTTCATGTGCCGAGTGAGCTCGTTGGTTTGTTGATGCTCGGTTCCTTCTTTGACTGAGTTTGTTTGTGTTGGTTCATAGTGAGAGCCAACTTGTTCATTTATTTCAAGCTGTGAATTTAATGTTAGGATCATGCATTGGGATGTTTGTAGACCGTTATAAGGTCGACCTTCACTTGTGTAGAGATCTAGAATCTTCTGGAAGTCATTTTGGCAAGTGTACGTAGCAAGTCTAGTTTTAGATTTAGAGAGATCAAGTAGAAGAATTGTAGAAGTTAGCAAGCTAGAGTTTGGATATCTGATCGTAGTACTATCATGTTGGATGCATTTTGATGTATCTAGTCTTGTATTGACCGCAACCCATAAGGCCTCACAGCTGGTAATGTTTGTTGATATTATGATGAATCGATAAAGATATTTTTTGTTTCTTCTCTCTTTGGTATTGTTCTTTGTTATTTTCTTTTGTTGTGTTTACTAAGCAAGGTGTTTGGATAGTTAGGTGTTCCTTTGGCCCTAATTCTCCAACCATCCCTACGTTAGGTGCTATCAGAGCTTGAGGTTTGTCCTTGAGGAGATTGGATCATATAGAACCTAGATTGATTTTGGTTGTAGGGTGAAAAATCTGTGGATTTGACCTATAACTAGCAGAGGGTTACGATCATGGAATAACTTGTGATGTGAATATTAGGATTTAACTGTGTGATTTTTGAGTCAAACTCATTGACCCATGTTTCATGAGTAGTGATTCAACATGAATCCATCTCTCATGAGAATAAATGGAACACTTAGCACTCATTGGATCTAGGTGATGCTCACAATTTGACTTGTTGTGGAAATTATCTCCTACTTATCAATGGAATAACTTGTTCGTCAAAATGGTTCGAGGTAGAGGAAATGCCAATAATGCCATATTGAACATGTTGAGACAGATTGCAGCCAAATTAGATGTTGTGGAGATAGCCCAGAGGAGAGGAGTGCACCTTGATGGTGTGAGTGATGATGAAGCAGTGACACTAAACCCTAATCCTTATCCTAAGGAAGATCCAAATGAGGAAAGATTGTTGATAGTGTTTTGTCTAAGGCACATTCGAAGCATGTTGTCGAAGTTGTTGCTTGTGATCACAAATTGGAGACCAATGTTTTGTTGGATTAGATCTCTAATATGGAAAAGTTCTTTGAGTTTGAACACACTCTTGATAATAGGAAGGTGAAGATTGTAGTCGCTAGGTTGAAAAGTCATGTCTCATTGTGGTGGGAGCATTTGCAAATTGATAGACAGAAAAGAGGAAAAAAAAAGATTAGAACTTGGTTGAAAATGGTGAACAAGGTCAAAAAGTTCCTTTCTATTGATTACCAAGTTAAATTGTTGAGAAAGATGTAAAACTTGAGACAAAAGGACATGGCTGTGAAGGAGCACACCAAGGAATTTTATAGATTGGACACCAAATTTGGACATGTTAATGATGAGGTTGAAAAAGTTGCAAGGTACCTAAATGGATTGAGATCTGGAATTCAAGATGAAATAAGTTTTGTGGAATTGGATAATGTGGAAGAAGCATATCAATATGCCTTCAAAGCTAAGGAGATCTTGACAAAGAAGCGTGAACAAAGACGTAGAGGTAGAGGTAGATTTCACAAAGGCAAAGGTAGATCTTATGGAGAAAGTGGCATATCTGGTAATATAGTACAAGATAAAGGAAAATCTAAATGAAAAAGTGATGAGAAAGGCAAGACCGAGTGGAAAGATGGCAATTCTTACCAAGGAAGAGGTAATTCTTACCGAGGTAGTTATCAAAGGGTAGGATTTAAGTGGTAATTGCTATAAATGTGGCGAAGGACATCGAGCCTTTGAATGTAAACATTCTAAAAGGGGGAATGAAGGTAATAATGGCCAAAATGTTGTGATTCAAGGGGAGCTTTAGAGTTCACCAAGTGGACTTGAGGCTAGAGAAAACTCGATGGTAAGGATAACTTTGTGTAGTGAAAGAGTTGATGAAGAACCTGTCATGAGGAGAAGTCTTTTCAAAACCACATGTAAGATGGAAAGAAAATGTTGCAAGGTGATTGTTAATAGTGGCAGTTCAATAAATTCGGCATCAGAGGAATTGGTTACAAAGTTGCAGTTGTAGAGGTCGAGACACCCTAAACCCTATCATGTTTCATGGATCAAGGATGAACATAAGTTTTTGGTAAGTGAGCAATGTGTTGTAAAATTCAAGATTGGAAATGATGAAGTTCTATGTGATATTGTGCCTATGGATTGTTGTCATATTATGTTGGGTAGAACTTGGCAATATGATATAGACATGTTGTGCATGATGATAGATTGAATCAATATACTCTTTGGGTGAATGAAGTGAAGAAAAAAATGTTGCATTTGATTGAAGTTCCATTTGAGGCAAATAGTACTACTGCTAGAATTTGTATGGTCAATGGGAAACAATTTGAGGACATGAAGAAGTACTAAGTCTATTTTGCTATAATTCATAGAGGATCGAGTTGTGATAGTAATGGCCAAGTGTCAAAAAGTAGTAATGGCAATGTGACAGAAGAGAATAGAGGTCGAGTAACAATAGAAGTTGACAGCATTAGCCAAGTACTGACAAAAATTGAAAATTTGCTTAGTGGATACAAGATCATTGCAGATGTCCTTGATGGTTTACCACCAGTAAGAAGTATAAGTCATTGTATGGATTTGATTCTTGGAGCTAGTTTGTCGAATAAAGCACCATATAGATTGACACCTACAGAGAATGAAGAACTTAACAGATAAGTGCAAGAATTGTTGCAAAAATGTTTGATCAGAGAAAGCTCGAGTCTGTGTGTTGTACCTGTTGTATTGACACCTAAGAAGAATGAAGAATGTGTATTGACTCCAGAGCTGTTAACAAGATAATAGTAAACTATACAAAGGATGGATGACATAATGGATTGTTTGAGTGGAGCAAAATATTTTACCAAGATTGATTTGAAAAGTGGTTATCATCATATCAGAATCGAAGAAGGTGATGAGTGGAAGACTACTTTCAAAACAAAGGATGGTTTGTACGAATGGTTGGTAATGTCTTTGGTTTTGACTAATGCACCAAGTACTTTCATAAGATTGATGAGTGAGGTTCTAAACAAATTATTGGGTAAATTTGCAATTGTGTATTTGATGATATTTTGAGATTTAGTAAGACTAAGGAAGAACATCTTGAGCATATTAGACAAGTGTTGTAGAGGTTAATTAAAGGGGAGAAATTGTTGATTAATTTGAAGAAGTGTTCCTTTATGCAAGAAGAGATTGTGTATTTGGGATTTGTCATTTCAACTAATGATTGGAGAATGGATCTTAAGAAGGTTTAAACAATTTTGGAGTGGTGTACACTTGAGAATGTGGGTGAGGTAAGATCATTTCATGGTATGGTTAGTTTCTATAGAAAGTTTATGAGGAATTTTAGTTCTATTTGTAATGCTATGACTGAGACTATGATAGGAGATCAAAAGGATGTTAAGTGGACACATGGAGTTGATAAAGAATTTTGAGACTTTGAAACAAAAGGTTGTTGAGTTGCATGTATTAGCTATACTTGATTTCAATAAGGCATTTCAAGTTGAATGTGATGCAAGTGGTAGTACAATTGGAGATCTGTTGAGTCAAGAAGGTTAACTTATTGCTTTCTTTAGTGAGAAATTGAATGATGCTAAAAAGAAGTATTTGGTATATGATCAAGACAATTATGCTATTGTTTAGGCCTTGAAGAAGTGAAGACATTATTTGATTCCTAAAGAGTTTGTGTTGTATACTGATCATAAAGCTTTACAATATTTGAGAAGTCAACATAAGTTGAATAAGAGATATATGAAGTGGGTTGAGTACTTGCAGAGTTACACATGTGATAAAACTTAAAAGTGGAGTCACTAATCGAGTTGCAAATGCATTGAGCAAAAGACGTTCTTTATTGATCGAGATAAAGGTTGAAGTTCTTAGCTTTGATGAGATGGAGTTGTATGACATTGACCTTGATTTTTCTAAGGCATGGAGAGAGTGCAGAGCATTGAATCTATCAGATTAGCCGAGTAAGTATGAAGATTATTTTATTCAAAAAGGTATATTATTCAAATGGATTCAATTGTGTATACCAAGAAGTTCTATGAGATTTAATTTGATTAGGTAAAAGCATTGTGGTGGATTAGTTGGGCATTTTGGAATTGATAAGACATTGGGTTTGCTTAAAGACAAGTATTATTGGCCACATATGTATAAAGATGTTCAAAAATTTTTATGGAGTTGTGGAATTTGTCAAATTGCAAAAGGATTAAGTTAGAATACTAGATTGTACACACCTATTTCTATTTTGATAAACCTTGGATAGACATTAGTATGGATTTTGTTCTCGGAATACCTAAAACAATAAGAGGTTATGATTCCATGTTGTTGTGGATAGATTTGCTAAGATGACACATTTCATATCGTGTCGGAAGACATTTGATGTAGTGCATGCTGTAGAGCTTTTCTTCAAAGAGGTTGTTACATTGCATGGATTACCAAGAAGTATTATCTTTGACAGAGATAGCAAGTTTGTTGGTTATTTCTAAAAGACTTTGTGGAAGATGAATACTCAGTTAAAGTTTAGTTCTACATTTCATCCATAGACAGACGTTGAGAATACAAGCTTGGGTAAATTTTTGAGATGTTTAGTTGGAGATAAGCCTAGTAACTGGTATATAGTATTGGCACAAGTTGAGTTTGCATATAATAATTTCGTGAATATCAGTACTGGGAAATCACCTTTTTAGATTGTTATTGGAATGCAGCCTAGAGGTATATCATATTTGAGGGATGTTGTTAATGAAGAGAAGAGAAGTGCTAAAGGGGAATTATTTGCTGAAGTTATGAAATCTTTGCATGAGGAGTGAAGTTGAGGTTGGAACAAATTAATCACAAGTATAAGGAAAATGCAGAGAAGTCTAGAAGATACCATGCTTTTAAAGTTGGTGATGAGGTGATGGTTCATTTGAAAAGAGATAGATTTCCTGTTGGAAGATACAATAAGCTAAAAATGAAGAAGTTTGGTCCTTATAAAATCTTGAGGAAGTTTGATAGTGGTAATGCTTATGAAGTAGAGTTACTTGGTGACATTAATATATCTCCTATATTGAATATTGTTGATTTGTATGAGTATCACAAGTCAAATGATGAAATTGTTGCACCAAGTGATAATCCTAAGAAGAGGATTGAAGAGATTGAACAAGTATTGGATCAAAGAATTAGCAAGAGAACGAGAGGAAAAGATTACTAGAATATTTGGTGAAGTGGAAGAACAAACCTGTGGAGGATGCTACATGGATCTCTCAATCTGAGTTGGATTCAACTTAGGTTGTCATGCTTTCATGATTCAAGAGAATCATTTCTTTCAACCCTAGTTGTCTGATGTAGGAACATCCTAGTTTACCTTGCTATCTTGCTCATATTTATGTATTTTGTAAGCTCTAAACAAGTTGCAGTTGTTGTTGAGTTCCAGTATTGGTAAAACGGGGTGGTAGGAAGAACTAGAGTTGTATAGTGATTGTCAAGTGCAATAGTGATTGAGTTCTTGCTTTAGCTGAGTTCCTTCATCTGCAAAGTGGACTTGTTTGTTTGTTGATGCTCAGTTCCTTTTTGGACTGAGTTTGTCTTTGTTGGTTTCTAGTAAGAGCTAACATTTATTTCAAGCTATGAACTTAACGTTAGGATCATGCATTGGGATGTGTGCAGACCATTATAAGACTGACCTTCACTTGTGTAAAGATCTAAAATCTTATGTAAGTCATTTTGGCAAGTAGAAGTAGCGAGTCTAGGTTTAGATTTAGAGAGAGATCAAGTAGAAGAATCATAGAAGTTAGCAAGCGAGAGTTGGGATATCTTATCGCAATCCTATCATGTTGGATACATTTTGATGTATATTTGATCTTGTATTGGTCATAACCCAAAAGACCTCGCATCGGGGCATGTTTGTTGATATTTTGTAGATATTTGTTGTTTCTTATCTCCTTGGTGTTGTTCTATGTTATTTGTTTTCGTTGTGTTTACTCAACAAGGTGTTTGGACAATTAAGTGTACCTCTCAACCTAATTCTCCAACCCTCGTTGCATCAGACGTTAGAATGTCATCCCCAAATCTTGGATGCATCCTTGTTCCACGAGCGCTAAGGATTTTAGTGGGGACGCATCCTCATGGTACACTACTTTTTGTTTGTTTAGATAGTTATTGTCTTATAGGTTGTTCAATGTAAGTGGTTGCACACTAGTTTATGTTAAATGCATAATTGTTTCAACATTAAGTTGTGGGGAATGCTTGAGAGTTTTGGGGGGGCATGTCCTCGGGGTACACTACTTTTTCTTTGTTTTGATAGTTGTTATCTTATAGGTTCTCCATGTGAGTTTTTGCACACACCAATATGCTAACTACATAATTGTTTCAACCTTAAGTTCAGAGGAGAATCATGGCCTAGAGTATGTTATTTATCTTTTTTGTACACAATCTAAAAATCAAAAGATTGTTATATTTGTATGGATACTTGTTTTCATTATAAAATTATTGATCGATTGCTTGCCAAATTTAAATTAATAAATAAAACTATTTCTAGTCAAGTTTTAGTTTAGCATGAATGCTCTTGGTTTCAATAGTGTCCTCTTCAAAAATTTGGAGGTGCGTAAGGATTGGAAAATAAAGTGTGAGCCAAGGGGAGTTAGATTGAAAAGTTAGAATATATATTGAACATATATAATAATTATGCAATTAATCACAAGATTTTATAATATATAACATGAACCTACAAGCAACCCTTTAGTTTCTTTGATTATATTTATATGACTGCATAATTCATTAATCATCATGAAGGAACCTAAATGATGTTGATTATATTAAAATTTTATGTGTGATTGAATAAGGATGTGAATAGATAAATACACATGTATGTATGTGGGCACGCATGTATAATCAAGAGGTCATCCGTATTAAAGACCACCCAAACAACCTCAATGGAAATTAAGGGGGACATCTAATTCCAATGTGACAACCCTTCTTGACTTATCCTCTAGTGTTTGTTTGGATTGCTTTTATCTTTTTGTTTCCTTCAATCTTTTTCTTTTGGTCACGTCTTCATTTTGAGTTATCTTGGGACTTAACCAGAGTTTTTAATCAAAAGTTAAAGTGCATGTGTAATTGGATTTTAGAACCGTGATTGCATATTTTAAATATTAGACCTTATAAATTGATGTTATGTTGCACTTTTTTAAATATATGACTTAAAATCATTTTCTATTATATTTTT
The DNA here is from genome assembly GCA_028749045.1 of Cupressus sempervirens. Classification (NCBI taxonomy): domain Eukaryota; kingdom Viridiplantae; phylum Streptophyta; class Pinopsida; order Cupressales; family Cupressaceae; genus Cupressus; species Cupressus sempervirens. The sequence continues at coordinate 721,769,609 of CM053792.1, forward strand.
ACATTATATGGTTGCACTTTTTGATCTTCGAAGTTCTAACTTAAGTGATTGAAGTGATAAAGTGCACTTTTTAATCTAATATAATGTTGGGCTGCATTTTAATGTTTCAACTTAAATGACTTAAGTGAAAATCTCACTTTTTCAACCCATTTACACAAGGCATGTAAAATGTTAAGTGTAAATATGTAATGGACCCCAAAAAGTGAGATTCACTTAAGTGAATCAATTAAACATGTGTCAAATAGAAACTTTAAGTTGTGTAAGTCTCTTACATGTGTAATTGCACTCAAGAAGTGTGATTTTACTTATAATTTCTCACGAGGGACAAATCACACCTTTTTGGGTCAATTGAATGTTGCATATTAAATATTTTTCAATATGCAATATTTATTTACTCTTATAAACCACGATTTGGCTTGTAAAACTACTTGTTTCTCATCAAAACAACTTGGTTGGGTGGTTGTACATGGATTTTAAAATATGCATTTCATTTTGCAAACCCCGATTTGCTCATCTACATGTAAAATGGAACATGTAATCCACCTAGAAAAGTGTGACCAACTCTAGACTTCGAGTTTTATACAAAATGCAACATGCAAATTAGGTCGGGAAAGTGTGATGTGCACTTGACATGCATTTTAAAATATATATTCCAACTTATAAACCACAATTTGCACTTTACATATGTTTTTAAAACATGTAAATAAGCCCAAAATGTGTGATTTGCATTTAGGGGCAAATATGCAATGTGTAATATGTTTTGAGAAGACTGATCTGCATTAGAAAATTTATTTTTTAATATGTAAGTGGGTTGGAGAAACCTGATTTCCATAAAACTTATGCATTTTAAAACATACACTCCAACATGAAAAGAGGATCAATAAGTCTGAGTTTCACCAAATGCTTGCATTTAAACATGATTCTTCCATTCTCTTGGGCATTTGAGTTTGTAAGAGCTTCCTTATTACATATGCGTGCATTTTAAATATGAAATTTTCATTGTGAACCTCGATTTCTCTTGGGCATTGAGTTCAATGCTCTTTCCTTGCATATTTTAAATGTGTATTTGCTCACAAGAACCCTAATTTTGGGTCATTAAGGCAAAAACATCACGTAAATATGGACCAAGAAAGCACGATTCATGCTATAACTCCCATTTTGGACATGTAAAGCACTTGTGAAAGTACATTTTTCTTGGGCGCTTAGAGCTAGATGCATGTGTTTTTTGCATTTGTTACATTTTCAATTTACTCTACGAAACATGATATGCATTTGTGGGTGCATTTCAGCACATGTAAATACTTTTAAGATGTGTGATCTGTATTTGTGAAGGCATTTGCAATAACATTTGCACGTGGAAAACCCAATTTAGGGTTGGAGTTTGAATTTTTCAAAGGCATTTGATCTACACATACAAACACACTTTTAAAACCTATTTTGTAGAGGAGAGTTTTATTACTACTTCTTCCTGCTCCAATTTGTTTTTCTTTGCTCTCTTACTGTAAGATTTGAGTTTTGTTTGCATTTCTTGATCATTTTTCTTTTTTTTTGCATTCTTTTTCTCTATCTTCCAAATGTTTAAACATAACCATAGATTTTTGTTCCAAGTTATTAAATTAATTCAAACTCTCATTCTATGTAAATGCAAAAGGTTTTTCCTTCAAAAACAAATTTGCATGCAAGGGTGAAATGTTGGAACTTATCAAAGTTGAGTCAAAGCAAGAGGTTTGTTCTTCATTTTGGTTTTTTTCATTTTTGTAAATACTTTGTGTGTTTGTTGTTGTTTGTTTTTGGTTTGCTTATGAAGAAAAAATTAAAATTTCTCCCAAAGAATGCAAGTATCTTTCCATATTTCTAGCTCTTCAAAATTCTTTCTCCAATTTTCGGCCAACTCCACACTCCCCAAATATGTAATTGGGTTTCTAAAATCCGATTACACATTTACATATGTTAAAAAAAGGTGAATATTTCATCGCATTTAAATGCATTCCTAAAACCTGATTTTGGGAAAATCTCACATTGTTAAACACAAAATTTTTATTCACATGCTCCCATGCTACATCTACTTGCATTCTTATCACATTTTGCCCATATGCAATCCACCTACAAAAAAATGATTTCAGTCATTTTAGCTCAAATTAAAAGCTTTTCGAACCATCTTTGGGCTATCTAATTGTTGAAAAAGCATCTAAATCATACCTAGGACCCTTATACTCCATGGATCTGTCATCATTGTTCAAATCTTAAAACCTTCATGGATTCAATCCCATTATAAGATGATTTGACCCTTTGGAATTTTTATGTTGCAATGAACTCTTCAAGTTAAGATATGTAAGAGTTTCTTCCACGAATAGAGACATCATGTTGAGAAGACATGCTTTGAATCTCAAAAAGAAATATTTCATTTAGTCTCCACTTTCCCAATGGCTGCCCTAGATCACAAGTCTGTGTGGGAATGCGCCAAACAATTTTTAAAAATTAGTTAAACATGGTGCAGGGAAAGTTGTTTTGAGTTGACATCCCAACATCATTAAGAAGGTTTTCAAAGTGAAACTCCAAAATGTGCAAATCTAACGAAGAATAATTCACAGTAACTATGGAATTAGAAAAGCTTGATTACATCAAGTTTTCAAATGACAACCAACAATTCATCAAACAGAATCAGAGGCTGTCAAAAGATGCAACACCATGGTTATTGCATCCTAATCTTGTGATCAATTGTGATTGCATCATCAAGTACAAGGCCTTTTTTGATAATCCACATTATTGATTCATTTAGAATCAATTGTTTCAACATTTTCTTCAAGTGTATTTCTCTGGTTTGTAGTTTCAAAAGATAGCTTACATGTAACATATGTGCATGTAACCAAGTTACACGTACCTTTCATCATGCAATCCAAAAAATATTCTTTCTTTGTTTGACATAGTGAAGGTGGTTGAGTTCCTCCCACCTTTGTTATCCATTTTTCTCCCACTTCTTTGCCTATATAAAGGAGCATCCCTTATTGTAAATAATCATCTTTTTAATATACAAGAGAGCTTTGCTATTTTTGTGCAAACATAACTATGATTTGTTGTACAATTTGAAAGAAAAGTGAATATGAAGAGTAATTTGTTTAGAAGTTGTGATTGAAATCAGTTGAGGTAGATAAAATTGGATGTTGTGATTGCAATTTGTGTTTGCTATATTTAAATTCATGTTAATCATGTGTGTATTTGGAGTAAAGTGAGTACGAGAAGCGATTTGTTTTGAAGCTATGACTAGAAATGATTGCTATAATAAAAACTAGAAATTGTGACTATAGTTTGTATTCTTGACTCATATTCATTTAAGTTATTATAATTAAGTTACTTTCATGTCTGTGAATTGAAATAAATTATAGGATTAAATTTTAGAAATCGTCTACTTCTAGAAGTATGTGCACCCCAATAGTAGAGATTTATCTTTGAAGAATTTCATGAGATTTTGTGAGCTTCATAGCTATTCTTATTGCATAGAAAAATAGATAGATCTAAGCCAATATGCTTTCAATAAGCCTAGGAGTTGGTATGGGTTTATCAGTATCATTGTTTACAATTTTGAGATAGAAGTGTAGTTAAGAGGTCCATCTTGCCCATTATCCATAAGTAAGTGAATTATTTCCTAAAATAAGAGGAAAGAATATTAGTAACACCCTTTAAAAGAACATATAAACTTCTTGCTTACCTTGATCATAGGAATGGTGAGAAAGGGGAGCCTTCCCTTTAAGGTAGAAGAGACTCTGTCTCATACACTTCGATTGGTAATCCTATTTTGCAAGAGAGTTTGTATAAATTGGCATTTACAAAATATCCACCCAACATTATGAACACATTTATTTATGCAATGATGAACACACACATACATATTTTACTTACATACTCATATTGACATATTCTCCCATTATGTATATTATTACATATACATACACTTGAATTTTCATGTATCTTTATATTCAATCACAAATATGTGTGGGTTGGTGAGGGGGGTGGGGTGAATGATATAGTTTATACATCCTTACACTTTACTGTAATCTATCCCCCAGATTCTGCACTTAGTTGGCTTGACCTTGCATTCATTCTTGGCTTCTTTATGGTGTCTACACTTGCTCATATTGGTTCCCTAGTTCAAAATATGCATGTTTGGGACAATTTAGGTAGAAAAATATCACCTTGGCACCTTCGTTGCATACTTTATTTGGAAGGTTGTTCACTTGTCATTTCACTTACTTATCTACTTGGCTATCTAGCTAATCACTTATCTCTTGACTTGAGTCACCGGTGTCATAAATTACTTGGACAGTTTGCTTGACAAGGCACTTTGATAACTCTATTACTATCTTTCTTTGACAAGCAAACACTTTACTCTTCTAAGTTTGGACTCTAAGTTGTCTTTCACTATCCTATTAGTCGAATAGTATCTCTTATATTTCAATTACAACTAGATCCCAAGTTGGTCAAGAAAGTCATCTTTTCTTTAGATTTGAAGAATTACCCCCTTCAACTAGGCATCCACGTAATCAATGTCTTGAGACTGAACCTATCTTTAACAAAAAAAAAATCCATTTCGTACAATCCTCTTATTTACTTTGGTAGTTCCTTGGACACTCCACTTGAAACTCGTAGGATTGAAAATGGTTTGGTTTTCACCATGAATAGGGAAGAAAGAAACAGATGCTTGGACAACATCTTTCTTGATAGAGACTAGAATAAATAAAAAGACGAAAGAAGACTTACCTAGATGAATAAGCAAGACTCGAATAAGCAACACTTATGGCTGCTATAGTTAATGCTAATGTCTTTGGGGAAAATGATACTCATAACTTTAAATACAATGCCAATGCTAACATCTTTGGAGGACATAATGCTAACACTAATTCCTTTGGAGACCATAATGCCAATTCCAATGTCTTTAGAGATAATCATAGCAACCCATTTGCAAACTTTGGAAACAATGGCAACAACCCTCCCCCTAGGACCCCAAGATCTCCTCTCAATGGCTTTTTGTTTCCACCTAGATCTTCTCATTGTGGACAACCTTCCCATAGTCTCAACATTGAAGTAAAGTAGACAATGAAGATAACTATTTTCAAAAACTTATGCTTAAAGATTTGAAACGATATGGAGATCAATACTTTATGCACTTGGCTTCTAGGAGATGGAAACTACCACATGAATTTGATGTTCAAAGATTTATTCAAAAGAAAGAACCTATTGAAACTGAGATTTCGAGGAAGCAACTCCAAGACCTAAAAACCAAAGTTCCATGCATGGAAAAGGAAAAAGAAAAGCTAAGTCTTCATTCTCCATAGAATATATATGTGCACTCCGTTTTGACAAGAGTCTTTATATAATGCATTTCCCTCATGATGTTGAGATTCCCAAATATGAAAAATATGATGGAAATGGGGATCCATGTGATTAAATTGCTCCATAAGTAAGTGGATTATTTCCTAAAATAAGAGGAAAGAATATTAGTAACACCCTTTAAAAGAACCTCTAAACTTCTTGCTTACCTTGATCATATGAATGGTGAGAAAGAGAAGCCTTCACTTTAAGGTAGGAGCGACTTTGTCTCACACACTCTGGTTGGTAATCCTATTTTGCAAGAGAGTTTGTATAAATTGTCATTTGCAAAATATCCACCCAACATTATGAATAGATTATTTATCCAATGGTGAGCACACATATACATATTTTACTTACATACTCATGTTGACATATTCTCCCATTATGTATATGATTACATATAAATACACTTGAATTTTCTTGTATCTTCATATTCAATCACAAATATGTGTGGGTTGGTGAGGAGGGTGGGGTGAATGATACAGTTTATACATCTTTACACATACATTTATTTGTTCTCATTATCATCAATCACTTTGTTTTTTTCTATCTTTTGGGTCAAGAATCCTCTATACCCTCTTTTCTCTTGGTTTAATTTATTTTTCTTTTTCTTTTGGTATTTCCTTCCCCTGTTAACACTCTTTAAAATCAATTCTACAATCCATATCACTGGAACTTCTCTTCCTCAATGATGGGGTGTTGAGTGTAAATAAATTTGAATAAAACAATTGGAACTAGAAGCACTCATATTATTCTTTATGAACTATGTGAAAATTGCATTCACTAAATTTTTTAATTGTCAAATCAGAATCTAAAGTTTTACCTTAAAAAATTATTTCAAATACATTGTCCAAAATAAAAAATGAAAATTCTTTGATCAACAGAATGGCTTCATTCCAGGAAGGCAAATCTTGAATTCAATGACTACGGTTCATGAAAATACACATTCTTTATCTCTATCAAACCCTCAAGGTTTTGTGATGAAGGTGGATATAGCAAAAGTTTGTGATAGAGTTGACTAGAATTTTCTTCAAAAGGTAATGCAGGCTTTTGGTTTTAGTGAGCAATGCTTAAAGATTATTATGCAACTTATTACTACTTCCTCCTTGGTTGTCCTAGTCAATGGGATATCATCAATTTTTTTAAACCTTCAATGGGCTTGAGGCAAGCTGATCTTATCTCTCCTATTCTCTTTACTATTATGGTTGATTGCCTTGGAAGGTATATTGACAAACTTGTCTTGAAAGAGGAAATTCAAGGTGTTAGACCCACATCCCAACCTCTTTTATGTTCCCATGAACAATTTGTGGATTATACTATTTAAATGGGAAAGGTAGATGTTAGCAAGGCTAGGAGTCTTAAAAGGGCTCTTAATCTGTATTTTGCAGTTACATGGCAACTGGTCAATTGGGATAAGAGCTCTCTATTCTTTATTAACACCCCTATACCTAGGAAAATGAAGATAGCTAATATCTTGGGATGTTCTATTGGTACCTTTCCATGTATTTATCTTGGTCTCCCCTTGGGGCAAAGTCCTTCAAATTCCTTTTGGGAGGATCTTATGGAGAAATTCAATAAGAAATTAGCTAGATGGAAAGGGAATATGTTGAGTCAAGCTGGTAAAGTGACTCTTCTGAAGGCCTGTTTTCAAAGTCTCCCTACCTATGCTCTCAGTCTCTTCAAGATTCCAACAAAATTTACATATACTATTGATAAAATGCAAAGGAACTTTTTATGGTTTGGCTCTGAAGAAAGAAAGAGGATGGCTCTGATTGCTTGGGAGAAGGCATGTAAAGCTAAGATTGAAGGTGGGTTGGGTATCAGATCTATAAGAAGTATGAATAAAGATCTCCTTGCTAAACAAGAATGGATAGTGTGCCAAGATGATTAGGAATGGAGTTCTAGTTGGAAGTATAAGTATCTTTATAACGTTCCATCTTTGTTTGATTTTCTGTCTTACCCAAATATCTCCAATTCTTCAGCTATATGGGGTGTAGTGCAAGGTACCAAAGACATTCTTAAGAAATGATGTATGTGGACAGTTGGGGATGGAAGAAAGATCAGATTTTGGGAAGATGTGTGGTTATTGGATCATCCATTGCTGAATGGTTTTTATGATATCGCTCCCATTGGCAGGTTCAAATAGGTTTTTGGGGGGTTTTTGCATGAAACTATTGGAGAAATAATGGATGGGTTAGTATTGAAGAGGCTTACCACAATTTTAACAGCATTCCAATATCTCTCAATTCCTTTAGTCTTACTCCTAATGTGGAGATTCTATGGTGTGGGATATAGAACCAAGTGGTAAATTTAGGGTGGCCTTTGTGTTTATGTAAGACCCCTCCTCATATGTACTTATTTAAATATGAATTTCTCTATTAAATCCTTTATAGGAGATTTGCATGGATATATGAGTACAACACGACAATCATATGGGAGAATATTGATGTTCTAGGTGGAAACCATGTACAAGATATTATGATAATTATGGTTATCTTACATATCATGATTTGATGGTTGTTGCAATAATATAACTTAATATTTGCCTTCTTATGAATCATTTGAAACTCGAAGACAGAGATTATCAACTCTTTAGAAGTGCCCTTAAGTAGCTTAAGTAGCTTAATCTTAAATATTAAAAGTATATTACGATGTGCTAAGGTTGTTAGGGTATTGTGTACAAGATTATACTTATGTATTGGGATGAGTCATTTGGTTACTCAAAATTATGGTTTAAATCATAAACATTGCACATGTTTTCTAAGGATACATATGCATAACTAGGTGATAGAAAGTTATGGACTTATATGATTATGATGATGGATATGTATTAAAGTTTTGTGGTTTAGGTGTCCTAATGGAAATTGAGATCAATTAATACGTTTATGTTTTGATTCCCCATGATCCAAGACTTACTACATTGTTCAATTGTTTAAACATTGATTGTACTAACAATTATGAAGTATTTCACCTTATGATGATGATGTTAATTATGGTACGTTAATGATTAGGTTATATGCATTCAAATAGTTCAATATGCTCTATTGATGATGTTTATGACATTTTGGGTATACATATGCCTTATGATGATTATTTTAGTATTTTAATTCAAACTAATGAATATGTTATGATGATTCAATTATGAGATTAGTGATGTTAATCTATGTCCATAAATAGAAATTTTTTATTTAAATAAAAGTTATAATGTTCTAATCAATTTGATTATGTAAATTTGGTTTATGTGTGTGTGTGTGTGATTCTATCGAACTACTAATATTAGTATTGAGTGTGCAGGAAATTTAACCATGGAATTAATCAGAGAAACAATATCTGATCCTATGTGCAAACTGTAAGACCAAGGTTGAATCGAATAAAGTGATTTGAATATTGTTGTCAAGTATTTAATTTGTATCATAATCTAAATGTTTTTGTATCATTATGTACTTTGTGACATGTCAAATGTTATGTAAAAGTAAATCTTATGGTATCACTTGACACTCATTATATGCATATGTGTACTGACATGTCAATTAAGGTTGTCAATGTAACTTGTTACCTTGAGACTAATTTAGTTAGTAACCTAAATTAATTTCCCTTAATCAGGGTTTAGTGGAAAGGTTACATCCTTAGGATTTTTGGAGATTAAATATTTCAAGCCACTTGTATAGGTCATAAATTGATCCTAGAAGCCAAATTTGATGTAATTCAAGTGCCCAAGTGATATGTTTATGGGTTGGGAACCTTTTCCACCCTTCTAGAACTTCCTAGCAACATTTATTAACCCTAAATTATCCTAATTTCTATTTTGTGCGAAAATGGATCATCTTCATGAGGTTACTCATGTTTACACTCTTGCAAAAGGGTTATCTTGATGGAAGGGGAAAGTGGGAAGACCATAGGAGGCTTAAAGTCAAGATTGAAGTTATTGCTATTTTGGGTAGATGAGTTTAGAAGCTATTTAGTGGCCATTTTGAAAAGTTGAGTGTTGTTCACCCATTCTCTACATTTAGAGAAGTCAAGTTTGGAATTGCAAGAAGGAGAGAATTAAATTCATCTCAAAAATCATTCTTGGCATAACCTTTGTGAAGGTAGGTTCTCCATTGCCATGGTTATGTTCATTTGTTCTTTGCTTAATATGTGCAAATCTCTTGCATGTTGTAGTATGTTTTTGTTTTGTATCATGTGAGGGATGGGTATTGTGGGTTTTTACTTACTTTATTTCATATTTTCTCTATATGTTTTGTTGGGAGAAATGTGAAGGGAGTGTTGGTATTACTCACCCTCAAATAGGGTAGAAGTAGCCATATATGGGAGAAGGGTTTAGTTGGACTCTAGGTCAGTGCAAAGTCTCTTCTCATGTTGAGAAGAGGGAGGAAGCAAGGTGTTATGGGCCCTTACTTGTCAATGCAAAACTGAGTTTGTTTTGGGAAAATAAGTAGAGAAAGAAATGGAAGTTTATGTGATTTGGTAGCCTTGGAAGAGGCATATGATTTGTGTTCTTCATTGACTTCTCTTACCTAGAAAAATCCACCTTCTCCCTAGTCATAGATTCAATATGAAATCTGTTGTGCATACCTTGGATGAGAACTGTATGTTGAGTTATGTCATTGTGTTTGGATTATGAATGTCACCTAGTTGGTTATTAGTTCTCCTAGCTCAGTGGGTGGCCTTTTGAGGCCTAAGATGGGAGGTGAGCTCTCCATGGTTGTTCTATGTGTTTTTTGCAAATTTCTTGGATAGGTTCTTATGATGGAGCAACCCGATTTTGGAGCCTTGGTAGTGTTCCTTGAGTCATTTGTTGGAGACTTCTCTATTGTGACATCCCCTATTGTATTTAGAATTCATGATTGAAGATGGAATTTTATCTTGATTGAAGATTGAAAAAATTAGATCATGTGATGTACATCTCAAATTTGATAAGGAAAATAAAGTGGAAGTATGAAAAGAATGTTTATTACATGGCAATGCTTCATTTGTTTTCAATCTAGTTCCTATTTTCAAAAACATTAAAATAGCATATTTAGAAAAGTTTAATACCCATAAATTATCACTTGAAATCTTGAATAATGTAAGTAATAAGGATTTACATTTATGGCATCGTAGTATTTCATGAGAAATTTAAATCTACATTATCTCCCCTTCCTAAAAATTCTTGCAAAGAGATTGAATATTCAAATGTATACATTTAACTAAATATGCTTTGCTTTACCTAGTAAATTTAATAGCCAAACGAATGACTATATCCCTAGAGTGATATGTGGAGCGAGAGAGAGAGAGAGAGAGAGAGAGAGAGAGAGAGAGAGAGAGAGAGAGAGAGAGAGAGAGAGAGAGAGAGAGAGAGAGAGCGAGATTAAAGCATTCCCTCAACTACAAGAAAATAAAATGTGCCATGAAAAAAAACCCATGAGTAAACTCAAATATGAAATAAAAATACAACTCCCATGTATTTGAGAGAGCCTTTTTGGCTTTGTGGAAAATGTATGGGGAAAATATTATTTGCTAGCAAAAGTGAAATCACAAAGAATATCCTCTTTCAAATTTAAAATAGAAATAAATTAGGAAGTAAAATAAATATAGACATCAAAGTCTTTATGACACACATTTCCCTATTACTTATCTATTTGTTTTAATAAGTTGAGGGAGAAAATAAAAGAAGGGGGATGGGACATCACGTGGTCCCCACCCCCAAAACACATTCCTTCTTACCTCCAAGTAGGTACAGGCCTTGTCAATGAATGAAGTATATCAATTTTAAAAAAAGTTATTACATGCACTTTTACCTTGACCCCCCACCCTCCTAAACACCCTACCCACCACCCCCACTTGCAAGACACCTCTAATTCATGCCTTAACTTGGGTGCAGATGCCTAGGATGTTGCGCCTAACACTTCCTACCAAGTGCTGATGCCACCCTCCAAAGCTAAGCGCATGAAATTTGGGAGTATGTTGAGTTTTATCTTTGTAAACTCTGAGTCCATTTCAACTTGGCACCCCTTTTTGCCAAGTAACCACTCAATTTGCCAAGTGTACAACACATTGGGAAGGGAGTGCAAGCCTTGGAAAGTGTGCAAGGCATGGGGAGGCACAAACCTTGGTCCACATGAATCCTAGGCCAAGGGCACTGGCTATGATGCAACATATTTGCACCAAGCCCATTAGCCATTTACATGCCCATCCCATGCATAATATGATGTACGACCTGACACGCATATGATTATGTGAGTATATTGTTTATCCATTTTTTACTGTTGATTAAATGTACACAAACTCTGTAGTAAATACAGTAACTTCACACTTTTATAAAATTTATGATTAAATGTGCTCTAGTCATCTATCTTTTTTTTTATATTAGTATTATTTTATTTTAAGTTAGTAAAAGAATTTTACTAGGTGATCTTTTATATTTGTATGCTATATGATTATTTTAATTAATTTTAAATTATTTATTTCAAGTAATCTTTTATTTTTTAATAGAATAGATTAATTTGTAAAAATATTTAATATATTTTCTAAGAAATTAAAATTAAATTTTATTTGTGTATATTATAGAGACATAATAATTATAGATACGTCTTCCATAAAAGACTTATGTTATTTTATTATTTCAAATATTTGCAATTTTATTATTTTGCTATATTGATTTATTTTTATCATTTAAGAGTGATTTATTTAACTTTGAGTATGTAGTAATTTATAATTTTACATTATAATTATTAATAACAATTTCTTTTAGATATATTTAAGATAAGTATTATTTTAATTTATATTAAAGAGCTTGGAGATGAATTATATGTTTAAATTTTTATAATTTTAATGAAATTATTCATAGATCTCTCATTTGATCTCACTTCTATTTTTTTAAAATTCTATTAGAAATATTAAAAAAAATAAAAATAAAGTAATCTTTAATTTATTATTTAATCTATAGTTTTAAAAAAAAAACTTTTAAGAAAATATGTATTTATATTCTTAAAACAATTTAAAATAGTTTATATATATTATGAAGATAATAGTATTTTTTTAAATATAAATTAGATGATTAAATATAATTATTATAAACTATTATTAAATTATTTAAAATATTCTTTATTACTACTAAGATAATATAATCTTTTTACTACCATACAACTTGATATATTAAATAATATCAATTTAGTAAAAATAACATTTGAAAAAATATCTATCGTCAAGATTAAAACTAAATATTTTGTAACAATAGATTTAGCAAATTATACATAAAAATAAAAATAAATTTATTTTATTTAATATATACATTTAAATTTGTTTAAGATTTATATTTAATAATAATGAGTTTAATTAAAAATTAAAACTTACTATTAAAAATAATATAAAACTAAACAAAATAATCTCTTACCTAAATATTCAAATGAAAGAAATGTTGCCCTTAAAAAATGGATCAACAATTTGTCACATAATAGTATTTGTGTTAGGTTGTACATCATGTTATGCATGGGATGGTCATGTAAATGGCTAATGGGCCCAGTGCCCTAGGCCAAGTGGCCAAGTGGATAGGAAGGTAGGTTTAGTTAGTGACTAATTGTAAGGTAGGCTAGTTTAGTATAAAGTAAATATATTTTAGTATTTAGGTAATTAGGTTTAAGTGTAGATAATTGAATTAGTATAAAGGTGACCTTTTAGTATGTATATTTAAGTAGCAAGGAGAATATTGTTCTATAATTAGAATAATTCTTTAGTTAGGATTACTATGTATAAAAAGGATAGTTAAGGGATTGTTGATTATTGAATAGTTTGAATAACTTAATGTTTAGGTGAAATATTAGGAATTATATTTCATGATGTAATTAGAATTTCTTTTATTTGATGAAGTAGATCTAGGATAGTGTTATTAGTATGATTTAGTAAATAAAATTGTGTATTAGAATATTAAATTATTTTAGATATATAGTTATTTAGTGATTACGTATAGGGATTACAAATCTAGAGTTAAGAGATCAATTTTATGATTTAGTTTTTAATATTCCTTGGTAGGATATTATTGAAATTACATATGTCAATTTTACTAGGGGATTTATTTTAGTAATGTTTCACAATAATACTATGGATTTAATTATGGGCTCAATTAATTCAAAATGCTAGGGTTCTAGGTTTGAAGTTTTATTGAAGGGGACTTATGTAGATATCTTGTTAGTGGTATAGGATTATGTGTTAAAGATGAAATGTATGTTGTCAATGATTAAATGATGAAAATTTATGTTTGGATTAGTTTCCAATAGGTTATGTGTATAACTAAAATCAAGATATGATAGTAGGTTAACCTTTAAGTGCAAAATTGGCCCTACTAGAGGATTGACCTAGTAAATGTAATAAGTGTTTAGTATCATAGTAAATTTAATAAAACTTATGTTATTGATCAAATTACATGATGCAGAATGCATTATAGTTAAGTAAGGTTTATCAACCCGTTAAATATGGTTGAATTCTAAATGTGATAATGCAATAGTATGTTCCCACCCTCGTGACAGGAGATGAAACTTGTGATCCTAACTCAATTGAAACCATACCTAACTATCTTGACTTTATATTTTAAAAAAACTTAGAAGCCCTAGATGCTTCTCAAACATGATGTCATACTTTAATGATGATTCGATTGACTAACCTTAATCAACCCAAATAGAGTGTTCTTGTAGTACTTTATTCATAGGTTTCAAACCTATGTAGTATGTTTGAATACCAACTCTACATCCTCATGTGATATAATCTAAACTCAATTGTGTACTTAGACCTTGTGACTCGAAACTAACTAAACCACATTGTCACCTTTCTACAACATATGCAATACTAGCATGCATTAACTTAGTTGAAATTACTTTTAAAAATATATTTGTTGGTGTGTTTTTTCCCCAATTTTTTGGGTGTGATAGTTTATATTTGATTTAAAAGGCAATCCTCCTCCTAGGACTAATTCTTGGAAAAAGGGTCTTATTCCTAAAATTAATATTTTCTCTTGGATTACCCTTCAAAAAAAAATTAACTCTAGATAATCTTCAAAAAAAGGGGTATTTACATTGTGAATAGATGTGGTTATTGTAAGATGGAAGGTGAAGATATAAACCACCTTTTTCATTCACTGTATATTCAGCTAGAACGTTTGAGGCATTCTCCTCTAGTATTGGAATATCTTTTGGGTTCAACCAAGGAATCTTGTGGAGTATTCCTAAAATTGGAAATACCTTGTTAGATGCTTTAATATTTGTTTCCTTTGGATTATTTCTCTTCCTCACCTTTGCTGGGGTCTTTGGAAAGAAAGAAACAATAGGATTTTTAGAAATAGAGAAACACCTAGTTGGGCAGTGGGTCAAAACATTCTGGGGGCTATAAAGGGAACTCCATCTCTCAGAATAATAATATTGATGATTTGACAATATGTGACCCCTTGAAAATTAAAGAAAATAAAAAATTAAACAAAATGAAAGTAGAGATGGTGTCATATGATGGAAATTCCCTCTTGTGGGATGGTTGAAAGAAAACTTTGATGGGCCTGCTAAAGGTAACCTCCAACCATTCCCACCCCTGCAAAAGAGGGATGGGAGGCAAGGGACTACTGACCTCTCTAGCACCAATCAATGAATTCAAGAAGGTGAGGGAAGGAAATGAGGAACACTGGGCTCATGAAAGAGATGGATGTGGTGGAGTCTTCAGGGATCATAATAGAAGGATTGTGGATGATGTGATGATCCCTATTGGTTTCTTTACTATCATAAAGTTGAATCCATTGCTTCTCTTTATACTATTAGAATGGCAGTGGAAACTGGTTATCAGAAATTATGGCTGGAAGGGAACTCCTTAAATATTATTAATATGTTGAATAATAGAAACATGGTGATGTGGAATATTGAAGGGAGTATTTTGGAAATTAAAAATATTCTCAATAAGTTTGATAATGCTATCATATCTCATAATTACCAAGAGGGAAACAAAGTGGCTGATTGGATTGCCAACAAGTAGCAAATGTGAATAGTAAGATGACTTAGTTGACAACCTTAGCAAGGAAGGAGACTTAAAGGTGATCATTAATTATGAGTTGACAACTGTAGTCAAAGGAAATATTATTTGAGATTTTGAGGATTAATATGGCAAGGGATGACATTATTAAAGGGCATTGTCATTTTATGAGGGAGTACCTCCTCATTATTGCCAATAGTACATGGCACATTTTCTTGGTGAAAAGTTTCTTTGAGTTAAAAGAAACTATTCTATTGGGCATATTACCATTTTTTGTAGAGTTATTAGAGCTATGTGCATTATGGGTGGTGACCCAAGGAAGCAAGAGCCATAAAAATATAAATAATGGAAGGAAAAGTGTGCAGTGTGGGAAATCCTTCAAAAGGGCAAGGTGACTGCATATCTTGAGAAGCTGTATGATTTTAAACTATATATTACAAGATATTTTTTCAAGAATTGGTCTAGGGAGAGGGCGTCTCTTCATGACGTCATAGTGGAATTGATAGAGGATTTTATTGCTGAAATCATTGGCCTTCCCTCCGAGGGTATGAAGTTCAAAAAGAAAACCAATATATATAATGTGGCTATCAAGAAGTTTCCCAAAATTGAAGAGGAGAAAAAGAAACTGGTTAAGGAAAGGGATTTCTATGATTTGGATTAGATTAAGGAAATATGGCAAGATGTTTTATCTTGTGTCTGTGAGTACTTTATTTTAGATGGTAGGTCAAAAAGGGTTCATAAATTTCACTTTGTTTTTTTGAACCATTTTAGATATAAGAATAGGTTAACTACTTTTCCCTTTTATTTGAAGTATTTTTTTCTTAACAACCTCAATGCCCATAGAAAAAAAGATAGTGGGCATGTACTTCATGAAGATCTTATCTTGTTAATTGAAGAATATTGTAGAAAGAATGTCGTGAAACCCTCGCTCGTGTCAGGGAAGAAGATTGAGTCTTCTGGGAAAGAGTCTCTAGATAAAATTAGTGCAAGAAAAACAAAAATCCATAATGTAAAAATTAAGGTTGAGGAGGTTTGTACTCGGAATATCAACACTAAGTTGATGTCAATTTTGGAGGAGGTTGAGAAAAAAGTTAAAAAGAAAACTATTGAGAAGGGTAAAAAGAAGGACACTAAAGTCAAAGATATCTGAGAGGTAAACAAGGATGCTATGGAGTCTAAGAGTGAAGAAGAAGAGGAGGGTGAGATGGAAACTAATGATCTCAACTCCAACTTTGATGATTACTCTAGTAGTCGGGGAGCCTCTTTGGCTAAAGATGATGGGGAAAGTTACAATGATGGATCTCTTAAAATGGGGATTAAGACTCATTCTGATCATGTGAGCCTAATGTGGATAAAGGTATCACAACTCAAGGGCAAGGGCCTACCCATATGAAGAATCAAGAGGAGAGGCTCTCGGTTGACTTAGAAAAGAAAAAGGATGATGATAAAAATGTTCTTGTGATTAATAAGAAAAAACTAAATAAGGAGAACCAGGAGGAACAAATTGGCCAAGGGGGTTTGAACAAGGAAAAAGATTTAAAGTAAGATGATATCTAGGATGCTATTTTCAATCCCAAGAATTGGGTTGAAGAAGAGGCCAATGAAGATTTCGAAAATAATGGGGAGATGACTTTCATCCATAAATCTAAATTGAAAGCTAACACTTCTCTTCAGGTTCATTCTTGTCTCTACAATGAGGTTATTATCCTCAAGAAAAAGATGGGGGAGCTTTAGAGCACCCTAGATGAAGAGAGAGAAAAACGAATTCAACTAGAGATTCAAGTGGGAAATATCCCTGAGAAGCTAAAGGCCTATGAAATGGAGTTGTGTCAACTAGTAAAGGATAGTGGTCAAAGGATAGATATGGTTACCTCCAATTTCTGTTTTTCTACTATGAGCATTGGTAGAAGGAACAATAGGGAAATTATTTCCCCTATTGTAGCTCAGCTAATTGGTGGCCCTAGTAAGAGAATTAAACAAAGTACAAAGAAAGCTATTGAAGCTACTCTTGGGTCAGCAGTGGAGGATATCCTTCAAGCGACTATGACTTATAGTAAGAAGATAGCTAAGGGGATTAAAGAGCTAGCTTAATTGTTGGTTATGGTTGATGGATTGGTTGTTGATCCTGGTCCTTTGTGTTTTTCTTTCCTTTTTCCAGCTTTTGTTTATCTGATAAACTATTTTTAAGTTCTAGATCCTTGTAAAACCTGGTGTTTTCTCTTTTCTTGATTATTTTTTAGGTTCTAGGTCTTTGTAAAACCTAATCTTTTAGTTTTTTTAATGACTTTGTAGGTTCCAAGTCCCTATAAAACCTAGGGGACTTTTATCATTATACCTATTTTTTGATGTTGTAAGGGGTTTTGGGTTCCCTCAAAACCTTCTTTTACCATAATCTAAAAAAAATGAAAATTCTCTTTTACTTTTTATTAATGTTTGATCTCACTTCAAGAGAAGCAACCAAATGGAGAAATCATGGGTATTAGACTATCACACTCTTTTAAACATGATTTAATATTTTTTTTCAAATTTATGGTGAAGTCAAGAAACTCTTAGGCATTTAAAAGAGAAAAAGAGTCATGGAGGTACATATTGGTTCATTCTTGTGTATATGTAGAGGGTTGGTTTGTATTATATAATTAAAATTCTATAATCAATGATATAATATATGCACACATACCTTTTTGTTCTTGTTTATTATCATTTTTGTTTTTCTATCTTTTGTGTCTAACCCCCTCTAAACCCTCTTTTTTCTTGGTTCATCATTAATTTTTCCATCTTTACTTCTTTTCCCATTAACTCTTCTTGAAGTCAATTGTAAGATCCATTTGATCGGTATTCTCTTCTTCAACGACGGATTTTTGAGTGCACATCAATTAGAAGAAAACACAATTAAAACCAAAAGAACTCATATTATTCTTCATGAACTATGAGAAAATTATACTTTAAAATTTTTAGATTGTTGCATAGAAATTTGAGATTTTGTATTTTAAAAAATATTCTAAATAGACTGTCCAATTTTTTTAAAAAAATTAGAAAATGAAAAAAATCTTCATTAATTTTTTTATTAATATTCTATCTCACTTCAATAGAAGCAATCAAATGAAGAAATCAAGCTTGATACCATTTAAAACATAATTAAAGTTTTTTGCAAAACTAAGGTGAAGTCAAGAGACTTTTAATTTAAAAGAGTAGATTATAAAGGATGGAATGTATGGAAGTTTTCATTGTCATCACCCAATTGGGAAAGAAAATGTAACAATCAGCTCTAGATAAACTGGTAGTCAACATGAATGAAAATTGTCAGTGTTGGATATAAAGTCCAATAGATTCAAAATTTCTCTATCTGATTAATTGATTAATTGCTTGTACACATTCTCTTTTGAAGACTTATATAAAACTTTGGATAATGTAATCATTGATTTTTGCATTGTTTAAATTTCTATTATTTATGTAAAAAATGTAAGTTTTTAAGAGTTTTTTCATTACTTCAAATGGATTCATCCAATTTCGTGAACCTTTATAATAATTTTTTTTTGGTGTTGTAAGTGTCTATCTTTTAGTCTTTACTCCTCAATTTTTCAATTGGTTTATTCATACTTCATCTTCAACCATTGGTATTAGAGCTAAGTGAAGAAGTTGATTGGAGTTTTGATAGGAATTATTACAGGTATGGATGAAGTACCATTGCTAGTTGTAGCCTCTCACTTGCACTGGAAGAAAATGTTCACAAGTCAAATTAAATGATTGATTAGGAATGGAAGAAACTTGATAAAAATTGAGGGTATCATTCATCCTCTCTACCAAGTAATATTTTATGAAATGTCTCAACAAGGAAGACATGGAAAGGATTGTAGTACAAATTGTGTGATATGTATAAGAGGGTTTTCACTTCTAATAAGTTTTTCCTCATGAAGAAATCATATAATTGAAAATGGAGGAGGGAACATGTCAATTAATCAATGATTTCAATACAATTATCAACCAAGTGATTTCAATCAACATAAATATGGATGATAAAATCAAATCTATCATGTTATGTTCTATGTTAAATATTTGACAAGGTGGGGTGATGACAATAATTTTTTAAGTTTCCACAAAAAGTGCACTTAGATTCAATGATGTTATGGGCGCTCTCCTTAGCAAAGACATGAGGAAAAATCAAGGGACCACTTTGGGTGATGTCTTGATTTTTGGAAATAGAAGATAAAAAATAGATATGGAAATAACAATAGGAGGAGATCAAAATATGCAAGAAGCTCCAAGTGTAGGAGAAGAAATGGAGGTTGTTAGTTTTTTGGGAAAGGTCACACTAAAAATAATATCTTTGTCATACAAGAAAGTGCTAAATCAATTAAGGGACAATGAAATTAATAGCATGTATAAACAACATAATGGTGTTCTAATCTTCTTATCTTCTCAACAAGTGAAATTATTAAAATTTTAAGGGATTTGGACTGTAGTGTCTCTTTTTCATGAAATTTCATGCTAAGAAGCTTACAAAATTTATCAAGGTAGACTTGGGAGAGTTTACTTTACTGACAATGAACCATGTGATATAGTTGGAAAACATGATGTGATGCTATGATTAAATAGTGGAGGTAATATCCATGGTGGGATGTAAGATGTTACTAAACTCAAAAGGAACCTAATTTCATAGGAAAACTCAATGCTCAAGGATGTAGCATCACCTTTTCTTCAAACTCTTTGAAGATGACTAAAGAAGTGTTAGTGGTTATAAGAGGCAACAAATTGTGTACTTTATATGTGCTTGAAAGTTACATTAAGATGGGAGGTATAATGGGAATTGTAGATCGTGGGATGAAGCTTTGACAAAAGAGGCTCAAACATATGAGCAAGATGGAACATAAAGTCAGACACAAAAAGGATAAAATTGCAAGTTTAAAATTAGTTAATTTAGAGATCTTTAAACATTGCATCTATGGAAAACAATGGTGGACCAATTTCTTGAAGACTGGTCATGACAAGAACACAATTTTTTTTGGAGCTCATGAACTCAAATGTTTATGGTCTTGTAAAGGTACCTCTATTGAAGTAGCTAATTTATCTTTATGATTGTACTCACGAAATGTGGGTTTATATGTTGAATAGGAAATCAAAGGTATTTCTAAAATTTAAAGTTTTCAAGGCCACGGTTTAAAGTCAATCAAAAATTAAATTAAAATTTTGAAAGTAAATATTTGTGAGGAGTTTCGCTCTTTTGATTTTGACATTTTCTTATGTAGAAAATGGGATCAAACAATTTAAGGTTGTTTCATTCACCTTAGTTGAGAGCTTGAACTGAATTATTTTAGAGAGGGCTCAAATTATGCTCTTAAATGGAAGTTTGAGAAAAATATTTTTAACACAAATAGATAGCATAAGTCTACTTGATCAATCAAGTACCATCTTAATTTTTGGAGGAGATATGGTGCAATGCTCTACTAGGGAACTCAAGAGAAATTAACCTAGATATGAACTATGTTTACTTAGCATTTTTAAAAAAGTTCACGGGATAATAATGGGTATCAATGCAAAAGCAATATATTGAAACACATCACATGCACATAACGTAATAGAATTATAGTTTAAATCTTGCATCACCCAAAAATATTTTTCTTTTCAGTCTTTTCTATTTTAATAAGGACTAGTAAACAGGGTGGTTATTATTTATGGGAGCTTGCTATTTTTAGTAAGTTTTTCATACGAGCTCACAATGTTCTCATTGTCTATATGAAGGTTCATTTTAGAGTTGTAAGCCTACCATAAAAACCTCATTGCTCCAACTTAAGTATCAGATGAGTTATTGCAAATTTTTGGTGGAAAAATTTGTAGAAAAATCTTCAGGCTCACCGTTGGAGGCCTTAAAGTGCCTAGATGAGGTCCAAAAACTCAACAAAAGGGCACTTGTGCAATTTCGAGCTAGTAGATCAGGAGCTGGCATTTCCAAAAAGTGGTTATAATAGCCAATTAGAGCAATGGTCGAGAGTTATAGCTATCCAAAGTTGGGCTACTCAAAATATCTAAAATAATTGTTAAAGATGTATTTGGTTGACTCTATATGTATTGTTAGGGTCTATTGGCCCTAGTATTAAGTTTCATCATCTAGAACCTTGCCAAGTGGCATAGAATTGCCTATTTAAGAAAGACTTGAAAATTGTCTAGGATAGCTCGAGTTGATAGTTCGTAGCTTAGTCTTTTAGAAAACTATAATGAAGGCACCCATGTGGGTTAGCACATTGTACTTGTGAAATCTGTAATTCTGCATTTGTAGTGATAATAAGAAGTCCATATTTCATTCTCACATTTGTTGTTGTTTCTTTGTTTCTATTATGTGTTTATGGTATTAAGGGGAGCACCCTTCATCAATCAAGAGGTCTCCTAGAGCCTTTCCCACCTCTTCCAAAAGGGAATCAACCTAAAGATGAAGAGTAAGATAGGGGAGCCTCATCCAAATCAAGAACTTGTTAAAGATTTCTAAAGAGGGGGAAAATAGGGTTCCATGGTTTCACCATCAACACAAAATGACCTTCTCGAGAAAAAAATTGATTGCAAAAAATCAACTTTCTATCCTCAACATTATCAAACTTAGGAATGAAAAAATCCTTGGTCATAAGGAAGATGTTAACAGTACCAAATATAATAGGTTGATAATGAGAAGAGATCCAACTATACAAATCAGGAAGACTCAACCACAAGCCCTTTAAAAAAATAACACCATGGTCAAACAAATTAGAGTAAATCTCAATGCCTTTTACCACAACCTCATACAAAGAGATCAAGATAGGGTTAAAAATAGGGAAATATCACTTTACTTTCAAGCCTAAGCAACTACCATTCCTAGTCCCTATTAGGATTAAACCACGGATAGAATAACAATTAAATTTAAATATAAACATTATTGAAAATAATAGATCACACAGAAGAGAACATAAGACACCAAGATTTAACATCTGTAATCCCTTACAACTCAATACCACCACAAAAACCAATTTTTGCATCACCACAATGAAAAAATCCCTAACCCTAAGCCCTTTTATACAAATATTTTTACCACTTTAAGGTTATAATTAATAATTACAAGTCAGCCCAAAATCTTGATAAAATAGGGCTTGAACCCTGTCGAGAAATTATGGAGTATGTACTGTACTTCCCTGGTCAGTTACCACAATCTAACAATCCCCCACTTAAAAATTGATCAAGCTCCACACTAAACAACAATCTCCCACTTGGAGATTGGTCCTATAGCTATGCCACTACTCCATGAGGCTCCTACTAGATCAAACCACTCTAGACTTTGTTGTTCTTTTATTCATGTTTAGTCTAGAAGACCAACTGAAGTTGAAGAGGAGTTCATCTTCTCCCTTGTTACTACCTTTGTAAATATATCTATTGGATTGTCATATGTATGTATCTTGTCTAACTTTAACTATCCATCATCCAAAATTGATTGAATGAAATGGTACTGCAACTATATGTGTTTGGTCTTTGAATGCAGAGCTCAATTCTTTACAAGATGAATGGCACTTTGACTATCTATAAATAAATAATTATCCTTTTGAGGGCATCCCAATTCTTCCAAGAATAACTGAAGCCACATCATCTCCTTCACTACCTTTGTAGCAGCAACATACTCTACCTCTGTAGTGGATAAAGCATTAACTTTCTATAGCCTAGAAACCTAGCTCATAGCTACTCCACCAGTAGTAAAGACATAACCTAGAGTACTCTATCTAATATCAATATCCCCTACCAAATTTGAGTCAACATAGCCTTGTAAATCAATAGTAAAGCACCAAGAGTGTAAACACTTACTAGATGTTCCTCTTAAATATTTGTGAATCCATTTAACTGCATTCCAATGCTCAATTCTTGGATGACTCATATAATTTCTAACAAATCCCACTGCACGTGCAATATATGGACTAGTATATACCATGGCATACATCAAGCTTTCTATAGCTGAAGCATAAATTACCTTGGAAATCTTATCCTCCTCTTCTTTTGTCTTGGGACACATCTCCTTAGTCAACTTCAAATGACCAGGTAAAGGTATGCTAACAACTTTAGCATTCTCTATAGAGAAATGTTGCAACACCTTCTCAACATAATCAACCTAAGATAGCATCAATTTCATATTCTTCCTATCTCTGCAAATCTTCATACCAAGGATTTTTTTTGTTGCTCCCAAATTCTTCATAGCAAATGCATGTGCTAACTAGCATTTCAGCCCCTTAATTTGATCTATGTTAGACCCATCTACAAGCATATCATCAACATATAAACATAAAATAGTGTAGCTATCATCATCCAACCTCTTAAAGTAAACATAATGATCTGAATGACACTTACTATATCTATGCTCATGCATAAAACTGTCAAATTTTAAATACGATTGTCGAGGTGCTTGCTTCAAGCCATATAAACTTTTCTTCAATTTGTACACTAAGTTCTCCTTACCTTTAACCTCAAATCCCTATGGCTAAGCCATATATATCTCTTCATCCAAATCACCATGAAGGAAGGTTGTTTTAACATCAAGCTTCTCTAAATGAAAATCTTCAGTAGCCACAATACTTAAAATAGTATGGATGGAAGTCATCTTAACAACAGGAGAAAACATCTCATCAAAATCAATGCCCTTTTTCTATGCAAATCCTTTTACAACTAACCTGGCTTTAAATATTTTCTTACCTCTATCCTATTCTTTGAACTTGCAAACCCACTTATTCTGTAAATCGCTTTCACCTACAGGAAACTTGCATAAATCTCATGTCTTATTTTTCAGCAAAGAATCCATTTCATCTTTCATTGTAGATTCCCACTGAATCTTAGTATCCACCTACATAGCTTCATCATAACATTCAAGTTCACCAACATCAGTAAGTAAAATAGAATACAAAAAGAGAGAAAATCTTTCTGGAGGTCTAATTAGCCTTGTTAACCATCTAACATTAACTAGTGTGTGTGGTATTTTTTGTTACACATCATGAGGAATGGTTGGAATATCATCTTTTGGGGTATCATCCAACACTACATAATCATCTTCTTTCTTCTCATGTTGTTGCAACACATCTTTGTACAACACTTTCTCATTGAATATGACACTCCCTGCTTCTTACAATTTTATGATTTTCAAACTCTCAAAGCCTATAATCAAATTCATTAATGCCATATCCAACAAATACACATTTCTTTGACTTAGCTTCTAGCTTGGTTCTATTTTCAAAATCTATATGAGAAAATGCTTCACAACCAAAGGTTTTGAGAAAAGAATAACTCACCTTCTTACAAGTCCATGCTTCCTTTGGAATAGCACAACCCAAAGAAGTAGAGTGACCTCTATTAATCAAATATATAGTTGTATTGATAGCCTCTGCCCACATGTGTAAGGGAAACCCAACATGCAATCTCATGCTTCTTACACGCTCCATTATAGTCATGTTCATGCATTTAGCCACTCCATTTTCTCGTGGAATCCTTGGAACAATTTTCTATCTATGAATACCATTAGTGGAGCAATAATATTCAAATTCATGACTGCAATACTCATCACCATTATCAGATCTGAGACATTTTAATTTCTTACCAATCTCATTTTCAACCAAGCATTTCCATTTCTTAAAAGTTTGAAATACATCAAATTTTCATCCAAGGAAATAAACCCATACTTTTCTAGTTGCATCATCAATGAATGTAACATAATAATGAGAGCCACCAAGGGAAGATACATGAGTCAGTTCCCTACATCTTTATGCACAAGCTCTAATTTCTCCCTTTTATTTTCCTTCCTAGTCTTCACAAAACTCACTCTGTTTTGTTTTCCATAAACACAACTTTCATAGAAATCCATATTAACACATTTCAAACCTGGTAAAACTTTCTTTGAATGAATTACTTTCATACCTTTCTCACTCATGTGCCCAAGTCTATTGTGCCACAATGTTGTATCAAAATTTACAACAGCTATTTGTTCTCCTTGCTCAACTACAACAATTGTTCTTGAACATTCATTTTTGTCTAAAATAATTAAAGTAGAAGGAACAATACGACCTATACAAAGATATAAGGTGTCTACTTTCACACCTTTTGCTACTACAAGGGAACCTTTTGAAACCTTCCAATTTTTATCATTAAAAGTAACTACACAACGCTCATCACTGAGTTGTCCTACTGAAATTAAATTCCTACTCAGCCTTGGAATGTGTCTTACCTCATGTAGTAGCCAATGATTCCCATTGTACAACTTAATCTTAACTTTTCCCTTTCAAACAATCTAACAGGGTTCATTATTCTTCAAATAAACAAGTCCAAAATCCCCTTGGACATAATCAATGAAATAACCTCTATGAGGTGTAGCAAGAAATGAAGCACTAGAATCTAAAACCCATGAACCATCAACAATTTCTAAAGATAGAAGCAAAACATCCTCTTCATATTTGTTAATTACCAAATTTGCCTCCTTGTCTCCATCTAGTTTATCTCCTTCATTTTTCTTTTGAGTCCAACAATCTTTCTTTTATGACCTAGTTTCCCATGATACTAGCAGTCGTTTAGTCCTCTCGATTGAGACCTCCTCCCCTTTGACTTTTCCCTTGATTTCCCACGATTTTTAGAATTACTTCCTCTCTCAGTCATTCTACCTCAACTTTGTGTGTTCAAAGCACTTCCTGATGTAGATCCACCAAAGTTTTTCCTATGAGTTTCCTCACTCAAAATGACACTAATCACATCATCATATTTTAGGGTACTAGATCTAGGAACAAAATGTAAGGACCCTCCTCGTATGTAATTATAAAATATGAATTCTCTATTAAAATCATTATAGGAGATTGAAATGGTTATGAAGTAATGCTTATATTGTGAATGTCCTAATGAAATCTAGAGTAGTTGATATATCCATATTTTAATACTTAGTGATTCAAGAACTACTACATTATCTTGACTATTAAAACATTAAAATTTCACTAACGATGATACGAAGCATTTTCACCTGATGATAAGGGTGTTGATTTGATAATTCGATGATTAAATTTTATGCTTCAGATAGTTCAATATTCTTTAATTGGTGTTTTTATGACGATTAGGTGTATGCATGCCTAATGATGATTATTTTGGTACTTTAATCCGAATTAATGAATAAGTTATGTTATATTGATTATGTGATTTCAGATGATTAAATGTGGGTAGAAATGAATTAAATAGTTGATTTTATGAAAGATTTGTGTTTTGATTTATGTAACTATCCAAATAGGTTTTCAATATATATGCATGTGATTTTCTGGAGCTACTAATGTGTGCAATGAGTGTGCAAGATTTTTTTAGCAAAAAAATTTAACGGAGAAACAAAACTGAACCCTATGTATCAATTTTGGAAACCAAGGTTAAATCTGATGAAAGATGCAAACCCCATTGTTCATATTTTATTTGTGTCATGGGTTGAATGAATGTATCATTCTGTAGTCAGTAAATGTTAATGTTTCGTAATAGTGTTTTTATAGTGTCACTTGACACTTGTGAATTGTGTATGCATTCTAGCATGATAGTTAGAGGGAAATGAGTAACCTAAAGATCTAAGCTAGATTTGGTTAGTTAACTTTTTGTTAATCAATTAGTTTTGAGATTAATTACTCCTAATTAGGATTAGTGAGTTATCTACATTTTGAAGGTTGTTAGTAAATCCTAAAATATTCTTGGCTTTTGATAGGTCTCTAATTAATCCTAAAATCATTAAATCATTAAATCTAAGTACCTAAGGGGTATCGCTATGGGTTGGAAAAAAATTTCACCCCCTTAGCCCCTTTGGTTGACTTTTATGGTCACTCAAAACCCCATTTTTGCTTTAGTGCAAAAATTGATTGTCCCATCATGAGTTGGATAACTTTAACTCCACCTTGAGGCCTACCTTATGTCTAGTTGAGTTAGAAGTCTCTAGGGCTTTAGGCAAGTTGGTGGGAGTTATTGTTTTTGGGTTAGGTGGTTGATTTTTGGGGGATCTTTTTAGAGGCATTTCTGAGAGGGTTTTGAGTTGTTACCCAATCTCTAGTTTTAGAGAGAACTTTTCAAGATTGAAGGAAGGAAGAAAAAGCTCATCTCAAACTTGTTCATATTACCATAAGCCTATTTTGAAGGTAGGAATTCTTCAGCTCTCTTGTTGCTCATGTTGTTCATGTTTTGTTCATACTTAAGTTATTGTGTTTTCATTCATATGTTTGTATGTGTGTTGGTTATGCTTGGGAGGGATTGAAACATGTTTTCTTGAATGCTTTTCCTTCATGTTTTGCTTGAATTTCAAAGGGCTTTTGTGGGTTGTTTTGACATTACTACCCTTGGATAGGGAAAAAGTGGCCATGTACGAGGGAAGGGCTTTAGTTGGACCCCAATAGTGTAGATTCTCTTCTCATGACGAGAAGAGGGAAAGAAGGTAGGGTGTTATGGGCCCCTACTTGTCATCACATACCATGTTTTAAATTTTTGAATTTTGAAGAAATGAGAGAATGAAAATCCTTGTAATATTGGCCTCGAAAGGGCACTTGAGGGAGAACAAAAGTTCTTGAGATTTTAGCCTCAAAAGGGCTATGTTGTGGTATTGTGACCGATGTCTCCTATTGGAAAAATCCACTTTGTCCCTAGTCTGGTTCAATGTTGAACCTATTGTGCAAACCTGGATGGGAATGCATGCTTGTTTTTTTCTTCATGATATGATTGATTTTTCTCTGAGTCAGTTTTCATCTTCTCCATGATCACCATGATGTATTGAAGATATTGAAAAGGATCCCTTGTTAAGGACCAAGAAGAGAATTCAAATTGTATTGTAATATTATGTAGAAGTGTATTTAAACTCTTGTTGAAGTGGCAAGGATGTCGGGTTTTCTTACTGGTTCTTTCCTGACGGAGCCTTGAACCAAGTTGAATAATAGAAGACAAAAAAAAGGATTGAGTAATGTTCTTGCACTGAGCCTTTTAGTATTTTAGTTCTTTACATATGTTTATTTGAAAATGGATAAAGACGTTTCTCTCTTCCTATGACATTCGTATGTTTTGTAATCATATTCATTTGTTTGGATTAATTAGATAGAATGATGATATATCACTACGGTTATTGTTAGTAAATAAAATTAAGGGCATGACTATTTAATTTGTGATTTATATTATAGTAGAAGTAAAATCAATCTCTGGTAAATTGTATAATGACGAAAGAACAAAAGGAGTGATCTTGAGTATATTTGTGTGAACCTTCAATACAAGAATTAGTGTAAATTAAATTAAGAATCTTAGTCCTTGGATGAACCTACTTTGGATATGATCAATTGTCTATTAGACTTGTCGATAAACCATTAGATTTGAATACAAGTTGAGATACATGCTTCTTACCTCTCAAATTGTCCTTTAAATCATTGAAATTGGATTCAAATATTATCACTAGAAAGTTGAAAATTAAAAACCATGTAACTTTGGCTCTTTAGAACCTTAAAAATAAATAAATGTATATATACCGAAAAGGAACACCTATAGGATGCTGTAATATGTATTGGGAAATATAAACTCCCTTTTTTTTTGACAGAGCATATTCTTTTTAGATACTTTTATTATCTTGGTTTATCTTTAATAGAATAAATTGATTGCAAGGAAAATAATCATAAAAAGAATAAATATCTATGAAAGAAAAATAATAAAAATGCATGACATCCTAGCACTCTACCCTTTCTAAAGGACCCAACAAACTAACTTTATCTCATAACTCTTCCATGTTCAAACAAGCAAAGAAAACTTTATCCTTTCTCCAAGGATGATGTCACCTTCCTCCATTTCCAATTTTGGGCGCAAATGTGGGGAAGCAAGACAACTTAGCATTCAATGAAAATTGCAGCACCCTAATCAATTTAATTTGTTTTCATACTCCTTATCTTCTGCCAATGTGAAATCCTTCCCGCAGACTAACATTGGACAGCATGTGACCTTCTTGGTGGGCGTCCAAGGAAGATGGTATGTCAGGTTTCTAATAAAATCATTAAAATTGACTTACTTTTTAAAAAAGATCTTCCCACCTTCCTTGTTTGGGATCTCCATCATACCCTACATGTACCTTGGCGTCAGCTGAAAACGTGGGGAAAAGAGCTAAGTTAATATGACAGTCAACATGTTTAGTGCCAAGTTGAGAGCTTGGTCCTCTCATGTCTCCCCTTGCATTAATTATCCCCCTCATGCGTTAATTCCTTGCCATCAAATCATGGCAACTATGATCATGTTGGGCCCCCCTTGGTAAGTGCTTGGGACATGCACCAAAGTAGGAGGCTGGGCTGTCACATGGGTAGGGAGGGTAGTGGGGTAGGTTTAGGAGCGGTGTAGTTAAGGGGTTGTGTAGAATGTTATTTTTTTTTTTTTTTATTGTTAGAAAATTTAATAAATGTATTAGTAATTAATGTGTTTAATTAATAATATTTGTTTGTTTAAGATTTAGTTGTAATTAAATTAGTTTAGTTTAAATATTAGTTTAGTAAAGTTTTATGTTTTGTATTTTAATTTATATGTTCTTAAATGTTAGTTAAATTTAAATTTATTTTATGTTTTTTTAAAAAGGATAGTGTATGTTAATATTAAAGTTTACTTTAAATACAATTAGTAATATATATATATATATATATATGTGTGTGAATTGTAATAAATATTAGATTCATGATTAATGTTAGTAAAAGTTGATTTACATAAATTTAGTTTTATTTGATAAGAAAGTTAATTATCATGTTTTGAATATGAATTATCTTAGCATAATCTAGTTTAGAATTTAGTTGATTTAATTTTAGCTATATTATTATTATCATTATTATTTGAGAACAGATCATAAATTTAAATGTATTTAGTTTTAGAATTGAGTTTGATTATATTTTAGATAATTATATTCATGTTATAATAGTAATTAGTTCTTGATGCCTGTGCTATGAAATAATTGGACATATACTCCATTTGATCGATATTCGAATAATTACTATTTATTGTCATTAATATTTTGCTTATTAATGTTTTAATGGCTAATATTAATATGTTTTAAATTAGTTGAAATTATGTTTATGAGTAAGTTGTTAATTAACATTCG
Source organism: Cupressus sempervirens (assembly GCA_028749045.1). Taxonomy (NCBI): domain Eukaryota; kingdom Viridiplantae; phylum Streptophyta; class Pinopsida; order Cupressales; family Cupressaceae; genus Cupressus; species Cupressus sempervirens. Next base: position 721,800,051 of record CM053792.1, read on the forward strand.
AGCCAACCTTAAAAGACTTATTAATGTTTAGACCTTTATATTAATTGCTTTAAATTTTAATAATCATTTTGTCAACAAAATTTCAATTTAATGATCTATTACTTCACTTTGATTTTAACCTTAATGGGAAGTTATGTTATTAATGGGTGAACCTATTGTGTCTTGTTGTGTACCTATGCTTGACTTATGAAACAAACACATCGAACTTAGTAGTGTGTTAATTTTTTATTTTTTTTAAATCATTTTTTTTTGCCCTCCTATTTTTGGGCATGACACAAAATTACTCACAACCATTACCAAGCCATTCCAGCTTTCAGGTAAAAAACACAAAATCAAGAGAGCCCTAATTTCTTCATCAAAATTGATACCCACAGAAGATAACTGACTAGTAATAGTATTAAACTCATTTAAATGATTTGCAATAGATCCACCTCCTATCATTTTCATATTAAATAAATGCTTCATGAGAAATGCCTTGTTTGAAGCTAAGGGCTTTTCATACAGTTTTGTTAGGGTTTGCATCAACTCTTCTATTGTCTTTGCTTTTGTAATATTAAATGCCACCGATGGTGCCAGGCATAATTGAATTCTTCCAAGTGCCTTTTTGTCCAAAAGATCCCAGTCATCATTTGACATAGATCCCTAATTCTTGGTTTTTCCTTCCAACAACTTCCATAAATCCTTCTGATAAAGATAGCCTTCCATTTGCATCTTCCATAACTGAAAGTTCTGCCCATTAAACTTATCAACCCTCATCTTACCCTCATCTATCATCACTCCCACTCAACCGTGAGACTTTCTTGCGGACGATAACTGAAAAAAAAAACCTCACTCTGATACCACTTGTTAGGATTAAACCACAGATAGAAATAACAATTACATGCAAATATAAACAATATAAAAAATAATAGATCACATAGAAAAGAACACAAGACACCAAGATTTAATGTGGTTCACCCAATCCCTAGCCTACGTTCATCAAAAAAGTCTAATATTATTACGGTCGAATGATTAAAACTTGATTACAATCTGTAATCCCTTACAACTCAATACTGCTACAAGAACCAATTTTTGCATCACCACAATGAAATAATCCCTAACCCTAAGCCCTTTTATACAAGTATTTTTACCACTTTAGGGTTATAATTAATAATTACATGTTAGCCTAAAATCTTAATAAAATAGGGCCCAAACCCCACCGAGGAATTATGGAGTATGCATAGTACTTCCTTGATCAATCACCACAATCTAACAGTCCCACCAGAAAGAGGGATCAAAGACTTAGTTGAGACCTTACCAACATATGAAAAAGTACCAAGAGACATAGATAGACCAACATATGACAATGATCCATTTGATGATAAATATATAGTAGGTTAAACCCCAATTGAAGCTTGACCAATAGATGATAAGGATCTATCATAAGACAAAAATCTTGTAGATACCAAAAGCCTAGTCGAAGCTTTATTAGATAGAAACACTCTAGTTTGAAACCATAATGACCCAATAGATGACAAAAGTAGATGATAAAACTCATTTCATGGATGAAAAAATCCCATCTAAACATAGCAACATCCCAGAAGATGGCAAACCTTTAGCAGGTGGCAAAAACCCATTTGTAGACAAAAAAACCCCAAGTTGTAGCCAACAATGTCCCAAAAAATGATGAAGTTCCAATTGATCACAAAACACTAGCCAAATCTCTATCATCCATACCACTTCAAGTTATGGTAAATTTAATGTTAGAATAAACTTTTGAAGCCACTATTATGAAATTTTTATATCATTCAAAATTTGTTGTTAATCTTATAAAATATATCAAAGAAATTACCAAGGAGAGAAGCAAACTTGGTAGTCAGACATAATTTGGTTTAGAACTAGATTGGGAAGCTCTAGGTGCCTCAAAAGTAAACCTTCATTTTTCCTTTTTCAAATATTTTTTTTTAATCATGTAATAATATGAGCCTTCTAAAAAATAATGGTGATGTATCAACAACAACAGAAGGTTCTAGGGCATTGATAGAGGCAGGTGTAGTAGATGTATGCACAAAGAGGACTAGTTCAAAGGAATGATAGAAGACGTGGTTTAAAGTTCCATGATGGTTTCCACTATAGAGATTCAAACAAACCATTTTAGCCTTATGATATTTGAGATAGATTGTGGAATGTGAGATCGGGTGAGACTAACCAAAGCCCTTTTTGGACAAGAAAGGAGTGGGCTTCAAATGGTGGTAGAAAAGGGAATGAGAGAATGGGGAAGGAACCATCTAGGCACCCTATGAATAGATTCAGATCTAGAAATATAGGAGGTAGGCTTGACTTTATCTCAATAGCTCAAAATTTTGGGAGACCCATGGTGGCTAGATTAGAAGAAGGCCAAGATTGAGGAACCAATTAAAACTAGCTACACGAATGTGGGTCTAAATCTAAATAATAAGGTATGGGAAGATTTCGTAAGATTTTTAAACATCTTTTATTTTTTTATGAAATGTGGAAGGGAATGGCCAATAGTAGAAAAAGTTAAATACTAGTGTGAAAAGAAATGGGGTCATGTAAGTGGTTTTAAAACTCCGAAAAATGGGTTTTATATGGTGACTATTGGATATGCACATGATAGGGAACTAATTCTAAATAGTGAACCATACATGTTGGAAGGGAAAGGTTTTTAGATTAATCCACGAGAAACCAAATTTGATCCAACAAAGGAGGTCATTCAAACCTACCCAATCTGGGTAGGTTTGAGAAACATACCACATGAATATTGGAATGAAGATTCTTATAGATTAATGGGGGACAAGCTTGGTAAATATGTGAAAACTATGGAGATGGTTGATAAGGTTACCTCGCAAATGTTTCCTTGTATCCATATTAAATAGAATGCTTGTCATCCATAACTAAGATGCCAAAGTTACACACTTTGGAATGGATGTTGAGGAAGTTGTTATCTATAGAGGAGAACCTTATGGTCTATGTGGAATGCCTTAGTGAGGCTAATGAAGTAGATGGATGTGTGGTGGAAAGGACTAAAAAAGGTTTGGAGGATGAAAAATTGTTTCAAAGATCTATGCTTCTCTTAGTTTTTCATGAGAAAAATGCAATTTCCTCTTGTAAGGAAAAATTTGCAAGAGTTGTGGCTTGGGAATGTGAGTGGTAACAATGGAGGTGGATAGGCATGGTCAATATATTGAGGGTTGTTGCACTAGTAAATTTACACCTATTTTTTGATGAGGGTTGGTCAATTTTTCAACTGCTAATGATAAAAAATTAGTCGCTATAATTTTGTCAAAATTTTGACACAATCTAGGGCTATCTATTTATTTATGGACAATCCCATTGAAAATGAGCCCAATCTCTTTCAAAAGGTGGCATTAGACTATAACTAGAAAATGTCAAAACTTAGATGATTAGGAGTTTTTATCGATGAGCTTTCCATGCCATCAATGGTAGGCCTCATCAAAACACCAACAAAATGTCATCAAAATCCTATGAGATTTCGATGATGTTGCCATGTTCTCAATGACATCTACCATTGATAGATTGACTAATGGGCATTGAAACTTCAAAGATAGCCCTAGTTTGTAAAAAAAAAATATAAGAATCTTATTTTTTTGGTGATTCAAGGTAATTGGTGACAATCATACTTGTAGAATTAGGAGTGTAACGATCCTATTTGTTTGGTGATCCAAGGTAAGGCAATTGTAAATCTATGGGGAGTAAGTGTCCCTATTGATTTAAGAGTGGGGGAACAAATTTTCTAGTTTGATAGGTGAGTGTTCCACATGTTTAGATGACTATCATAAGTTTAAAAAAGTTAAGGATACTATTGGGGGTTTAGTATCACATATTAGTTCAAGGGTATGTCATAAGTAACATCCTTAGGCCTAAAGAGAGTCAAGGAATGAAGGGTCAAGGGTTGATCCAAGGATTGGATAAATGAAAAGATATTATGAGGATTGGTTGGGAGAGAGGGAAAGTTACATTTTATTGTCTACATGCTAATAGTGATGGTATTTGTCAATGGGTATTAAGGATGGAAAATAGTGTATTTGAATAGCCTAAAGGTGTGGACGTAGGAAAGGAAAATATGTCTCATGATGAGAGTGTGATAAAAAACTATGATTGAGATTAGAAGTTCGACCTTGCAATATGATCAATAGTTGATGGACTGATCAAAATTTGAGTGCTTGATGTTTAAGGAGTTGAGTTTTGAACAGTGACATTGATAAGGGTAGATGATGTGAGAAGTTGTATCTTACAAATAGTTGAGAACTTATCTTTATTTAAAAATTGTGTGCAACACCCACTTATAACCAAAAAATCTATGAAAGTGTTGGAAGTAAGAATCCTTATTTTTAAATTGATCTAAGGCTACACTTAATCCATGTGGACATATAGATCTAGAGTGCACAGCTGACTTAGTAGTAAGTAAAAGTTATTGAATGAGATGAGAAGAAAAACATAATTAAACTTATAACCATATTAGAAATCAAAAACATCAATCTATTGTGTTCCCTATTAGGAGATAGAATCCAACTTATCCCTAATATCATTTGATGTAGATAGCCAACATTCATAGACATTGAATTGGAAGGAGATCAGGGAGAAGATGATTAGACTACCTACTTGAGGGAATAAAAATATACATGTCAACTTATAATACATGATGTAGATCATTATTTTCTATAATTAATAAATACTTTAGGGGTCTTTCCTAAGTCGTATATAAAGCTTTGACATGAACATTATATGTTCGAAGAATGAATATCTCATGCTCAAAAAATAGAGATAATTACAATCAGCAAGGATGACATATAAGGTCACACATGTTATTGTCAAAGGTACATGAACTCAAAACATCGATCTCTAGTATGGAATGGGGGATCAAATTTACCAAGTACCTCGAGGAAGTAAATAAAATTTGACTTCAATAAGCAAATGTTATGTAGAATTTGCAAATGGAGAATACTGGTGCGATAATAATAAAATCATTTCCAAAATATTGTTGCCATCTCAAAGCATTTACTTCTAATATATGAAGTTTGAACTTATATTTTGACTTATACCAATCACTCTATAATCAATGTATATATTTGATATACTAATATAATGGATATAAATGATATAGAGGCCAACTTTAGGATTATTCTTAGTTTATCTTCTTAGCAACGATGGGTGGTATTTATGGGAGGCTTTAATAAAGAAAAATACATAGAAAATATATGAGATTATTTAGAAAAAGACATCAACCAAGAGGGTCTTTGATTGAGTTATATAATTCTTAAAGAACAAATCAGAACCCTTGTATCAAATCAATCCTTAATGATGATATGAAGAAAAATATTGGTAAGAAATTGACCTAATGTCTCTTAATTCTAGTAGGGGCATTACATGGAAGAGCCTAAAAAGTGCAATTAGTTTGAAGTGAAAAGATTCCACAAACAAAATAGACCCTAAAAGGAATGACTATGAAAAGAAAATAAAGGTTCTGAATACAGGATACCAATTACCTCTATATGATAACCACTAGAGAGGTAAAAGTTATAAAAAGAGAATGGTTGGGATATGGTTTAGAAATACAAAAATTATTTGCAAAAATAGAAATTCATGAGCAAGAGAGGTATAGGTACATAACGTCTCTCATTCAGCACCAAACATATAACAAAACAACATTATGTAGGAACCTTAAAAAAACATTGCCATCGATACTTTCCTTCTAGATTCAAACTATAAATAGATTCAATCTTTACCTAGAATCACCCTCAAATGATGGAGAGATGCTTTCTTTACCCTACAACCTCAATTTCTTATTCAGTTTTGTTTCTTGGTACCCTGCAACCAAATACAATGAAATTATGATCAATTAGCATTACAAAAGATGTTGAAAATTTTCAAGATATGTTCTAGTTTTGTTGCATTGGTGAGTTTGCTATATAGTTTTATAACAACAACTTTAAGAAGACCAAGATCAACATTTTACCAATATGATTGCAGTTAGCAAAGATCAATTTTAGTGAATGAAGGCATCACACATTTCAACAAAGGAAACAAAACATTACTTCTAATAACATCAAAATGTAGAATGTAAAAATAGTTAAAATAAGGAACTCAATGATAGAACAACAATGTAAATAGTGAAGAATAATTATCTATAGCCACTAAATCATCCATATGTCTTTGGCTTCTCTCCCTCCCATCAAAAATAAGATTCAACCACTATGTATCAAGAATGCATGTTCAACAACATTCCATATGCATGGACAATAGGTGGAGCTGAAAAAATGCACCACATTTACATTAATGACCTGTATCAAAAATGCAAACATGTTGAATTTTTCAGCTCCACTTGATGTCCTATGCATATCAATTGAGATTTCATATTGAACTAGGGACTCCTTCTGCATTGCCTAAAACCAAGAGATTGAAATAGTTAGCATCTAATACTATCTCCATTAATTTGGTCCACTAAAGCATAATATTTTAATTTTTCTTTCAAACATAAATAGTAAATGATATCCAACATAATAATTGCCAATTTCTCTTGAATATGTTCACTAACAGGATCAACTCATAGATAGAAAATAAAGTGTCTAATGGAAATGCAATGAAGAGTTTAAGTGTTACTTCAATTACTTTAGATAGCTATGAAATAGAAATAGAAGGTAAAAAAATTATCAATATACAAAAATGATTTTGAGAGTATTACCAACTATGTAATGCTTTCATATGCTCTTGTTTCATTATTAAAATATATACAAGGGATTTCCCCCTCCTAAATGTAAAGGAATATCACACTATGAAGTGGTTTATCCTATAGTTGTATTTAATTTTTCACACTTCTATTGGGCACATTGTCAAGAGTTTCGAAGTGACAAGTCTATTTACCAATAGATAATATTTATCACAGAAGAGATGTTTGTGATTCATTATGGAAATGTCGCAACAATAACTAACAATGTAGACATGTGATGAAACTATAGTGGAAATTGATACAGATTCTATAGCAATGAACTTCATAGACATGTCTATATCAGCATGGAAGAAATGATATTCATTAATGATTATGGTAGAGTTCTCCAGCCACTCGATGATAGGACCATATATTGGTGTTTAGTTTTGATAGGTTTAGTTTGAGATTCACTTGGTTTTGAGAATCCTTTCATATTCTTTACTTAACAAGGCCAACCACATGAAGGTGGAAGCTCATTTGGCCTCTCCCCTCCTATAAGCACTCTAAATTCACCATTAACATCTAAGTAAATATTCCATTCATTCATTTAAGAAGTATATCATTAAATCATTATAATCACATAACATTCATTAACATGACATACAATTCATTAATGCATATAAATATTCATCAATAATTAATGAACATATCAATCAATATAATCACCTAACATTAATTAACATGAAATATAATTCATTAATCTATATTAGCATTCATCGATAATGTTGGCTCCTGATTTAACAAAATTTGAATAACCAAATATGCAAGGCAAAATTGCATCTATGGGCAGCTATCTCCAATAATGGACACAAATCACCAAGAACCTGGGCCAATTATAAGGCTACACTCCTAGATTTCAAGCTCTGCAAAACTTAGGCAGGTGAACCTCTTAGGATCCAATTATGTGACCAGTGCAATGAGCATAATCAGAATCCAGAATAACAGATGAAACCCCTAAATCTTATATACTTAACCAAGAAATCACAAACATGAAATAACTAAAAGCATAACTCATGAAAAGGGCAAGCTAAGTGCAGGTTAAACTTTGAATAGCTTTCAACATAAAAGGAAAAATTGATTTAATATGTTGATAATAGAAAGTCCCAAGTATGAGCAACAAAACCTAATGATATTATCTTTGATCAGTGCCTTATCTATTGAGAAATTAAATGAATTACAACCATACACCTTCTGGAAATCTTTGACATAATTCCTACATCAAGATCCCTGATCTATCTTTCACCTTGTGAATAGACATCTACTATAGAATGAATCTCATACTCAGACAATCCTTTCATGAAATTTGCAAACCCTGTGAAAAACATCAAGCAATTACATGGCTCTTTGTTCCATCAGCAAGATACTTCAATCACATACACTTATAAACAAAATGCAACCTAGTTTATGCTCTTTGTTCACAAACTAGAAGAGATTATAGATCCACAAATAGGAGACATGATTCAAATTGAATTTAAATCCATTTGCTACTCTTTATTTGTTTTCCTTGAAACCAAATACATGAAAGATGTACATAAATAACTCACTAATCACCTAATAGACAAGAACTATCTACATAAAACATAAATTTTTGTTCAATACAAGAGAAATGTTGGGTGTGTAGTTTTTACAACCTGAGCAGAGCTCCTAAAACTGAAAATTGAAAACCAACCAACAACCCTTTTCAGAGAAGAAAAAAGAATATGTATGAAGAGGGAAATTCCCAAATTGAATTTGCAATCAACATGTGTCCCTTCAAAATTCCCCTTCAAGAAGCTCAAAATAATCTCTCTACCTTCTCTCTTCAACTACCAGAATCAAAATCTTCCTTTATTTTACCTCTCAAAGGCATCAAATTATCTCAGAAACCTAATGATGAAAGGATGTAACTAATTTTGAATGTCAAAGTAAATGCATAGTAAAAAGTGAAAATCAGTTCAATGTGACCTCCAGAATGCAAGATAATCTCTTCCAGCTTATTTTTACCACATTCAGGCTTCAAAAGGTCTTCAAATCCACCCTCTAACAAACTCTAATGCTCAATGATCAAATCTGCCTATTCTACTTCCAATGCCCTAGAAATACAAATTGACCTATAGCATGAATTGGTTAAGACTTGTGTAAAAACTGACTTCATATTTGGAAAATTTAGATCTTCCTGATTCTGGTGGTATATTCGAGTGACCATTTTTGATAAAAAAAAGTCCATGGTATGGCCCTCTGAAATTCAGGCCTCTATCTCAGGTTTGCACATAATATTTTGCAAAAATGTAAACTTTTATATAGTTTGAACTATATAAAGTTTTAGACTTTATTTAAATGTCTGACCTGCACATTTGGAGGAAAAAATCTTTAAAAATTAATTAATTTTTTTAAAACTCTTGAAATTTCCCTCACAAGTTTCATTCTGGGTCAAAAATAGCTAGTGCCACATCATCACCACCTCTTCACACCACCTCAACATCGCTATCTTGCTATGGTAATTATCGTGCATCTAGCAAGATAGAAACATCCACATGATTAGGACACATGTCACAATCTCCTTCCATCTCCATTTTACATGCCATGTTATCACAATAGGGACCCATCACTATCTGGCTGCCACTTGTCAATTTTTTGTTCACTGACGCTACCACATCACTGCCACATAGGACCCATGACTTGTTTGCCAGATTTTCATGGTTTTTTGACAACTCACTATGTTGCTAGCCAAAAAACTTGGGATTTTCTGGCTAGCGAGGTAGTGACCACTAGATTTTGAGACTTTTTCAATCACTTGCTGATGTCACCATTTTGATATGTGAGTTTATTCAAAAAATTTGTGTCTTTGGCTAACCACGGGCTCACTCTCTGACCTGTAGCTTCCCAAAAGCCTCCATATTTAATTCACAATGTATTGGTTGGGCTTTAGCATTGAAATATTTAAAACCTTATTCACTTCACCCATGTGGGATAAATCATTTCAATTATTTTAGCTCTATTTTTTACTCCTCTACATTGTGGATCAATGGCAAAGATGATCACTTCTTGAGGGAATAAAGGTAGCTTGGCTTGTAGATCTTGTCACACTCAATAATTGGTTTCGATTCTTAGTTTTCCTCCCCAAGGCCCAAGGTGAAATGAACTCTATGCATGTGAAAATACATTATGAGTCATATTCTCTTTACCATTAGCTCCTAAGCATCTCCCAGTCTATCCAGATCAATAAGTAGACTCTCAACACTCTTCATGGTAACCATGGAAGTGGACACACCCCTTGCTCTCATAATGGCGAGAACCTCTATTAGCGCCTAGCTCCATGCTGTGGTCTGCTCCTATCGCTTGCTCTAATCTTGGCATTTTTGTGTTATGGGCAGCCTTTTATGTGCTGCAAGGGTCATTTCCTACTTTTTTTTTTACTCCCTTGCTATTTCAACTCACTTGCCACTATTGTTTCTAGCCATGGGCATCTCTTTAACATAGTGGTGCCTGAGCTCTTTTTAAGGTGTGGGCCTTTTGGCCTCTTTGCTGTGGGTAACTTTTTTATCTCTATCAATGCTACTCTTCTCATGGTGTTGGCTTGTTTCTTTAGCAAGCGTGGGATCTTTTTAAACATGTCCACCCTCTTTTTATGCTTGTGTGGGATATTGTTTGAATTTTTGGTTGCTCCCCTTTGTTTGACTGCGTTGACTATTTTTACATCACACTAATTCCCTTTTCCTTTCAATGTGGATTCTTCCATTTATTGGTAGCTTCAAACCTTTTTAAAACATCAAAATCCTACCTAAAAACCATCCTCATAGCTAGCACCCCTGCATTCTCATCTTTCCTTCAAATCATGAGTGTCTTTTAGCCATCCACGTGGGCTTCCATATGTTCTTTACACTTTTCCTCCTTTGCTAATGGCGGTGGTCTACTCTGTTTTTAAGCCCCTTGCGGCTTCTTTTCTTTATTTTACTTTTAGCCGGCTATTCCCATTTTTCAACGTGATCATAGCTTCACATTACTACCAGTTTTCTTTTATTTCCAAATGAAAAAGGAAGATATATATATATATATATATATATATATATATATATATATATATATATATTGAAACCAACAACTGTACATGGCTCATTCATAATCTTACCTTCTAGCATCCCAATCATCATGATACAACTTGATACAACTCCATCCTCATATGTCTCTATAAGGCAACAATCACACATTTCAATAATCTTGCAAATACCACTTAAAACTATTCCACATTTGAAATAATCTAGATGCCATAATAGCTTAGTGAAATTAGTCGGGCCCCAAGTGGATTTGGCTAATTTTGTTTTTGTTTTCAGACACCTGAACTAGAAAACTGGTCCATTCATCACCTCGAACTTATTAGAATCAAGTTCAATCACTGAATCGTCAAATAAAACTCACTTTACCACTTATTTGCAAACTGTGAATTTGGTGCCAGGAGGTCCTTTGACTAGCCTTAAAAATTGATCCAAACACCTGACCGAGCTTTGAAATCTGGCACACTGAATCTCTACTCTGCATACTTGTACCATGTCGAATCTTTTCTCATGACAAATTCAGGGTCAAAAGATATTCATTGTCAAATTAGACCTCTCAAAATTGCCTGCAAGAAAACATGTCAGAAAACAATAACTGGGTTCGAATTTGGCTTTGAAAACTGGACAGACTGACACTTGGGAGAACAAAAACTAGGGCATTGGTTCACTATCATGAGGACATTATGGATCTATGATTGGTTCCTATTAAACTTTGGCAAATACCTTATGATTCAATCAGGGATCTTATTTGGGAAACCCAGCATGCCATCATAACAAAATGGCACATATTCTTTGATAAAAGAATTCATAGATCTATAACTCTTACTAACTGGTTGCATATTTGATGAAAATAAATTTGACATTTCTTCTAACTTAAAACTCATTCACCAATAAAAACTTTGATTCACAACTTGCAACAAATCTGGAAATACCTTCTACCCATTTTAGCTTCAAGCATACTTCAAAATATAAAACACTTTATGGATCTACCTCTCACAGAGTATGTTGAACTATACTAAACCAATTCTCCTGTTTAATACTATAAACCATTTGATGGAGAAACTTTGGAAATCTTACTTTCATGTAAATGAAAACACATGAAAGTGGAAATACCTTTCAACATAGATGCATGCAACTACTTCAATGCTGCAAATAATAGCATATTCAAATCTTATCAAGATTTAGTAACTTGTGCACTGCATCTCATCTAATTCTTTCACCCACTGTCAAGAACTTGAAATGAATTCTTCAAATCTACTTCTCGACTATTGTTTCCTTCAAAATACCTTCACATTCATGAAGCACTAGTGCAAAGATTTTAAAACCTTAAGTCACCACTCACTTAGTGAGAAAAGATTTACCAACTTGCAAAACAAAACAAGTTGGTCTAGAAATTATAACTAATATTTAAAAAAATTATTCAACAACAGGGGAATTTCACACTCTTGACAAAGTAAAAGCACATGATATTAACTTTGAATTTTGACAGCAACTTATCAAAACTTCAAGTAATTTTGATATTACAAATCATTCAATCAAGTCAAATTTCTACTGTCAATAAATAAGAACACTAGGGAACATGAAAATTTAGCAAGGAAAAAAGAAACACCTCGCAACCCCACTACTGTAGCAACACTTTTATGATGTATTGAATCTTCTCTAAATTCTCAAGGTTTGTCCATCACATAGATTCAATATAATCCCCAACGGAGTCGCCATTTTTTTGGCTCCTGATTTAACAGAATTTGAACAACTAGGTATGCAAGGAAAAATTGCATCTATGGGTAGCTATCTCCAATAATGGACACAAATCACCAAGAACCTGGGCCAACTATAAGGCTACACTCCTTCTACACTTCAAGCTCTGCAAAACCTAGGTGGGTGAACCTCTTAGGATCCAATTATGTGATCAGTGCAATGAGCATAATCAAAATCTAGAATAACAGATAAAACCCCTAAATAGCTAAGAACATAACTCATGAAAATGGCAAGCTAAGTGCAGGTTAAACTTTGAATAGCTTTCAACATAAAAGAAAAAATTGATTTAATATGTTGATAACAGCAAGACCCAAGTATGAGCAACAAAAACTAATGATATTATCTCTGATCAGTGCCTTATTTATTGGGAAATTAAATGAATTACAACCATACACCTTCTAGAAATCTTTGACATAATTCCTACATCAAGATCCCTGATCTATCTTTCACCTTGTGAGCAAACATCTTCTATAGAATGAATCTCATAGTCAGACAATCCTTTCATGAAATCTACAAACCCTGTAACAAACATCAAGCAATTACATGGCTCTATTTTCCATCAGCAAGACACTTCAATCACATACACTTATAAACAAAATGCAACCTAGTTTATGCTCTTTGTTCACAAACTAGAAGAGATTACAGATCCACAAACAGGAGACATGATTCAAATTGAATTTAAATCCCTTTTCTACTCTTTATTTGTTTTCCTTGAAACCAAATACATGAAAGATGTACAAAAATGACTCACTAATCACCTAACAGACAAGAACTATCTGCATAAAACATAAATTGTTGTCCAATACAAGAGAAATGTTGGGTGTGTAGTTTTTACAGCATGAGCAGAGCTCCTAGAACTGAAAATTGAAAACCAACCAACAACACTTTTTTAGAGAAGAAGAAAGAATATGTATGAAGAGGGAAATTCTCAGATTGAATTTGCAATCAACATCTATCCCTTCAGAATTCCCCTTCAAGAAGCTCAAAAGAATCTCTCTACCTTCTCTCTTCAACTGCCAGAATCAAAATCTTCCTTTATTTTACCTCTCAAAGGCATCAAATTATCTCATAAACTTGATGATGAAAGGATGTAATTGATTTTGAATGTCAAAGTAAATGCATAGTAAAAAGTGAAAATCAATTCAATGTGACCTCCAAAATGCAAGATAATCTCTTCCAGCTTATTTATACCACATTTAGGCTTCAAAAGGTCTTCGAATCTGCCCTCTAACAAACTCTGATGCTCAATGATTAAATCTACCTATTCTACTACCAATGCCCTAGAAATAAAAATTGACCTATAGCATGAATTGGTTAAGACCTATGTACAAACTGACTTCATATTTGGAAAATTTAGATCTTCTCAGTTCTGGTGGTATATTGGAGTGACCATTTTCGATAAAAAAGTCCCTGTTATGGCCCTCTGAAATTCAGGCCTCTATCTCAGTTTTGCACATAATATTTTGCAAAAATGTAAACTTTTATATAGTTTGAACTATATAAAGTTTCAGACTTTATTTAAATGTTTGACCTACACATGTGGAGGAAAAAATCTTTAAAATTTAACTAATTAATTTTTTAAAAACTCTTGAAATTTCCCTACAAGTTTCATTCCAGGTCAAACATAGTTTGACCACCATTGTCACGTGTTGTTTTCTTATTGGTTTGGGCCTATACAGTTGGTGCCACATCATTACCACCTCTTCATGCCACCTCAGAATTGCTATCTTGCTATGGTAATTATCATGCATCTTCCCTATAGTGAGATAGTGACATCCACATGATCAGGACACATGTTGCAATCTCCTTCCATCTCCATTTTATGTGCCATGTCATCACAATAGGGACCCATCGCTATCTAACTACCACTTGTCAATTTTTTGTTTACTAATTTTGCCACATCACTACCACACAGGACCCATGACTTGTCTACCAAATATTCATGGTTTTTTGATGACTCGCTATGTCGCTAGCTAGAAAACCTTGGATTTTTCGGCTAGCGAGGTAGTGACCACCAGATTTTGAGACTTTTTTAGTTGCTTGTTGATGTCACCATTTTGATATGAAAGTTTGTTCAAAATTTGTTTGTCTTTAGCCGACCATGGGCCCGCTCTCTGACCTGTGGTTTCGCAAAAGCCTCCATCTTTAATTCACAATGTATTGGTTGGGCTTTAGCATTTAAATATTTAAAACTTCATTCACTTCACCCATGTGGGATAAAGCATTCTAATTGTTTTAGTTCTATTTTTTACTCCTCTACATTGTGGATCAATGGCAAAGATGATCACTTTTTGAGGGAATAAAGGTAGCTTGGCTTGCAGATCTTGTCACACTCAATAACAGGTTTCCATTCTCAATTTTCCTCCCCAAGGCCCAAGGTGAAATGAACTCTATGCATGTGAATATCAATTGCGAGCCATATTCTCTTTACCATCAGCTCCTAAGCGTCTCCCAGTCTATCCAGATTAGTAAGCAAACTTTCTACACTCTTCATGGTAACCATGGAAGTGGACACACCCCTTGCTCTCATAATGGAGAGAACCTTTGTTAGTGCCTAGCTCCATGTTGTGGTCTGCTCCTATTGCTTGCTCTGATCTTGGCATTTTTGTGTTATGGGCGACCTTTTATGTGCTGCAAGGGTCATTACCTGTATTTTTTTTTACTCCCTTGCTATTTAAACTCGCTTGCCACTATTGGTTCTAATCGTGGGCATCTCTTTAACATAGTGGTGCTTGAGCTCTTTTTAAGGTGTGGGCCTTTTTGCCCCTTTGTTGTGGGCGACTTTTTTATCTCTGTCGATGCTACTCTTCTCATGGTGTTGGCTTGTTTCTTTAGCAGGTATGGGATCTTTTTAAACATGTCTACCCTCTTTTTATGCTTGCATGGGCTATTGTTTGAATGTTTGGTTTCTCCCCTTTGTTTGACTGCGCTGACTATTTTTACATCACACTGATTCCCTTTTCCTTTCAATGTGGATTCTTCCATTTACTAGTAGCTTCAAACCTTTTTAAAACATCAGAATCCTACCTAAAAACCATCCTCATAGCTGGCACCCCTACGTTCTCATCTTTCCTTCAAATTGTGAGTGTCTTTTAGCCATCCATGTGTGCTTCCACATGTTATTTACACTTTTCCTCCTTTTCTAATGGCAGTGGTTTGCTATGTTTTTAAGCCCCCTGCAGCTTCTTTTCTTTATTTTACTTTTAACCGGTTGTTCCCATTTTTCAACGTGATCATAGCTTCACATTGCTACCATTTTTCTTTTATTTCCAATTGAAAAAAAAGGATATATACATTGAAACCAACAACTATACATGGCTCACTCATAATCTTACATTCTAGCATCCCAATCATCTTGATACAACTTGATACAACTCCATCCTCATATGTCTCTATAAGGAAACAATCACACTTTTCAACAATCTTGCAAATACCACTTAAAACTGTTCCACATTTGAAATAATCAGGATGCCATAACAGCTTGGTGAAATTAGTCGAGCCCCAAGTGAGTTCGGCTAAAGAAAATTTCATTTTTGAACACCTGAACTAGCAAATTGGTCCATTCATCACCTCGGACTGAGGAATCATCAAATAAAACTCACTTTACCACTTATTTGCAAACTATGAATTTGGTGCTAGGAGGCCCTTTGACTGGCCTTAAAAATTGATCCAAACACCTGACCGAGCTCTAAAATTTGGCACACTGAATTTGTACTCTGCATACTTGTACCATGTCAAATCTCGTCTCATGATGAATTCAGGCTCAAAAAATATTCACTGTCAAAGTTGACCTCTCAGAATTGCCTGCAAGAAAACATGTCAGAAAAGAATAACTGGGTTCATATTTGGCTTTGAAAACTAGATAGATTGACACTTGGGAGAACAAAAACTAGGGCATTGGTTCACTGTCATGAGGACATTATGGATCTACAATTTGGGCTCATGACGAATAGCTGGATGCAAATGGAAAGTGGTCAAAGTGGGCTACTTAGAATTTTGCAAACTGAAACAATGACAGAAAAGCGATTTTTGCAAATGGAATTGATCTGAAAAAGTGTGCAAATGGATTCGTCATGACTTGCAAACTACCACACTTAAAGTATTTTCGGAGGAAAACATAGTGATACAATCAATTTGATCTCACCTATCACAGATCGGGAGATATAACATCACGAACAGGGCTTCCGACAAATTTGCATATGCTGACACCGGTAAAAAGTTAGAAATTGCATTTGGAATCACGTTTGAAAATTGATCAAACAGATTTGTCATAAGCTAAAACTTGAAACATAACAAGTCTTTGACATCTACAATACAATGCAAAAGGAAATTTAGCATTTTGGTCAATTGGGTCAAAGTTATAACTCATCAAACAAGGCCTCCTAGAATTATGTGCAATGTGCATCAGCATGAAAACATTAAATGACCAACTTTGAGGGATTTAAAACCTAGTCAAACAGACTTGAAATGACACAAAATCTAAAACATAGGCTCTCAGATATGAACACTAGACACTCCCAAAGCGACAAGTCATGACACATTTCTGGGTGCGAGATATTCGCTTGCAAACATGGCCTCCTGTCGTTGTTTGACACAGGGTAAAATGCAGACTTGACAATTTCTCAAAATGGAACTTCACAAAATAGCTCAAAATGTCAATTTAACTTCATGAAATAGGTAGACGCACTAAATGGAAAGTGCTAGAAGCATTAAACACCTAATAGGGCTCAAAGGTACAGTCAGGTACAATCACATCAAAAGCATTTATAGGGCTTGATTTTCTCAACAGTGCTCAAAATTGGGCCTTCAATTTTGAGCGCCAACAGATAATTTATGAACACATCAATCATTATAATCACATAACAATATTCAATAACATGACATAAAATTCATTAACAAGCAACATTCATAAAAAAATCAACACATTCATCATCAAACAAAGTTTTTAACATTCATTTCTTGTTTGTCTTTTGTTGAAGGTAAAGGCTAATATGCACATCGTGACTATCTCCAACATTCTCATGTGGCTCTTGTGGTTCTAATCTTATGACATGAGGCTTCCTCTTCTTTTTTCAAGCACAAGGCTGATGCGCCCCTGCAATAAGAAATAAATGGGTTTAGTTATAAACAATTTTTTTAATGTTATAAGTATTTCATTAATCTAAAAAATATAACAGGGATTTTTCTTTACCTCCTAGTGCCACATCATCTACTATCACATTTTATTCAACCCCAACCTCAACATGTTCAACACTAATATCACGCTCGACTCTATCACCATGACATTCTGCATACTCAGAAATTATCACATAAAAGTTACACCAATTGCAATTTAAGATGTTAAATTTTATTAATAATTACATATTTATTTTTTAATATAAATTGAATATGTACCTCTATCACTATGATGTACATTAGGGCCTTCGTCATGTGTAGGATTTGTGCCTTCTTCATCACGAGTAGGATTTGTGTCGGGAGTAGAAGGTTGCAACGAAATGTCATGCGCATTGTTATCATTGTTTGAAATTAACATCAAATAGATTATTTGTCATGAAGTTCTCAATTTTAGTTATTATTCATTAGGCCTATTTACCCATGTGTAATTGATGCACTTGAATCTTCTACATCTCTTTGGCCACTTGAATCTATGTCGTGGTGAGAAACCATTGCTTTATAGCCTTTCTTGAAGCCAATGTACTTGTCCTCTTTTGTGGGCACTAGATTAAATCTAATGGCCTGCACTTTTTTCATAATATTATCAATATTGAATGTATTTCTTATTTGTAAATTTATATTAAAAAAATTGAAATAAAATTTCATTTACTGCTACTTACAAGTTGTGAGTGAATTTTCATATATCCACTAGAGCCAAGATGGTGTTGACCAACCTTATCTTTTCTAGCTTGTGTAGACTTTGATGTGTCCTACAACCTACATATGTAAACCTTGAAATATGTTAGAATTATGTTAGATTATATAAATATAAAGATCATGAATTTGTGCATAATTATATTAATAATACCATATACCTTTTTTTTTTTGGGTGGTGGTTTAATTCTTTTATCTCTTTTGCATCTTCAATGATTTCATTCCACTCTAGCTCTAGAACCATAAGAGGACACTCATACTTTGGGTTGACCTTTAGAGCCCTCATGTATTGGTCTCTCATAGTCTTTAGATGTTTGTAAGCTTTTTTAAGTATTTGGACTCTATTCAAAATACTTTGACCAGAGAGATCCTCTAGAGATTTTATGAGTTGATCTTTTAATTTAGGGCCTTGCTTATTCCACCTTTTAACAAAAAACAAAATTATTAGATAAAAAAATCAGTTCAAGCTATGTACCGTGAATATATTACAACAAATGGATGAACAGAAAAATGTAGCAACCAATTATATGAAGCTATGTACCTTCTATGTAATGTGGGCCCAAATATCTTCAATTTTAAATCATAAAAAGTTTCATAAAAAGATCGTTTCCTACAAAATCATCATGAGATCATTAGTCAAAAATGATTTATGAATAAGTAAACTACAATTACACTCTAAATAATTAAAATTTTAAAGTGCTCAAAAGCTTAGGTGATTTTAAGGGAATCATATCTTTCTCAACCACCAATAATGATGCCTCTAATGATCCAATAGAAGTAACATAGGATGCTCTAGGAAAGGATGGTAAATTATCACCAATAGTGGTATATATTCTATCATCATGAGAAGGTGTACCTATCACTACACAAATTTAATCAATGTTATACTATGATCAAATGAACAAGAAAGTACAAATCAATTCATATTTAATGCGTAAAAAAATGTAGCAAAAAAAGGATTTACCAGCTCTAGTTGCAACAAGTATGAATGTTTGCATGCTCCTTATTGCCAATTCTACAGTTGACAATCTCAGAGTGTTGGTTAGCCTCATCGAAGGAGGCATATCCACATCATTAGGACCTGAAAAATAATCATTTATACAATGTATTATCTTTTTAAAATATAGATTGCAAAAACATGACAATAGTAATATAAAAATGTCAATAATAATCATAAAGAAAATAATGATGTAATTTTGACTATTTAAGGACTACAATAGAGAAGCATTGGTAATTTTGATGATGTCCATTTTGATATTTAAAAATTTAAATCACATACTTGTAGGAGCTGCACTAGTACCCTCGTCAAGTGGAACAACTCAGTGAGGTCTCAAAAAATATTGTAGCAACACATACATATTTTGGTTCATGATCCATAGATCAGTATGAAACATAAAGCTTTGTTGAACTATTTTCCTAGCTAAAGATTTAGTGTTTCTTACTTCGAGACAATGTGCTCTTTGACATAATTCATTTCTTATCACCTCTTTTGACTCTTTAGTTGGATTTGGATCCATAACAAGTGTAATAATTTGTAGATTGATGTTTTTGAGGCTCTTTTACCACATGCTTACAAGATCACTGGTATATGTGATGTCATCATCACATAATAATGTGGCTGCCATATCAACAACTAATTTCTCTTGTGTAATTGGTTCTTTTCCCTTTCCCTAAGCATCAAACTATGACAACAACATTAGTAAAATAATCAAAACAAGCCCAAAACCTTAATGAAAATAACATAATAATATGACATTTTGTAAAATTACAATTACATAATTTTCTATACAAAAGGTTTACCTACATTGAAGAAGGGGTGGAAGAAACATCCCTACCTCTATCATTTGATGGATTAGCCATGCCACCCTGTGACAAAGAATATCTATAAAAATATCATCATAATGAAAGGAATAGCCGACTTAGCAAAAAAACTTATCAATAAAATGGTATATTATATATTGGAGTTATTAATTTGAAGTGATTAGTTTAAATATTATATATATAGTACTTACAAGTCCCATGATAGTAACTTTCTTTGTATCTATGTGATTTAAATTGTAATCTATTACCAGCTCTTCCATTGAACTTATTTATTTTACCACACATACAAAAACATGATTTCCCTCACACACCTCAAAAATGCAATTGGGTCACTTATTAGTTGACCTAGGATGCGTACTATTTATAAAACCTATAATGTTCCCTGTTGTTTTTGGCCTTCCATCAATGTACACAACAAGTCTTTTACTTTGATCATTTTCTTTCCATTGTAGATAATTTTTTGATAGTGCATGCCTACACATACTTTTTTTATATTAAACTATCTACATCCAATTATTTTAATTGTAACAAGGTCCTACATACTCCATGGTCCTACATGCTCCATCAATTCAACAACTTTTTTATAACTAACCTTTATGTCATCCATGGAAAATAGGCCCAAACCATGTAGTGATGATGGAGTTATACGATATATCCTCTTGTTAACACAAAAATTAGTATTAATTGGAGGTAATTCCTTGGGTACCCATTCTTCCTAAAGATGTGTGTACCTCAAGGGAACCTTGATATTTCCCTTTGTCTCATCATCATAAGAACATGACCCCCCTTGAGAAAAGAAAAAAAGAATGCATTTATTGAATTTTATTCTAATCTTTTAACCTCTAGTTTGTCTATCTTTTGTAGACCTACTACATGTCTCACTATCCTCTTCTATTCTTGCATTTCCCTCACTCGAGGAAGAAAAATCTGATAGATACATATTTAGTGGTATCTATAACCCATCAAATGAGAGATATAGTTGAAGGAACAAAATATTTTTCTATAAAATGAGGCTAATATTGATGAAGTTGGCCTAAAGTTAATGCTGAAGGTAAAGAGAAAGCAAGCATGTAATAAACTTATACCTCTTGATCCATGTCATTGTGTACAATTCTCATCAAAGGGGTATAGTTTCCTGAATATGTAAATCATTTTCTTAAGTTAGTTACAAATTACATGATACTTATGTTGCAAATTACATAGAACGTAACATGAACAAGATGCATACATCATCATCATTGTATACTTTTTAATTCATTACCTCTACAAAAAATATATTACAAGTAATCATGACCAAGAATTTAGCATCGTAACAAATATTTGCACCTAACTAGAACCTAATAAATTTCCATTGATCATGTCATTTATCATCTTCTTCATCCATCTCATCATCATGAACATCATCATTATCGCCAACATCATACAAATCATCACAATGACCATCGTCATCATCATGATTGTCACTATGACTGTCATTGTCATCATCCTCATCATCACCATCATCACCATCACCACCATCATCATCGTTACTACCACCACCACCACCACCACCACCATCATCATCATCATCATCATTATCATCATTATCATCGTCATCATCACCATCATTGCCACCACCACCATCATCAATGCCATCATCATCATGAACATCTTCGCCATCATCATCATCATCATCATCATCTCCTTCTTCATCTTTGCCATCATCATCAGCTACTTCATATTTCACTTCTTAGGTATCTTCTTCTTCAATAACATTATACTTTATTGGTGTTCCTCTTGGGTTGTGTCTAACAAAAAATGACCAACCCAGTTTATGTAGAACGCCAAAGTAAAATACTTGCTCATATTGTCTTGGAAGAACTAGGGCTCATTTCCAAATGGCTCAAATGACCTTGTATTAGTCATTTTAAATCCATTATCATGTTCAATAATAGTTCTATCAGAATTATTTTGATTCAATTGTAGCCTATACCATTTGACAATGAATAGAACTAGTTTGAAGGAATTAAAGTTGCACTCAATTATATCATCCAAAACACCATAGTATATGTTTTCAAATTCTTGAGGATGCATATCATTTCTAGAAAAAATATTAGTGACCTCATAGATTGTAGTTATCTTAGAATCACAAGTTCTCTTAATGTCTTCCACTTTTTTTATGCAAAATTTACGACCATTATAGTTCATAACTTTGTGGTGCTTGACTTGCTATTTTTCAAACATGTCAAAATTATGCATGCATCCATGATTTGATATTTAAAAAAGGGTCATGATAGATTAACTTATACATACCTTTCCACCTCTTAAACCATTTGCTAGATCAATTACCATTGGTGTAACATTGCAATCTCCATTACAATGATATTCTTTAACCAATGAAGCAACACCTTCCCATGTTAATGAGTGACCATTTTGTTGAGATAGTTCAATCCATACCATCGTCCAATCAAGATTGTTTGCAATATACAAATGAAGTGCATCCCACTTACTAGCAAATGTATAAAATAAATAGACCAGTTAGAAACAACTTATATTGATGATGGATAAGAATTAATTAACTACAATAACATATTATAATTACCTCTCACTTTCCTCAATCTACCTTTCCCCATCAAGTACTACTCTTCAAATCTATTAATGGAGTTGGGATCACAAATGTGATCTACATGGATCTTTGATGCAAACTTGGGAAGATATTCACTAATGTACACAATGGTTTGGTATACCATATACCCCTTGACCATGGAACCCTCAAGATGTGCTCCTTTCCAAACCAAGCCCGTCAAAAATTTTAAGTGCCTCTCAACCATCCACATTGACTTAGTTGGTACATGTCTACACAATTAAATCTTCTCAACTAGATGTATGAGGTAGTATTCTTGTACATTGAAAAAAGTTGAAGGTAGACACTTTTGCATCTCACACAAAACCTGAGGAATTTTTCTCTTCCAATGATTTATGTCTTTTTTATCAATTTATTCAGATGATAACCACCCAGAAGATATTCATCATGCAAAACCATATTAACGAGACTCTACAGAAAATTATACTAAAAACTATAGAAAAAGAAGATCAAGATGCAAAAATAATAACTATACAAAAAATCTAACAAATAACACTTGTAACCTCATGTATTTCCCAAGATCATATACAATTTTTTTGACACTCATGTTGTCGAAGTTGTGTGGGAGAGATAGAGGTAGAATATACTACAGTAATAATAAAATTATCTTTTCAATATAAACAATGAAAAGTACATGATCATTGATGTTTTACAAATTTATTGTAAATAGAGAAAAACATGACTTACCTTGACGAAGGTATGCCAATCATGCATTTTCAACCTTGGTCCAAAATCACCTTTCTTTGATATGAGACTGCTTATGTTTGCAAAAAATCCTATGGAAAATTTAGTTTATTTTATTGGCATCAATTTGTTTTTGCATTAATAACCAAGGAATGGCACTCATATTAATCTAGTTTCCATTTCTATTTCATTCAAGGAAAAACTTCAATGCATGATTGGATTCATCAATGTCATTACAAATTTTGACCAATTTTTCTTTGTTACGCTTTCCATCCAATAATTTCTATAGTGTCTTTGTTACATTCTTTCTAATATGCATAACATAAAACAAATGTACAATTGGGAGGTTCTCATAGTATGACAACCTACTAAATTGTCTAGGATAGCTTTTAAGTCCTTTTGGAAGTTTCTCATCAATGCCTTGATGACCTTCATGAACATCAATTACATCATTAGTAAACAAAAGACAACATCCAAATTTTAATTTCATACAAAAACCTACATCATATGGAATGACATTACCTCGACGATTCATTCTATTGTATTCCAACTTCCATATGTGAGTTGTCATTATTTGTGGCTTTGATGATGTCTCTTCTTTTCCATTAAAAAGATATTTTTTGATAATTCAATACTTATGATTTTGTTGGAGAAAGTGTCTATGCTCATCAAACACCTTCTTTCCTAAACTTTTTAAATAATGAGTTTTCATCTTTGGACCACAAATTGGATATGTAAATTTTTCCTTTGTTTGAAGACCTACAATATTATGTATAATTGGATGACATGTGTACTAGAAGATTCATATTTACAATTATCACGTGCAACTTAAACATACAATAAAAATGTGTTAGCACTATTACATACCAAAAATATGTGTTAATAGTTTTATATACCACAAAA
Organism: Cupressus sempervirens; assembly: GCA_028749045.1. Lineage (NCBI taxonomy): Eukaryota > Viridiplantae > Streptophyta > Pinopsida > Cupressales > Cupressaceae > Cupressus > Cupressus sempervirens. The sequence goes on from CM053792.1 coordinate 721,824,466, forward strand.
ATGTGTTGGTCTAGGGGCATCATGTATTGTCCATACAAGCATTGCACGTAATTTAAATTATCTTTCACCAAGTGATCTAGAGATGTCGTATATGATTACCTCATTCCATAACTCCAACAACTCATCAATCAAGGGCTCAATATATGCATGCATATCTTTCACTTAGCACTTACCTAGTTGAACGAAAATAAACAAAACATAATTATTATGGTCATTTTGATACTATATTCATAAATTAACTTAGATGACTATTAAATGGAAAAATACCTGGTACAATCATTTCCAACATTATGTGCTCCCTCTTTACAAACATCAAAGGAGGAATGTTATTGTTAATAAAAAAATAGGCCAGACCAAGTAAATAGATCCCATCTATCCAAATGGATTGACATCATCTATTGCCAATGAAAGCTTTAGATCATGAGGTCCTTCTTTAAATACTGGCCACCTATCCTCTATTTCCTTAAATTAAGAACCATTCACAAGCATTCACATAATGTTATCTTGACTTCTATTGTGTGCGTGGTAATCCATAAATTGTGCCAAGCTAGTGCACTTGAATAATAGTTGCAAACATGAAATAATGGGAATGTATCAAAGAACCTTGTGAGGCACCTTTTTGGTTATTTGATCTGATAGATATCTACTAATGTGACAATCAAGGCATTTTAATGCAAATTCATGTTGTTTATGATATATAATATGATCATTGGGATATGCATGTATTTTTTGATACTCCATTTCAATATCTTTCATAATGGTTGATAATTCTCTATAAGAGCAAGTAGAATGTTTGATGGTGGTAACAAATACTCACCTATCAACCTATGGAAAAAATATGTTAATATAAAGAACATTAATGGTATGCTTACATAGCCAATAGTGGCATGTTGTGATGGTTAAGTTTTTGAGCTGATATCCTTGCCATCAAGATTCAAATCTACTGGAGATGAGGTCCCCCATTTGTGGCCTCACTAGTTCATAGCTCCAAGTCAAGGCATTTACCCCTCTTTAAAAAATAAAAAATAAAAATAAATAAATGGTATGCTAACATAGAAGATGACAAAAATGACACTATACCTTAACATATACAAAATTGTTACATTGGATATACCATTCATAACCTTGAAGTTTACCAACAATAATACAATGGAGAGAAGTGTTGTTTGGGAGCCTTGGTACTGGGGCTCATATTCCTTTTCAATTATAGGTATATCAAGGTTCTCTTCATCATCATCATCTTCATCAATTGTGTCAGTAACATCTTCTTCAATCTTATTCTCTAACACATTAACAATTGTGCTAATACCAATATCTTGAATTGTGTTCTCTACCTCTGGATCATCTTCTTCCATGGGAGCATTGTCTTCTACCAATTGGAAATCCACATCCACCAAAGGACAAAAACCCTTTCCCCTTCAATGTGATCATGTTTCTTACAATGTCTCTCAACTGTTGTGATTATAATCCTTTGATTCTTTAAGCCTTTATATTTTTTACAAGGACAATAACATTTTCCATCACCTTTTCATTTGAATTGAGACCACAATCTAGCAATTTTTGCCTTATTTTGTTTTGGGTTCATATTGTTAGGCATGGACTTTCTTTACAGACAAATATTTGGGCTATAAAATTATGTCAAATATAAAAATACAAGCATTAGTAGTATCTTGTATATAATTAAAAATAATTAAATAATTAAATATTGATATCTCTTCAATAAGGATGGAATCTAAAAAAATCAAATGAATTATACTATATATATATAAAGAAAAAATGGTATATTTAAACTAAATAGTTATGGAGGCATACTTGATATCTAGTGTTTTGGAAATCATGATATATCTCCTCACCAAAATTTGACTCAATAGGAAAAATCAATTAAAAGTTATGACCCTTAGAAGTCCCTTCATTACAACTATATTGAATGTTTTTGACACCAAATAGGAACTTTTCTCTATTACCTAAGTTTTTTTTATTGCAATGTTACAAATACAAAGGAAAGAAGTCATGCTACATTCACTTCGTGAACCTCTATATGACTAGGAATTGTGATGAAAATATCCTATTATCCTAGGGCTCCATGGAGGTTGACTAGGTTGGTCTTGAGGGTAGTTGGTGTAAGAAGTATATCTCCATTGATTGGAGATTCAAGATTACCTAAGTGAGTGGTATAAGAAGAGAGAGATGAGGAAAAGTCCTTGATAAAAACCTATACAAATTTAATGTGTTGGGCCATAGGTTTGGTGTCAATTTAAGTAAAACCCTAATTAATCTAGGCCTTTACAGTACAAGGCAGGAGTACTATTATAGTCACAACTAAATATGATAAAGTGAAATATATAAATGAAACACTAATGGTTCCAACAATAAAAATTTATTTATCGTCTATTAGACAAATTATAGAGAGAATTAATTAAGAAAATTTTGATAAGAACAAGTGCATAATAAGAGAGAAATTAAAAAGGAATGTAATCATTGCAAGATAAAAAATGATCGATCATAGGATGTTTCCTCTTCATGTCACTAATAAGAACAAAGAACTAAGGTGTAGTAGAATCAATAAAATTAAAAATTGGCACAAAAAATATGGTCACCTTAGCTTTAACTATTTTATTTTACTCAAAAGATTAAAAATGATTGAAGATTTACTGTTTAATGAAGGCATAAAAAAGTGTGTGAAAAGTGTATTGTTGGAAAACAATATAGGATACAATTTTCTATTTACAATTATAGTAGAGCTAAAAAAAATCTTGAGATAATCTATATAGATTCATGTGGTTGTATGGAAACACCTTCTTTGAACAAATCCAACTATTTTTAATCCTTCAATGATGACTACTTAAGAAGAAACTTGGGTGTATTTATTGGTTACAAAAATAAAGTATTTGATAAGTTAGTAGAGTTCAAGAGGTTGGTTGAAAAACAACATGGTAAGTATATCAAAGTGATAATGGAGGTGAGCATAAGTCAAATTAGTTTATAGATTTTTATGAAACTCATGGGATCAAGAGAGAGTTCACTATTTAACATACAACAAAATCCAATTACTAAAAGTAAAATTACCACAATATTTGAAATAGAAAGAATTATTTTGAAAGAGAAAAATTAAGATAAAAGTTATTGGAAAGAAGCAATGTGCACACCAATGTATCTTCCAAATAGATTTTTTTACAAAAGAAATTAAAGGAATGACTTGTGAACAAACATAGTCTAAGGCAAAGCTAAGTTTTGATCACTTTAGAGTATTTGGATGTGTTTCTTATGGACACATGCCAAAAGAAAAAAGAAAAAAAAAGGTCTACGTTAGATGGTAAAGGCCTTAAATACATTTTTGTTTGTGATAGGGAAAAGAAACACCATGTCAATGTCCTCAAATGATGACAAGGTAGTCACATTAATTTATCATTAATTTGTTTTGATCACATTCATTTATTTAGTTACAACTTTATTAAGAAATTTATAAGGGTATCCTAGGACCCTTTTATATCCCACCCTACCTTAGATAGCTACTCAACTCCACTACTCAAATAATAAACCAACTTATCTTGTTACAACAAAAATGAACAAAGAAAATAGTTCAAAAAGTTATAATACAATGAAAGAATCAAAAGTTATAAAACCATGATGAACCATAGTAAGCTTTACTGGTCTAAAATCAAGAGCACGAGTCACTCAGATCTTATCAATGAGAATAACTAGCACTTGCACCAGAAAGAGGTACAATAGGTACGCTGATACATTTTTCTTTTACAAGAAAAATTAAAGAGATGTAAAATAAAGGAAGGGTTTAAATTTGATAGTGTACAATTTAGCTGTTGAGAAATTGAACTACATCAATATTTTATTTAATGTGTGACATTCTAATTGAAGAGTTGGTTTGAAATATACTATTATTAAAAAAAATTATTTTGTATTCAAATTCACATAAGAACCAAGGACTAAATGGTATCCATTCTGCCAAATTCGCCCGGGGCACGATCCTGGCCTCATCCCTTTTAGATGTTAGGGGCCTTGAAATTAGCAAGACTTGATCCCTAGTAGACTCTTTGTGAGCCTTTCAACTTCACTAGTAGACCAAGGGCCTTTTCACAAATATACATAATTTGAATCCTATTCATGGCCAACTAACAAAAACCTGTATGAAAAAAGGAAAATGATTTTAATTGAAAAGAGGAAGTACATATGATTAAATGGTGTAAAATGTAGAACTTAATTAAAAGCATGGAAAATGTAAGTTGACATACTTGAAATTCATTTTTTTGTAAGAACACCTTTGAAGTCAATGAGGATCAATTTTTAGAAAAGAGTAATTGAAATAGTGATTTTTTGGCATCGTGATTTTACAATTCCAAGATTTTTGCGAGCCAATCTTCAACATGCATGTTGTACAATCAAATAGGGATAAAAGCTCTAAATAAATTACTCAATAGAGAATTAATAGCTCAAAACAAAATACAACTACCATTATAAAGAAAAACACACAATTTACCATTGCACTATAGGCCCTTGCCTGTTGTATTATACTTTAATTTTATATTAGATCAAATAAAATCACATTATAAAATTAAAAATAATTTTATTGTAACTTTAAATTTATGTTATAAGATAAATGAAATTAATGTTGTACACCTAATTCTTTTCTATATATTATATATAAAATTAATTATTAAATGATTTCAAATATTCATATGTTTCTTATTTGTTTGTTTTTATTTACCATTTTATTAAATGAATTTATCTTTTTAAGAAAACTTCAAATCAAAAACTTTACTACTAGAATGATTTTACTAAGGTAGAATGACTTTTATTATTATTTAAATCTAGGTACCTTTAGAATATTGTATATTGCAAATTATCAAGGTATATATATAAATATTGATTAAATCCATTTCTTAAACCCATAGTAATTATGGCTTATTAAAAAAACTATTTGACTGCATTAGCGTTTGGCATCAACACATAGACATTATAATTGTTTTCTCATAGACATTTTCACTCTAAGTGCTATGTGTGTACCCAATGGATATCATGTCACATGTTGCTTCTAACTCGCTCTTGTGCTTCCATTTTTTTTCCACATTGCAAACATGCAAATGCAAAGCTCCAGGGAGAAAAGAACTGGTAGAAAAGAAGTTTTGTGCATCAAAAATAGAAGCTGAATGAGGAATGAAAGACTTGAAACAAGATGAAGTCTTCATGGCAACTTGTGGCATAGCGAAAAAAACTCTAATATCAAAACAAGAGAAGTATGAAGAGGATGGGGATGTAATTAGGCATGGAAAAGTTGGTGAATTGTCTGAGGAAATCTCAATGTTTGGAATGGTGGGAAGTAGTGGATCTGACCTTGAAATGTGAGGAACATGTCCAAGATCTATTAGTAGTTTTCAAGCATCTGTCATGCAAACATGTAAAAGGATATTGAATCAGCTATGCATATAGGTCTTGTTGCCTTGGCTTGGCTTATTACCGAATGCATAAAGAGTCTAGATAATAGGCTAGAAAGTGATACAAGAAAACATTTAAGGATCTCACCATCCATGACTCCATATAGATTGAAGCTTCAATAAGGAAGCCAATACAATGGTGAGACAGGGGTGCAAGAGGTCTTAATATTTGTGTTCACTATCATTTTTTTTCCTCTTCCATTGTACCATGAGTAAGGAAATGATAAATCTGGTTCAAGGTTAATGTAAACATTAGGGCACAAAATCGATTAGTTGTTTTAATGGTCAGCTGATGATTTTGGGCTAGCTACCTTGGTAATCTATTCTCTCTAGGAATCAAGTTTGGAGTTTGAAAAAAGTCATTTTCAATGTTGTTTTTGGTTCCAAATAGGTTTGTGTGCCACATTTTGAATAGCCTTTCTCATAATCACTACCAACCATATAAAGTTTTATCATTTCAAAGGTTGTACTGTAAAAAGATTAGTTTTTTTTAATTTATGTTTTCTCTAATTTTTTAATAATTGGGGTAGATTCAATCTCCCATCTATTAAACTACCCATAGAAGAGCATGCCCAGAGAAAAGTTACATCTTATGCCTACCATCACTGGGCCCTAAACATTCCTGATGTAGCTCCTCATTAAAATGATTCTAGAATAGAGCTTCCATGGTTGATAAATTTTTATGCATTGGGAATCTAGAGGTTTGCATATAAATCAGTCCTACAATCATCTGTTCAATGTTCCACTTTTTTTTTAAGAAAGTATTTGGGGATTACTACTATGAATATAAAATTTTTAAGGTTGATCTTACCTTTTAGCTAAGATTGCTTGTTCATTCAATGACATTGAGGGGCTACTTCCCATGGAGACTGTAAGATGGTTTTCAGAGACATGAGAAAAATCACAATTGTTGCCATGTTTGCATATCCATAGCAAAATAATATCATGGCTCAACATCATAAATTGGTAAACTAACCCTTTTACTTAGAAAATCCATACCCACTCGCCAAAAATCCATACTCAATTTACAAGTTGGGTAATTAAAACTATCATTTTCAAACAAGGGCGTTATTGGTCCTGCAACAAGAAGTTATTGGGGTAATCTTTGAAACTTCTCACTAAAATATGGAAAGGAGTAGAGATGGAGGTGTTTTTTTTCCCAAACAAAAAGTATTAGAAATTTCATCTAGAGCCAATTCAATGCAAAAGAATGCACTATTTCCTCATCGATAAGAAAACAAATCCCAATGAGATCTGACATACATCTCACTTAAAACATAAGCACGACTCTCAAAGCCAAAAATAAAGAAAAGCTTCAATTTTTGACTATCAAAAAACTTGGTGCATAACCATAAAATCAACAATAAAAGTGGAAGTTTGGGTCATGGTGTTAATAAACTATAATTTCCTTTATCCACTTTAACCACAAAGTTCTATTAATATCACAAGATGCAACCAAACCTAACAACCAAAACATGTCAATATGAAGATGAACTAAATTTGGAGATCACACAAATTTAAGTGCTCATGAAAACACCCAAAAATTAAAGGTGGAATCCCATAATTATGGGAGAACACATTTGTTCTCACATACATTGCATCTCAAAAACCTAGTAAAATCAATATTAAAATCTCATCAAAGAAAGGGAAAAGCCATAAAGATAAGTTGAAAGGGTAAGTCTAGGAGTGCACTCATGTGGCTCAAAAATAGAGGAAAGAACCACAAAACCTCTAGGGAGTATAATTTTATAGACCAATATAACCACTCCACAAAATAATCCATCATCAAAATGCAATAAATTCAACATTCATGAAATCCTAATCAGGACAAAATTGAGGTCCATGGCCAAAATTACCATTAGAGCCTTTTTAAAAGATTCAAAATTTGAAAATTTGAAAATTTGAAAATGAAAATTTGAAAGATACCTTTTGGATCTAAACATGCCCAACTAGATAAGAATGCAATAAAATGGGATGGATAATAATAAAATAGCAAGGAAGAAATTATAGCAAGTGATGTGCTACAAGATGTTGTAATTATTTCTTTAGATAATACACATATCAGGTTCAATGACTTTATTTCATGCCACATCCAATAAGAAATATTTTCTAAATAATGTTCAAGATGATTTTGGACAAGTTTATTTGGGTGATGAGGAACCAAGTGAAATTATTAGAAAAGATAAATACAAAAAAAATTACCTAATGTCTATTTATGGTTGTTGAAATTAATAAATCTAGGATAAAAATTTCCTACATTACTTTGAATTATTTTAATTATTTATACAATGAAATATAGAGAACCTATGTATATGTTGGTAGTGACAAGTTCAATAAAATTCCTATATTTACTACCAACTAATGATAACTCAAAAACTATTGGAAGTTTATTGGGAAAGTGAGATAATAAGAGTGGGAGGGGGGGCGGGGGGGGGGGGTGATGAATTAGGATCACTAAGACTTTTATCCTTCAAAGAAAATAACAACTTAACTATATTCACCATTAATCCATCTCATATCTAGATCATGAATAACATAACCTTAAACTTGAAATGCTGAAATAAATCCAACTACTCATCACATCCATAAGCTTAAAAGTAAACACATAACACAATTTTTTTTGGTTACCCATAAACCTGCCAAGATGAAGGTAAAACTGGGTGGGGATGAAACCCACAAATCTTCACTACTATAGTAATAAAGTTTTCCTATTAGGGATACGAACATGATCACTTATGATGATCTACCAATAAGGGGTCTGCCTTATTAAGAGATTTATAAGACTGTTAGGTCTACCTTGATTAAAAGATTTAAAACTCACAATGAAGTAAGCACTCTATTAGGAGATTTACTTAGGCCTATTAGGACCACTCTATTAAGAGATTTACCTTGATTCACTTGCACCCAATCCTTCAATTTCGCTCACAATTCAGATTAGAAATGTTCTCTTTCCACTCTCTGATATGATCTCCTATTTGATATATCTTTTCTCTTCTCTTCATTGCTTCACTTGATCACTATACTCTATTACTTCAAAACTTTTCTTACAACCTCCAAAACATAATTCCTTTGCATATGTATTCACCATAATTTGCATCATTATAGAATAGGGTTTGGATTTTCCCTAAAATAGATATCTATAGAGTCTTCTAGAATATAATCAATGAATGGATGCTTCCCTTATTTCCTCTTAATTTCATTGGCTAACTTTCCTTCATAGGGATCATTGGTCCATGCCAAAACAAGTAACAAAATCTACAATCATTAAATATCATTTACATGTTGGCCTAAAATGGTTTACCTCATAGTTTGTGCCATTCCAAACATTCTTGTTCAAACAATGTTACTCGGTACATATAGTTCCTAATGCTCTGTCATAACTATTTTGCATGTTGATGCTCAACCTCAACTAACTCACTCTTCTTTACTCAACATTCACTATACTTGGCTTTCATAAGGATACTCAATGACCATATAATTTCCTAGCTCATATAGAGTTTAGCATATACAAGATTATTTACAAGTCTAATAAATACATAACTCGTCCTATATAGAGTGACTCTACCTTCTATATGACTAAGTATTTGACACTAATAGACAACAAAACTAAAGAGATCAACAAAAAAAACAAATAATAACAAGTAGAGAATGAGTAAAAAATGATGGAATAAGTCAACATTCAACCCTTATTATGTCATTTCTTTAAAAAACTAATAAGAGAATCTTGAATTTTTCAAAATTCATATCTGCAAGAGGCTTAAGGAAGATATCAACATGTTGATCCTAGGTGGAGAATAATTGAAGATAAAAAAAAAAATTGTTGAATATGTTCTCCTATGATGTGGTATTCAAATTGAATATGCTTTGTGCATTCATGAAACATTAGATTACAAACGAGCTTAAGAAAACTCTGATTGTCATGATAGAGGACAATAAGTTAGTTTTGAGGTAGTCCCAATCCTTTTGATATGTGATATTCGCAATTTTCTTTACAAACTACTATACTTGATGCATGATACTCTACCTCATTTAGAGAATGAAAATTTGTGGGTTGCCTCTTACTTCCCCAAGAAATAGGACTTGAACCTAGGAAGAAACAAAATCATGAAGCAAATTTTCTATCATCATTTTGAAGTTATTTAATATGAATCTATGTATGTTGTCAACCATGATCCATTATACCTTAGTACTCATTTCACTTCTTTCCAATGACTATTTTTAAAATATTGCATGAATCTTGATAAATATTAATAGAAAATATCAGGTCCAGTGTAAACCTAGTAAATTAATCCTCCAACCATCTATCAATAGTGAGTTGTACTCACTTGAGGAGATGCATTAGATTTAGATAAAATAAAGTCTAATACCATTGGTGTAGAAATAGGCTTGGAATCCATCATTTTGACCTTCTAGAGTGATGACTTCACATGTTTTCTTTGTGATACAAATTGTTACAAGCTAGAGTTGTCATTGCACCAAAAGATCAACTTGAAAATGCCCAATACAACTACTTAACTTATAGAACACAAGAGGTGGTTAAGCCATGACACAAATCTAGAAGGGGAACATTGGTGGTTAGTCCAACAATCCCCCCGTTAGTGTTACCTGAGGAGATTTGAACCTATGACCAAGATCTGATACCACTTGTTACAAGCTAGATTTGTCGTTGCACCAAAAGATCGACATATCAATACTTGATACAACTACTAGACTTATAGAACACATGACGTGGTTAAGCCATGTCATGAATCGTGAAGGGGAATGTTGGCAATTAGTCCACGAAATACCTTACATATCAAATCTAACTTCATCATACTTCCTTCAAATCCTCTTCATCAGTCAAATACTCTTCATCAATCAAATGATATGATACTTTCCTAAGTTATAATAATGTCCATCCAATTAAGACTTTGACATCACTGATAATATAATAGCTGACATGGCTCTTTTTGCATACACATCATCACCTAACAATCTCCCACTATCAATTACAATATTAGTTTCGGCTAACAACCTCCACCTTTGGCATTGATCTAAACACATAACATAAGATTTTACATTACAAAAAATTACATAAGATAATCAAATGTATATTGTCAACAATACAACTTCACAATTCTGGTTCTTCAAACTAGTACTTAGTTTGTATCTTCAACAACAACAAAACTTCAACTTACCCTCCCCCCACCCTTTGATTATGGTATCTAGTTTTAGGTTCATCTATATACTTCTCCCATTCAATAGCTTCTCTCCATATGGTTATTATCTCTATTCAACATATTCTCCCCCTTACAATATTCTCCACTTTAGTTACAGTTCTCCCCTTTTGACAACAATGCCAAAGGTCATTATAAATTTCAATATAAAACTTATAAAACCTTGTACCTTGCATGTATAGATTACTTTAGATTCATCAAAGTTAGCTTCACAACTTCAAAAATACTCCTAAAGTGTGAATGCTTCTGCATCAATTTTATAGGATATTTCAATTCATCCATGAGTTAATGTAGGATGCAACATCACCTAGTGAATTTTTGAGAGGACAATACCCCCAATTTACATCTTAAATACTAAAATAATCCTTAAGCAATGACAGTAAATATATCAATAATTTTCTCCTTAGAATTTCAATACTCAAGCCTTACTTTCTTTTCTTCTACTTCCTCCCTTAAGTAATGATACTTGAAAGATATGTTCTTTGTCTTTTCATGCATCACCGGGTTCTTTGATATATTTATAGAACTTGTGTTATCATAATAAATAGTGACAAATTCAGTTACTTATTCTTGCATTCCTTCCAATAATTTCTTGATCCATACAATATTTGAACAATTGAATGTGGCAACAACATATTTAGCTTCAATAGTAGATTGAGAAATACAACTTTATTTCTTGCTTATCCATGTGATCAACTTTTGTCCTAAAATAATGCTCCTCCACTTCTACGTTTCTTTTCATCAAAATTTTTAGCCTAATGACTGTCTATGTATACTTTAAGTTTAAAGTCATCCTCTTGTTTATACCATAGGCCATAATCTTCAATTCCTTTGAGACATCTAAATATTCTTTTCACAATAGTCATGTGTGCTTCACTTGGATTGGATGAAAACCTTGCAATAATTCCATTAGCTAGGGAAATATCTAGTCTACCATGTACAACATATTATAGCTTTCCAATCATAGATCTATATTGTGTTTGATCAACTTCTCCATTAGTGTCTTCCTTTGACAATTTTACTCCAGTCACCATAGGTGTACCGATTGGTTTAGATTCATCAATCCCAAACATTTTCAAGATTTCCTTCATATACTTGGATTGAGTAACATAGATACCTTTTGGTGTTTGACAAACTTGTAATCCAATACATTTTTTATCTCTCCAAACATTGACATTTCAAATGCATTGCTCATTTGGTCAGGAAACAACTTACTCAACATATCATTTCCTCCATATATTTTATCATCAACAAATAGTTCATCAATTAAAACCATATCTTGTTCTTCATTCTTCAAATACAAATTGCTATTTTCACTTGTTCTAGAAAATCCCATCTTAATTAGATAAGAGTGTAACCTTTCATTCCATGCTATTGGGGCTTGTTTTAGTCCATGTAGTGCTTTGTTCAACTTGCAGACCATGTCCTTCTTTCTGGGTTCAACAAATCCTTTTGAATGTTCAATGTAGACTTCCTCTTCAAGTATTCCACTTAAAAATGCACATTTAACATCCATTTGAGATAGCTTGAATTTCTTGTATATAGCATAAGCCAATAGAGTCCTTAATCCTTCCAATCTTGCAATAGGTGTAAAAGTCACCAAAGTCAATTCCTTCTTCTTAGGCATTACCTTTGTAGACCAATCTAGTCTTGTCTCTTATCACTTCTCCATTCTCATTCAGCTTGTTTATGAAAATACACTTTGTTCAAATCATATTTTTGTTAGCAGATCTTGATATAAGTGTCCATGTGTTGTTCTTCACAATTTTTTCAATATCGTCATTCATAGCATTAATCCAACATTCATCATTCAATGTAACTTTAACTAATCTAGGCTCAAAATTAGGTATTGAACATGTACCTTCTCATAATTTGTTTCTTGTTTTTACTCGAACACTTCTAACTCCAAATATTTGTTTAGGTGAATGGTTCTTTCTCACATTTGGTCAATACGAGTTTAGTTCTTTTATCCTCATCATTTTCTTCACTTGGTAGGGGTTCAACTTCTTGCTTGGATTGTACTATTTGGTGCTTGGGTGTAACTATTTGTGACTTGGTAACCATTTTATGATGCTCAAGTGTAACTATCTGATTCTTTGTAGGTTTGTGTTGTAACTTAGGTAGTGTCTGGTGCATCTTCATAGATGTAAACAAACTTGTTGTAATCTTTAGGTTCCTTCTTACTTTCCAGATCATTTTTTTCTACAAACTCACCAAATCTTACATTTTCACTTTCAATCATCTTGTTAGTAGCCTTGTTCAAACATTTGTAAGCCTTACTCTTAGATGAATAACTTAAGAATATACCATCATCAAGTTTATCATTCTTAGCATCCTTGTGAATATAACATCTACTTTCAAAGACTTTGAAATAAATTACATTCAGTGTATGACCATACCATAGCCCATAAGGTGCCTTATTTGTTCCTTTCTTCAATTGGACTTTCTTGATGTAAACAATAGTAATGATTCCTTCTCTCTAGATTATTTGAGAGACCTCATTCTCAATCATCAGTGTCCTTGCATAGTCTATGATAGACTCATTTCTCCTTTCAATAATATTGTTCTATTGTAGTGTTGTTAATGCAAATAACTTTCTTTTTATAACATTATTAGCACAAAAGTTAGTGAATTTAGTAGACATAAATTCACCACCTCTATCAGATCTTAAACATTTAAAATATTTACCAGTTTCCTTTCTTTGTACCATTTAAACATATCAAAAGCATTTGATTTCACTTTCATGAACATTATAGTCATCATCCTTGAATAATCATCTGCAAATAATATAAAGTATCTATCACCATAGTAACTGTCAAGTCTAATTGGATCACATAAATCAGTATGCACTAATTCCAAAATATCATTAGAAGTATGTGTCTTTCTAGAAAAAAAATAGACTTTTTCATCTTACTGAGCTGACACTCTTTTCACACAACATTATCACATTTTTATTAGATTTGGTAAGCCTCTTACTCTTTTCTTTCTACTAATTTTCACCATATTTTTAAGCTTTACATGACATAACCTTTTATGCCATAACCACACATCCTCAATTCTAGAAAATAAACATGTCTGAACTGTAGGATCAAGGTAAAACAAGTTACCTTTGGTTTTCACTCCTATTACAATTAGAATACCTTCATCATCAAATATTTTGACCTTCCTTTTCTCAAATTCCATCTTGCAACCCAAGTTATTCAACTGAGAAACACTCAAAAAATTATTTTTGAGTCCTTGAACTCAATATACATCATCATATCTAATCTTGTCATTCAACATTATTGATCCTTTACCTTTTACCAAGCAGGGAATATCACTACCAAATTGACTAGTTCCACCATCATCAATTTCTTCAAAAAATTTAAACTTACTTAGATCACCAATCATATGATGTGAAAAACCGCTATCAATAATCCATGAATTGTTCTTTGTAACATGTGAAATAAGAGCAATTTAATTCTCATAAATTTCACCATTTAGTTCTTCCTTGATTACAACATAGACCATTTCAACTACTTCCTTATCATCATCAGAATTTGTCTCAGTATGTTTTTCTTTAGAAATGTAGCATGAGTTCTTGCCTTTGTCTTTGTAATCTCAAAAATCTATTTAGGATTTAAGAAATGGTTAATCAAATAGTGCTAAATATCCACTACATGATGTTCACGAAGAGATTTCTTCTAATGAGAGAAATATATTGAGGATTTAAGAAATGGTTAATCAAATAATGCTAAATATTGTATACCAAAGAATCACTTGCATTAAATGGTGGATACTTGAAAAAAATATTTCTACCTTGATGAGAGTGAAAGTGGATGTGATAAAATTGTAGTAGCACACTATATGTTGATGAAACAAACCCTAGAGTTACCAATGCCTTTATAGTAGGATTCACATAAAAAATGAACAGATAGATTATGAAGTTGAATCAAAGAAGAAAAAAAATGAGAGATTCAATAAGGGGGTTAAAATAAAAGATCCAAAAGATTCAACAAAGGGTAGAGAGATGACCTCAAAACCATGAATTAATATCAAGAACAATATTCTAATATGAAACAAGGTAGAAAATGACAAAAAGAAAAACTTAGCACAAAGGTACATTTCCTTAGATATAATACACTATCACTTCTTAAATGTCTAAAAATTACCACCTCTATAAAATTTGTAGAGAAAAATATTATGAGATAAAATTATATTCCTTGCATCTTAAAACCTCCTCCTTCAAACCACAATAGGAGGACCACATACATGGATGTGTAGACCACCTAGTTAAAAGAGGAGTAGAGAGAAAACAAGGATGATGTTTGCAATGAGGAATACATATTAGTGATGGGTCTCAAAGCCACTATTATTGTGTTTGCACAAAAAAATTTATATCTATTTATTTTTTTTACAAGACTAGGGAAATTTCGTTATATGACTTCCAATATTATGTTCATTTATCAAAAATTTCAAATTTTAAGAAATAAATTTCAATTATGGTTTTAAGATATAGCTTACACTATGGTGAGAGGTTTGACATGGTCTTCTCTAAAACATAGAAACTCTTAATACATAATCGTCCACAATTTTTTTTTTTTTCTTTTGTGATTTTTTGTTAGTTCATTTGATTACTATGTGCTAAAATGTTGACACACTTCTATGAATCATTATATCCAAGATTGCTCAAGAATGAGATCTCAAATGGTGACTCATAGATCTCTATTCATGGACTGCAAGGGTTTGTAATGGAGGCCCTCAATTTGACCTAGTTTGTGCCCATGCAAGTACACCATAAAATGAGAGATTCAAATATCAAAATATGCATGCAAATCAATATGAAAAGTAATCTAAATGATAACAATGCAAAGAAATGCAAGAAAGGAAATCTAATCTATGAAAGGAAATAACAATGCAAGATTAATCTATGAAGAAAATATGACTCTAAGATGATATGAAAATGCAAGGATGAAGCATGATGATGGAAGCCATGGATGCATGAGAGAAGAAGACAAGAAGAGAGAAGTTGCAATGAAAATCCAATGTCCAAACCCTAATGCTCAAACTCCTTCTCCAAAATCGCTCTCCAAACTTGCATCATAACAATACTATAGCAACTAACATCTCTCTAAATGAGAAGGAGAGGGCTCCCTATAAAAGGAAAGTGCAGAGGTAGGAGGCTTTGCACAATAGAAATGTGGGATAAATCCCTAAAAAGGCAAGTAAGAGGAAAAAAACCCACCACTTAGAGATATGTGCAAAAAAAAGGAATCTTTATAAGATTTTATTTGATTTATTTTCATTTTTCATAAAAAGTGAGCTTTAAGTGGGGATTTATTTATTTAATTAAAAGAGAGATTTTCTTTTAATTATATAAGATAAGATTATTTAATTAAAAGAGAGATTTTAATTAAATAAGATAAAACAATTTAATTAAAAGAGATTTCTTTACTGATCAAAAAAAGAGAGAGATTTTCTTTTAATTAAATAAGATTATTTTATTTATTTAAAAGGATGTTTTCTTTCAATTAAATAAGATAAGATTATTTAATAAAAAATATATTTTAATTAAATAAGATAAAATTATTTAATTAAAAGAGATATTTTCTTTTAATTAAATAAGATTATTGATGAAATGATCAAACCTTAGGAAATATTGAAATAATTATTTTTTTTGCAATTTGATCAAGGAAAATTATTTGAATTGATTCAATAAAATATTGTGATACATTGATTCAAGAAATTGATGAATTGAAGAATAGGGGTCCATAGTTTAGGGGACCATTTTTGGGTGCATACATTTGCCCCTCTTTGACTAATGTGTGATCATTTTGGGAACACATGTAGTCAAAGAATGTAGTTGAAGTGTGAGGTTGATTTGGGATCACAAAACAACACAAATGTGTGGGAAAATTAGGAACACATCAGGACAAAGAATACAAATTTTGATAACAATCTTCTCTTGACAAAGACAAGGTTTCCCCAGGCAAAATAAAGATTGATAAAGCTGAATCAAGGATTGAAGTTTGATAGGTACTGCCCCCTTGTGATCAAAATCAAAATGAAATAGAGGAGAAACAACAAATTGATAAATTTGATCAAGTTGAACTAAAGATAAGGTTCTTGATATAAGATTATATATATATATATATATATATATATATATATATATATATATATAAGGATCACAAAACCAAGGTAGATCATCAAGCATGAAAGATTATTTCCCAAAGTTGAATTAGAAGAAAAGAAGTGGGGTGAAAGAAAATGGAAGATAGAAGTTTGGAAGAGGTGAAAAGAAATGGAAAGAAGAAAGAGAATTTTCCTCAAGAAAGAGAATGCCTCAAAATCAATCAACTATTTAAGATAGAAAATTTTGATTGAGATCATGAAAGAAGATAAGGAAATGAAGATCAAGACATGACCACATTTGATTAAAAATCCACAAGAAAGATGAAGAAAAACCCTCTCAAACTCATAATGCAAATTAACATGAAGTCTAACAATGCAAGCTACATGAAAATGCAAAGATGTACTTGCAATAGAGCAACTGTAACATAGAATTTTGTGTTCATCATTCATGAAAGAATGTGAAGGAACTTATTTTCATCATTGGGCCATTATTAACGGACATTAGAAAATCACACAATCATCACTAGTTACAAGCACAACTATGAAGATATGAATGTGATTTATATCATATTGGAATGTGGAAAGATTCTAACGTAAGCATCAAACACATAAAGGTCAAGATTACTCTGATGTTATCTTACCCAATTTAATGTAGCAAAATCATGCTCACATCAAGGCATAGATGTTGGGATGACCATAAGAATAGTTGTGCAAAAATAATCAAGGATGATGCCTCAAATCTCCTAAGTGTTTCAAGGGGACAACAAGAGACACTCTAGAGTTTTAAGACCACAACCACAAGAAGAAAGAAAAGAAAAAGATGCCCCATGTCAAAGTCCTCTAGCTATGCATGCTAGAGAGACTTATTAGACAAGGACACTCAACAAAAATTAATAGCAGTTAGCACACAAAAAAAAGATCATGACATATCTCAAACATTAAGTGTTGTGTTTTGAAATTGAAGTGTGTTAACTGATACTAAGTTTCGCGGATAAGGATCAAATTCTTGCAAGAAGGTAAGATCACATGAAAAAATTGGATAAACCAATAAGTGTTGAAAAACACTTGATGTTAGGGATTGTATTGAAAAATACAGTTGGGGTGGTGTTGAAAACCACTGTTTGCAAGGTGTCCTAAAGAATAATGCATCCAAGAGACCAAAGCTAACATAGTTATGCACCCTAGACAAAGACAAAGACCAATTCCAAACCAAGAAAACAATGACAAGGAATGATGGAGAAAGGATAAGTATCGAGGACATGCACTAAGAAATAGGAGTGCAAAGGCCTCAAGTAGCACCCTTTTCCAGGTTTTCACCACTTGGATTTTATTGCAATTTTTGAATTTTTTTGGATTTTTAGAATATATTATTTTTTTGGAGATACGTCAAAGCACCTATTACTAGGTATTCACTAAGATTATCATTTTTAAGATGTTTTCCAACTTTTAGAATTTTTGACAAGATATCTTTTTTTGGATTTTTGAAATATATCATTTTTTTTGGGATTTTTTCAAGATCAATAAATATATAAAAAGGATGCCCCTAGATAGAATGGGCATCAAACTCCCAAGAAATATCACATCCTATAGTCCCAATGTCTAGCAAGGTGGAGGACAAGAGGGATTAGCAAGCTAGTGGAAGAGATGGAAGACAAGAGAATGGAGGAGAATGAAGAGAAAAAATCTTCAAGGGAAAACTCCTCAAGATTACCCAATATAGGAAAAAATTACAATATAAAGCACATTTGGACAAGAAATGAAAGGCCAACATAGGATAAGCCACGAAAGTGTAATGCAAAAAAAGGAAAGGATGTAGTCTAAAGGAGTAGAAATGTCAAGAGGCTTCATAGCATCATGTTTTACTCTTTTATATTAGATGAAGACCAAGTGAGAAAAGGATAGCTAAAGACTAGAATGAATGGAGGAAAATAGATATGAAGGATAAAAATGAAAGGAATGAAAGCAAGATCATTGTAAGATAGCTCACAAGATAGCCAAATGTTCATGTGTAGGTCAACATTGTCAAGATCAAAGTGAGATGACAGAATGGATAAAAGATGTAGAAGAACTACACATGATGCCTAATTGCTAGGTTTTCATCATGGTACTTATTTCAAGTGCCACAAGGGAGTGGTTTTCACCATAGGATGAATTTATTTCTCTTTAATTTTGCTACCAAGGTGCCTGTTTCCAGGTTTTCACCAATGTACACTTTCTATTTTTTGAATTTTTCTTCTATAATTTTTTTTCTTTTTTTTTCTTTTTTTCTTGGAAGAAGGCAAGATTTTTAGATAATGTTCCTTGAAAAGATAAACCATGATATGGAAAGGATTCAAAATTATATGGTCAAAGATAGTGATAGGGAAAGGAAGATGGAAGAGAGAAATGGACAATAAGGTTTTATGCAAAGCAAGTGAGGTTGGAAGATATGAGGAATAGGAAAATGAGGAAAATGGATAGAAGGTAGAAGGATAGTAAATGGAAGGATTGTAAAAGGGTAGACAAAAAGGAAGACAAGATCAATGTCAACACACACCTTGAAGGGTGGCAAGAAGATGGTGGAAATGTAAATGAAGGAGTACGTGAGGGAATATGGTGAATGGATAGAAGAGGTTGCGGTTTAGGTGCATGGAATGGAAGAATTCTTTTGGAAGAAGATGAAGTGGGAGTCTTTGGAAGTTTGAATATCTACTTCACTTGTTTCTCAATGTTAGAATCTTTCAAGAGAGAATTTGGAATCCATATAGTCATAGGCTTTTCATTTATTTTTGATGATTTAGAGAGAATATCTTCAATGATGGATTTTGGAACCCATGTTTTTTTAGTTCTCTTCTTAGATATCTCTTTTGACTTTATGCCCCTATGTCGATTAGAGGAGATATGGTGATCTTTTTAAAATGGATTCTTGTATTTATTTATTTTCTTATATTGAACATTCAAGTTACTTTCAAAAGACTTGGGACTTGTGGAAGAAGAAGGAGGATATGACTGGTTTATATGGGTAGGTGGATGAAAAGGATTCAAGGATATGCATCTATGTTGATCTTGAGGAAATATAGGAGATGGAGGGACGTAAGGACCCAAGATGGATGAAAAATTAGGAGAGTTAGGGGGGGAAATGAAGGGACATAAGGACCCAAGATGGAAGGAAGACATTAAGCCCTTGGTATTAGTGGAGGAAGTCCAAGGATGGATGTGGAAGATGAGAAAGGATAATTAATAAGTCCATCAACATCTATATGACAACCAAGGACATCAACATCTTTAGAGTGAGCATTAGGATTTTCAATAGGATCATGAGCATCTTGAATATGAGAAAATTCTTTAATAGGATTGGTTGGAGTTTGAAAATACTTAGGAAAAGTGAAAAGTGGAAGTGAACATGGAGTGGTAGAACAAGAAGATGGAATCCTTTGATATTTACAAGTTACTTTGGATAGAATAGGCATAGGACTTTGTTCACAATTTTTGGTAAACTTGAGGGAAATAGAGGAAGTAGTGTCTTCATCATACTTGGGAGGTAGATAAGACATAGGATATGTAAGAGTGACATCTTGAACGAGATAAAAGGGTGCTTGATCTTGACCTTTCTTGAATTTCATAACTTTAGCTTTTTGAGAGTCCTCTTGACATGGAGCCACTTCTAAGGAAAAGGGAGTATATGAGGTTTTCATGATAGGATCTTGAAGAGGTAATTAAGGACTAGGTCAAATGAACATAGTAGGAATAGTATCACATTAAGGTTGAGCATATTTAGTCTTAGTAGAATAGAAAAAGTTTGCAGCGAAGTGTAGATTAGCTTGAGTTTCTTTTAGAGGTAGCCCTTGATAATATGCATAGTTAGTGTGGAAAGCATTAGGCTCTTTGTTTTATGGAAGAATGTTGGATAGATTTGAAGTTTTGGGAGATGCATAAGTATTGAAAGAAGTGGAGGTGTCAATGAGACCATCACTAGACATAGGTTCATCAACATGATCTTACTCAAGAGAAGTATCTTTATCGTATAAGTCTTTAGGAATTTCAACATCAACGATTCTATCATCAATAGGATCTTGAATTATACATTTCAATGCAATAAAATCTTCAATTTTATGATCTTTATTTTTATGGTAACCACAATAGTGATTATCTCTCTTCCATGAAGGTTTTACCCTAGGTTCATAAGGTGTAGGAAAATTGTATGGTAAAGTAATGATCTTGTTTGCAACTAAGGTCTCATTGTCTCAAGCACCATGTCAGATGAAAATCCCAAAGGAGTAAAAGCTCTCTCAAAAGTATTTCTAGGACCATTTTTTTCATTCTCATCTTGGTCAAAGATAGGTCCATCATGAAATATTGGCATATGCTCAAAGGAGTTATTACTTGCTTTCTCTCTCAAGAGGTCTTTGGATCTAGAAGATGAAGACAATTGATGTCTTGGACAAGAAGGTATAGACCATAAAGAAGATGATTCATGTAATGATGTAATCTTATCCTTTAATAATTTTTTAAATTCAGATTGCATTTCCATTATGCGCTTAGTGAGATAAAGGTAAGTAGGATCATTTGTCTCTTCTATTTCCAACAAGGCTTGTTTCTCCAACTCTAGGAATCTAAATTTCTCTTCCTTTGTAGCTTGTTCATCTAGGAAGGCTTTCTTTTCATGCTCAATTTTCTTAAGTCTTTGGTGAGTTTAAACTATTTTCCTTGATCTACCTTATATCTTGTTATAAATGACATGAAAGAAAAGGTACTAGTTGATAGGAAAACCCTAAGAAATGTTAGTACCAAAGTAGGATAGTAAAAGCACTGACTTGTCCAAAAGAGAGATGATAAGATAGAATTTATGCAATAGGCATAAACCAACACTTCCATAGAGGTGCTCACTACTTTGGGTGA
This sequence comes from Cupressus sempervirens, assembly GCA_028749045.1. Taxonomy (NCBI): domain Eukaryota; kingdom Viridiplantae; phylum Streptophyta; class Pinopsida; order Cupressales; family Cupressaceae; genus Cupressus; species Cupressus sempervirens. Next base: position 721,846,121 of record CM053792.1, read on the forward strand.
ATAACCTAGCACATATGGATCAAGAGCATGATTTACCCAAATTATAATTAATTGAAACTAAATTTGAATGGAAGTAAATGGACAAGAGATTACTAAGACTCTCCAAGTGTGTTATCAAAGAATCCAAAGGTTTATCTTCTCAACAAGGACATTTTCTAACTCACTGACTCCAAGCAAGGTCACTTGTAAAATCAAAGATTACTATTTGAAGAGGTCAAAACACAACAATTGAAGGTGCAAACAAGCTTCCAATAGTAGGGTAAGTGACCTAATTTGACCCAGATCAACCAAGAAGGACTAGAAATGATAGAATAAAAAATCAAGAAAGGTTTCAACTCAGGAACTCACTTTTCATGTTCATTTAAATTTACCAACTAGATGCATCAATAGATTTTTATCATAAATCAAGCATGCAAAAAATCACTCAAGGAGTTCAAGCAAACATTTGCAAGCAATGGGAAAGGGACAAAGCAACCTTGCACATAAATAAGAATAGTGTCTTAGTATGAATCTAATCTCTAGAACCACTACTATGTATGTTCTCAAAATGTTTTCCAATCACGCACATAGTCCTAGAAAAAAAAAGATTGGGCTACACTATGGTTCTTAGTAATGGTCAACTCTATGACTCTTGCAATCTCAAGTGGGTGAAATCTAATCCAGGCGCACTAGGGTTTTGACACATTCTAAAAATTTAATCAATCAGAGATGCTGAGGAAATAAGATAGCCCAACAAAAGACCACACCTATGGAGATTTCTTCCACAAGGATATTTATATAACGGGTGTTACTACCACAAAAAAAGTTGTTACTATCACTTGAGGTTCCATCCATGTGGTTTAGCCAATAAAGGGAGTGTCTGCTATGGTTAACCCTCTCTAATCAAGGAAGATTCACAAAATTAGACCACATGGAGACTTAGTTCAGATTCAAGGGTTCCAATTTTTTGATGTGCCCAAAAAGGAACAAAGCATACTCATCTAGCCTCTTCACCTCACCAAACATAGAAAAAAAACTCATTGACATACTAATTTAAAATCACTTCATTGAGATTTGGAAAGCCAACAACAATCACCACCAATCTCAAGAGAGAAAGTACCAGAAAATGTTGAAGATAAACCAAGCAAGAAATTGAAATAATACTAAATCCATCCTTACCTACAAGGGGATCTATTATCAAGAAGAGCTTCACATGTAAGGCAAGAAAATGAAGCTCATTCTCTCAAGATCACCACAAATAGTGTTCGTAGGACCTAATTACTATGTGAAACATGTATGCAAGAAAGCAAATCTAGGTCCAATTTTAGAGCACCAATTGAAATGTGAATTATGAAAGCATGTAAAATACTCAAGCCAAACACACGAGAGGTTCACTTTTAATCCCAAAGTCCAAATTTTATAGAGATGTATAAGAATACCTTAGATTTAAAGCAATGCATACATATCACTCCACTGATCTAACAAACCAAACAAGCAATCCAAGCAAACAACAAACAAACGAATACAATATAGATATGTCTTATGCAAACCCTAGGGTTAGATCTCAAAATTTGATTGTTGGGAGTAATAATAACCAAAAAATAACCAAAATAAAAACTCACATCATACATTGAACCATGTGAAAATTAAATGCAAGTTAATCATTAAATGTCATTTTTTTCAATTTTAATTTTTTGACCTAGTCAACATGTAAGGAAACTTGTCAATAAAGAATATAACTGTTTCCACATAACCCATAATAAATCTAAAATAAATACGGAATTAAAATCTACATGCAAGAGAATAGACAACATACCCACAAAATTGTGACACAAGATATACCTTGGGAAACCCTCATTGAGGGAAAAAAAATCAGCCGCCAAAAGCATCCATCACCATATATTATTCAACAAAATACCATTGCCATATAACCATGGAAGCCTTCATGGCCATAGCCACAACCAAGAAAACTATGTGAACAAGAATGAATCCACACATCCCATGCCATGCTTTCAACCTTCACAAATGCTCCCTTGGCTAACCTGTCAAGCCTTGTCCCGCTTGACTCTTGCCTTTCTCACTTTTTCTCTCTCTACAACAACTACCCTTGAGGATGCTTATATAGTACAAGTCCCACAAAACCACTAAGTGGTATTACATAAACTATGTGCTAAAACCATGTGCTACCTAACCCACTGACCCCACATTTAATATTGGGCATTTAATTCTTTTCCCCAATATTAAATAATTACATAAAATATTATCACAATGTTACAATACAACTCATCAAGAATATTCTATGGAAATCTTTACATGTTGCACGTCCATCTAGGAACAACATTACATAATAAAATAAAATAATAAAATATAACAATATTATGCAATGTGTGCAACACCCATTATCTCAACAATCTCCAACTTCTTGTATACATTGCATAGGGTCAATCCGTAGCCACATAAATGAACAAGAGAACAATCCCTCCCAGCACATCCACCATCATGGATCAAAATACACCAAGTGCTCCATCCTCATACCCACAAAAAAATCAAAGTATCCAGCATCTCAAACATGAATGATCTCACCTCCTATTATGCCACTTCCATTAGACATACATAGAAACCATCAAAGAGAAAGCCACCCAACTTGTTGCATTTGAAGATCATAAAATCCTATACCAACTAAAATTCCAAGCACAAATAACTTGATCCAAAGGTAATCACATGTATTTGTAGTTGTCAAAATATATCCATAGCTGAAATAGCACTCACAGCAAGTGCCAAACCCATCCAACTATCCATACCTCAAAGGTATAACAAGTGAATCTCATATTACCGACATATCCAATCTACAACCTGCAATCACAAGCCTCAAAAGCAATACCTACCACATATATACCAAGAAGCTCCCACTGCAAAAAGATAATTTCAAATCTATAACCAATCCACTCAACACATCTCAAAGAAGTGAATCCATGTAGTATCAAGGACATCCACAATACATCAACTGATAACCTATAAGAATAATTCTCATAACAAGTCTCCAATGTTCTCCCAAGTTCTCCACAACAAATCAAGGAAAGAGATAAAGTAATAACCATGTCATCTCTCACATGACATACATGAGCACAAACCAGTGATCACAACCTCTAACCGATCTCAAATCCAATGTAAGCAAAACTGAACATCCAAGAAGATAACCAAGACCAGAGAAACCATGCAAATCATAACCTGTATGATGTCCTTCTACACACACCTCTAGATGTAAACTGTACAAGTATGATCTCCTCCATAAAACCCCAACAAGAAGCCTCAACAACACCCAAACCATACCATATAACTAATCATGGATGTAAGCCTCTCACAAGAAGATCAAACTCAATAAACCATTCCTAAACCAAGGAAAATCCATTCCTAATCCAAGGAATATGCCCAATATAAAACCATCTCCCAAACCCAACCAGCATAACAACATATGCACATGGAGATAACTAATGCTTAACCATCTCTCAAATGAACCCTCCAGAACTAACTCATGTACCATAGCTCAAGATCCATATCCATGAAAGATAAGCATAAATATAATGTGACTGAGAGAAACAATGGGCTATACCTCTCAAGTAGCAAACCGTCGAGTAGACCAAGAGTGGGGAATGAGAATGCTCATCAAGATACCCAAGTCTCCAACCAAGACTCATCTAAGAACAATCTCCTCTCAAATCCATATCAGGTGACTGCCCCTCGGACTTCCTGCTGAAACCATCAACTGTCCCAACAAATACTTCTCTAATCCAAGAGAAATCAGCATCACCGTCGTCTCTAAGTATCCATGAGCACCTGTAACCAATCAATCCATGCCAACTCCAAATTCAACATAGAAATATCATAAAGTATCCAACTTATGATCAGTATACTTAATACCAAGAAACTAAATCAAGATCAATGTCAAAGTTCCAACCATGGCCTTAGGAACATAAACATGACAACATGATCTAACCATCTCAACCAAAGAGATAACATGCTCCACATGAACATACTATAACATGTCACAACTCTAAATGTGTATCAAGAGTATACCATGACATAATAATGAAACCATCCTCACACCAAGGATAACATACCAAATAAAAGCATAAACCACACCTTTGCCAAGAACTCTGTGAGTCCTCAAGATGCAACCCTCTCCACACACCATGAAGAAAAATCAAGAACTCCATGAGTCCTTAAGATCTATCCATCTTCACACACCATGAAGATAACCAAGTGCAGTATGCAAATGTCAAAGATGCTTCTACAACAACAAGATCTAAGACAAACCTCCAACATCTGCAAACACTCAATAAATATATCAATGCCAACAACTCCCACTCAACCGTGGTACCAAGTCACCTATGGCATCATAAATCCATCTCTTACATGAAGATCTAAACTAAATCAGGAACTAATCCTGCACTGTCACCCCATCACTATCACAAGCTCCCACTAAATCGTGTATCCAAGCTATCCATGAAATCATGATGAAAAACCATCCTCTAACCATGAGAATCAACCAAGGCATCAAACCATTAAAGAACTCAAAATGCACATCATGAGCTCCTCAAAAGAAACCAAATAACCATGATCCTCAACCAAGAAGATATACCACCATAACCAAATCAAAAATCCAAGCTAATGAACATCAAGGATGTACTTGTATATCCAATCATGTCATGCCAAAATCCATGACACCATGATCGCATCCATGAACTGAGCATTTGTCTCTCAAAGTGTCCAACCTGTCAGAATAAAATAGTCAACCGCAATCCTCCACCATGATTGTACCTGGTAACAACATCTCATCCCTTCTACATGAAGATAAAATCATAAAATCATGTGACTTAGGGCATAGACAACCCAAATCCAAGCCACTAATCTGAATATGCATCAATAATGAAAGATCAATGGGAAAACACAACTCATAACCAAGCTATAAATGCAACCTATAAGTATAGACCGCTTACAACACTGCAAAACTTGTAGATCCAACAAGTCATCATACATATCCAAACCAAACACTGATAACCATAGCATCATGAGACCAATCTTGAGTATACAATGACATCAAATCTTAAATTTCCAATGCCATAAACTCATATTGTTACCATAGTCAAAATATATCTATAAACTGTTCAGATCAATATATCACCAAATAAATCATGCCAAACCTACACCAAATCTGAACGAATATGTAGAGCTCTTCAAGAGCTTTCGTTGACTACTTGAAGTCCAAAATCTGACTCTGTATGCTCAAGTTATGCCCTAATTTATGCTTAAAATAAACAACATCTACCTTTAGGGCTCTTAAAACCTATCAAAATATCAAAATCATAGAACCAAACCTACACCACGTTGTAGTGCTCTGAATTAGCTTTGCAACGCCTATAATAACTCTGAAATTTGATATTTTGAGAGAAAGTTATGGTCGTTTTACTAAAATAGTCTTTTTACCATTTTCACTACGATTTTTCATTTTTTATTTTTTTTCTGTGACGAAAATTTTGATGGGATTAAATTTGACGGCCAACACGGGCTGAAACCAAAAAACTATTTCATTTCCTCTGAACATGGCCAAACTAGGGCATATTATATATCAAAATTTATGGAAATGTCGACCCGAATCCAATGGTGATGTTTGTTTTTACCTAGGAGGTTATTTCTGCAAGCTACCCCTAAAACCCTCATTTAAATGAAACATCCGAAAAATTCTTTTGTCCAACAATTTCACATGCCCAAATATTTTAACATCCCATCATAACAGAAAACCCAAAACCCTTAGATCTACAATAAATCATTCATATATCTTTCCCTTTCTTTTATCCTCTCATGCATTCCCATGGATTCAATCTAGGGTTACAATAATAAAACCATAGCTCTGATACCACTTGTAAGGAAATTTGGCAATAAAGAATATAACCGTTTCCACATAACCCATAATAAATCTAAAATAAATACGGAATTAAAATCCACATGCAAGAGAATAGACAACATACCCACAAAATTGTGACAGAAGATATACCCTGGGAAACCCTCATTGAGGGAAAAAAAACTAGCCTCCAAAAGCATCCATCACCATATATTATTCAGCAAAATACCATTGCCATACAACCATGGAAGCCTTCATGGCTATAGCCACAACCGAGAAAACTATGTGAACAAGCATGAATCCACACATCCCATGCCATGCTTTCAACCTTCACAAATGCTCCCTTGGCTAACCTATCAAGCCTTGTCCCACTCAACCCTTACCTTTCTCACTTTTTCTCTCTCTACAACAACTACCCTTGTGGCTGCTTATATAGTAGCAAGTCTCACAAAACCACTAAGTGATATTACATAAACCATGTGTTACCTAACCCATTGACCCCACATTTAATATTGGGCATTTAATTCTTTTCCCCAATATTAAATAATTACATAAAATATTATCACAATGTTACAATACAACTCATCAAGAATATTCTATGGAAATCTTTACATGTTGCACGTCCATCTAGGCACAACATTACATAATAAAATAAAATAAAATATAACAATATTATGCAATGTGTGCAACACCCATTATCTCAACACAACAAGATTGGACATATATGGCATGAATTTGGACCCAAAACCCTAAATATAGAAATTAGACCAATTTTTGTAAATCGAGTGTTAGGGCCCTCACATGTACTCTAAACTCAAAACAAAAAACCAAAAACCTATTTAGAATTCTAAGAACTTTCAAAAATTATAAAAATTTTCAAAAAAAATTCTAATTTGCACCCAAAAATGATTTTTCATGAAAAATAAAGAAAAAATTATAAAAAAATATGAATTACCTCAAAAAAATCTAAATATTTAACTAAAACTTCTCTAATATTTCTCCAACCTACAAAAAAAAATTCAGACCAAAATATAAAGTCATTTGGGGTATATGATCAACTCTTTAAGGTCTAAGGTTTTTTGTCTTCAAACAAATCCACACAAGGGGGTTAGCTCAAAAAATAGCCAAAACCAATATGTAAAGGTGGGTTGCCCCACGGTGTGTGCTAAAATGTTGACACACTTCTATGAATCATTATATCCAAGATTGCTCAAGAATGAGATTTCAAATAACAATTCATAACTCTCTATTAATGGAGTGCAAGGCTTTGTAATGGAGGCCCTCAGTTTGACCTAGTTTGTGCCCATGCAAGTACACCATAAAATGAGAGATTCAAAGATCAAAATATGCATGCAAATGAATATGCAAGCTAATCTAAATGATAACAATGCAAAGGAATGCAAGAAAGGAAATCTAATCTATGAAATGAAATAACAATGCAAGATTAATCTATGAAGCAAATATGACTTTATGCTGATATGAAAATGCAAGGATGAAGCATGATGATGGAAGTTATGGATGCATTAGAGAAGAAGACAAGAAGAGTGAAGTTACAATGAAACTCTAATGTCCAAACCCTAATGCTCAAACTCCTCCAAAATCGCTCTCCAAACCTGCATCATAATAATACTATAGCAACTAACATCTCCCTAAATGAGAAGGGGAGGCCTACTTATGAAGGAAAGTGTGGAGGTAGGAGGCTTCACACAAGAGCAATGTGGGATAAATCCCTAAAAAGGAAAGTAAGAGGAAAAAAACCCACCACTTAGAGATATGTGCAAAAAAAAGGAATATTTATAAGATTTTATTTGATTTATTTCCATTTTTCATCAAAAAGATAGCTTTTTTATTTGATTATTTGATTTATTTTCATTTTTCATCAAAAAGAGAGCTTTAAGTGGGGATTTATTTATTTAATTAAAAGAGAGATTTTCTTTTAATTAAATAAGATAAGATTATTTAATTAAAAAAGAGATTTTAATTAAATAAGATAAGATTATTTAATTAAAAAAGAGATTTTAATTAAATAAGATAAAACAATTTAATTAAAAGAGAGATTTTCTTTTAATTAAATAAGATTATTTTATTTATTTAAAAGGATTTTTCTTTTAATTAAATAAGATTATTATTTTTATTTAAAAGGATGTTTTCTTTTAATTAAGTAAGATAATATTGTTTAATTAAAAGATGGAGTTTCTTTTAATTAAATAAGATTATTGATGAAATTATCAAACCTTAGGAAATATTGAAATAATTAAATTAATTGCAATTTGATCAAGGAAAATGATTTGAATTGATTCAATGAAATATTGTGATGCATTGATTCAGGAAATTGATAAATTGATTAATGGAGGTCCATAGTTTAGGGGACCATTTTAGGGTGCATACAATTACATATATATGATTTACAGGAACAAGGATTTTTCAAAAAATGACAGCTTCTTTGCTTGGACATTTGAAAAGGGAAGACCACTTTGGTAGACCATTCTTTCATTCCTTGTGCCTATTATAACTATAGCGTGTTGTTTGTTCCCAATATTTCCACATTGGTGCAAACTTGTGGTTCTGTATTCTTGTCTTGGGTTCCTCTACATAATCTTCAACACTCTCTTATGTAAGATCCTTTAATGTTTGAGTTTTCTTGTGAAGTTGATGTGTATAATTCAAAGCAGCAATTCCTTTAACTTCATTACTTTTCTTGCAATATGGGCTAGAAAAATTGGCTTAATGCATGTGATGAAAATACTAGATGGTTAAACAATGTGATTGGCTAGTTGAATACACTGAAAATATGTATTCTATTATTCATTTAGCATGGATTGAATTTTTTGCTGGATCCTTTCCAAAAAACATGCAACAAGGAGTTACATGAGGCTTATAATATCATAAGTAATTAGCTCTGCTTGAGCTTATCCATTTCTATTATTGAAAATAATTACATGGTAATTTAGAATGGTTGGTCATTTCCTATGTACCATGAGACATCAGATTGCTTGTCAAAACTCAGTGTTTTTTTTTGTAGAGTTACATGACCACCTAGTTTAATCATGGGCCTAATCATAGTTGTAAAGCTTTGACTTGAAAATTAGTAAGTTGCCTTAAAATTTTAAAAAACCAAGAAATTAGCAAAAACATGGAGGAAACTTGGCAAATATGTCGAATAATTGAAAGTATGAAATTTTAAAAATATTCTTCAAAAACTTGTACTACTAAATTTACGAACATATTATAGATTTCCTTCTTATATAAATTGAGTTTAATACATATCGTAAATCCTAAATTTATGTTACGGCTAAAGCTCAAAAATATAGCTGTAGTGTTCTTAACAATGGCCTCATTTGTAGGTTGATATTATAGTCAATGGCTCATTGACCTTTCTTTTTGTCTCCTCATAAGCTTCCACATTTTCTTTCTATTTGGTTGCATCCTCTACAAATCAATTGTGTCATCATAAAAATAATGGAACTACATCAAAATTGTCAATAGTCTAATCCAAATATGGCTTAATGTCATCAAGGTTAGGAACTTGATGTGTATCCTACCCTTGTATCTTCTTTTTGTACAAATAAAGTTTGTAATGCACACAGAAAAGGTCAATTTAAATCTTTTGTTTCAATATATTGCATTGCTTTGTGTGAATAATGTTAAAAACCTCATTTTTTCACAATGAAAAGCACTACAAAGCTAAGATTTTGAAGATTAGGTGTTGTAGATCGATATTTTTGCACCATAAATCTATGAATTAAAAAATAATGAAAAATATGGCACTTCCATCACAAACTTTTCTTCTTATTGAGTACAAGGCCTCAATATTTGTCAACACATCCATCAATAGTTTAAAACAAGCAAGATGTTTGAAACAAATACCTAAGTTTGAACAAATACCTAGTTCAAGGAAAGAGAAACACCCACTACAATACAACCAACCACATGTGTAGATCAGAAGGGCATGAGAAGAGCTTCAAAATATATATTCAACCCTAAATCCTAAAAAATAATTGAATGCATTTAAAAACAAGGCAGGGGAATAACACAATGAATCAAAATTTAATGAGTTTTCATTTCCCTTCCATTCCACCAACTAAATGTTTCCCTTCCATTGCAGGGAAATTTATTACCTCGCACTACAGAAGAGCACGCGCAATCTTCCCCAAAATGGAATGAAAAGAAAAGTGGTGTTTCACTTCTTCTTTTTTGTTTATATCTCGATAACATCAAAATTTTGACATTAAACTTAATTGTCATCAAAATTTTAACAAGAAAATTAAGTATGGTCAAAATTTCAATCCTATTGGGATCATATTAAAAGAAAAAGTGAATTTGACAAGCCAAATTAGCCTTAAGTCAAAAATTTAAGTTGAAAATTAAGGCCTAATGTACTAGTGTTGGCAGGATTACCTATGGTCTGATACACAAGATGGCATGACAAATAGCTTTGAGGAGATTCATGAACCCTTTAAACCATTCAAGGGGACATACAAGAAAAAGAGGTTGAAAGTGTCAAGGAGAGAGTGGAGCTAGCAGAGGACTTAGTTGTTGAAGGTAAGGTTTTTGATTTGATGACTAGAGGAAAGGAAAAGATTAATAGTGATTTGAATTTGAATGATTATTCTTTGACCCCTCAAAAGGAAGAGGACTAGATCATTAATGAGGAGAAAAAAAGTGGAGATCAATGGTCAAGGAGAATGGAGAAACCAGAGGAGGAAATGCAAAGGGGATAGGTAGGGGAAACTGAGGGTGATGGAGGTGGTAGGAAAGTTGAGGCTCTAAGGGAAGAGGATGGAACAAAAGATATCCAAATTTCTCCTATGGGAAACTTGGAAAGTTACTTTGATTTGATAAGGGACTCTAGTGGTCACATAGTGGAAACTAACTTGAAAGAAGATTCTGAGGAAGATAGTGATGAAGATTTATTGATATTAGAGGATGTATATGCTCTTGGTGAAAAAAAATATTTATCTCAAACATAAGTAAAGGATCTAAAGGTGAAAGTGGGAGAGAAGAAAAAGTGTGGTCAGAAATCAAATAAAACTCTATTATTGTAGGCTAGGAGTGTAGATGGTCATATCAAACTTATATCAGGAAGGGGTTATCCCTTTTCCTAGAAGAAATGAGGCTCCTTTTGTGGAATATAAGGGGTTGCCATTCCCCTAACAATATTTTTTTTGATGTGGAGCCTAATTAGACTTAGAGGTAAATGTTTCCCCACTTTATTCAATGTGGTTTTCCCCTAGATCTTACTATAAGGGTTTGGGGGAAGTGCCCCCAAGACTAGGTCAAGTGGAAGTGCCCCTTGTAGGGTCTTGTGCAGAGCCCCAAGTATGTTCCTTGTCACAGTATAGGGTGGGGTTGAGGGTCAATGCCCCTGTTGGGGTTTTTGGGGGCACTACCCCCAAAATCTCAACTAACTTTATTATTGTAAAAGGCGTTAGCTACTATTTTTCTATTGGATGACTTATTCTATCCCTAATTTTGTAAGCATAAATCTTGTATTAAATGGCTTGGGGTTAGGTATTTCATAATGTATGATCATATTGTAGCTTCTTATGGTGGTATTGAGCTATGAGGGATTGTGGATTGTAATCACTAGATACTAAGAATATTGGACTTCTTTGGTGGATGTAGTCTAGGGATTGGGTGAAACCACATTACATCTATGTATCTTGTGTTCTCGTATGTGTGGTTTATTATTTTCTAATATTGGTTATATTTGCATATAATTTTTATTGATGTCTCATTAATCCTAACAAGGTTTTCCTAACCAAAAGAAGTCTTGATTAGGTGAAATTAAATGTTGTTCTATTTCAAGAAACTAAGATTAAAGTTGATGATGTATCCTTTATGAGTAGATTATTTAGTAGGTGGAAGAGCTCATGGATGGAATCTATGGGAGCCTTGGGTGGTGTGGGGATTTTATGGAAAGAAGAATCAATGAGGGTGGGTTTGGTTCAAAAGTAGAAACATTGGCAAAGAGTGGGAGGCTTTTCTAAATAACTAGGTGTAGGTGTTAATTTGAATAATGTTTATGGTCCAACTCAAGATAGGGAAAACAAAAGTGATGTGGAGTGCTTTGACTGAGGTGTTGCAAGTAGTGGGCGGAGAGAAAATTTTACTAAGGGGAGATTTTAATACAATCCTAAGCCCAAATGAGAAGATGGGGGGAAGGGTTTGGATCTCTGCTAGCCAATTAGATTTCAATAATTTTGTTGTTGATAATGATTGATTTGATAATTTTTTTAAAAAGGTGAGCTTACATGGATAAACAGGCACCCTAGTTTTGTTAATATTGATGAAAAGCTTGAAAATTGTTTTTAGCTATGGATTGGTCAAGCTTTAAGTGGTCATGTGAGGCACATGTTTTAACTATTTATGGATCTCATCAATTTCCTATAGGATTGAATTTATAGGAGAATTATTCTCCAGATAGATGCCCCATCAAATTTGAGGCAATGTGGTCAAGAGATTATGGCTCTCAGGATAGGGTTAAGGATTTTTGGATGAATGCTCTAGAGATTAAAGGTAATAAGGCCTTCATATTCTTTAAGAAGTTGTAGTTCCTTAAGGAAAATATGAAGATTTCGAATAGGGAACATTTCCATAATATCTTTGATTAAAAATTATCACTAGAAGCATCCTTAAAAGTGTTAAATGAAAAGGTGATAATTTTTTGGATGAGGGAAGAGCATTTTGAGAAATAAAAATCCCTTAGTAAAGAATACGAAGAAGTGTTGGCTATGGAGGAATTTTTTTGGAGACAAAAATCAAGGGAAACATGGTTGAATGAGGGGGGTAGAAACACAAAATAAAATCATAATTCAGTAAGAATGTGGAGGTTTCTTAATAAAATAGTTTCCATTCAAGAAGAAGATGGAAAGATGTTATAGGATCTAGGGGATATCAATAAGGAAGTGTTTTATTTCTTCCAAAGAAGAGTAATTAGAGGAGGGATTAATGAAGTTGAGGTGGATGAGGTTTTGAATGTTATCCCTAGGAAGATTTCATGGGGACATTATCAAATGATGGTGGATAAGGTATCAATGGAAGAAGTAAACAAATCTCTCTAGGGATTAGTTAAAGATAAAGCTCCAGGTCTAGATGGATTTCTAGTGATTTTCTTGTAGGAGTTTTTGGATTTGTTGGGAAGGAACATTTGAGAAGTAGTAGAAGAATATCAATCTAGAGGTTTTGTTCTGAAGATTTAAATAACACCTTTGTAGCCTTGGTACCTGAAAGGGATGCATTAGAGACCTTTGAGGAATGTTTATTGATAGCCTTGTGTAGCACCATCTATAAGATCATTTCAAAGGTGACGGAGAATCAATTTTTAAAAAAATTAGACTTGGACATTTCTTCATAATAGAGTGGTTTCTCTTTGGTAGATCCATCTATGAGGGGTTGATTATAGCTCATGGAATGATTCTTTCAATTTGGGAAGGTAAGTTGGAGAAAATGATAGTGAATATGGATATTAAAACATCTTATGATGTGGTGGATGGAGATTTTTTTTAAAAGTTCTTTTGAAATTTGGTTTTGATATGAAATGGGTGGATTGGGTGGGGAGTTGTATTTCTACCCCACACTTTTTAGTATTGGTTAATGGAAGTCCATGAGGTTTTCTTGAGATGGAGAAAGGAATTAGAAAAGGGGGCCCCCTCTCACCTTTACTTTTTATTATAATTTTTGAGGTATTAGGGAGATTGATTTCTAGGCATAGGGATTGAGGATCATGGAAGGGTGTGAAGGTTGCAACAAGGGTTGAAGTTGTTTCTTATCTACAATTTGTAGATGATATTTCTTAGCTAGAGATTCTTTAGAAATGAAGAAACATGGATGAAGATGAATTTTGATCTCTATGGTAGTGTCTTGAGGCAGAAAATTAGGTGGAATAAATCTAAAATTATCTTTTTTATTGTTTTGGTACCTGTACATGCAGAGAGCTATCAGTAGAATTCTAAATATCCAATGTAGATCTCTACCAAGTAAATATTTGGGCATTCCACTACTCCAAGGATAGAAAAAAGATGGCTCATGGAAGAATTTGGTGGGGAAATGCATGGATAATATAGATGGTTGGAAAAGGAGATGGCTTACTTCAGCATATCACATTCTAATGTTGAAATCTATGGTGTGAGCAGTTCCAATTTCTTAATAATGTGTATGAATATTCCTAAGGTCTCTAGATTTATAGGACATTAGATGAGGAAATTCTTTTGGAAATAAACAAGTGAGGAAGATAAACTCCTTATACTAGATTGGGAGAGGATTTTTAAGCCTAAAGGGAATGTGGGGGGGGGGGGGGGGGGGGTGGGCAAGTTTGCGTGATTGGCATTTGATGAATGTTTTCTTAGGAGCTAAGTTGGTGTGGTGTCTTTATCAATGTTTAGATCAGTTATGGGTAAGAATTATTATAGAAAAAGATCTCAATTCTTAAGTACTAGATCAAATATTAACTATAATAAACCTCCCTTTAGGTTTGACCATTTGGAATTTTATGTTATCTTGCTGATATGTTATCACTAATCATGTATTGTCATTTTTGGGAGATGGAAGAAATCTAAGTTCTAGAAATACTCTTTGAATAGTTACCCTACTTTATCTAAATCCTCAAAATATGCAGAGGGTAAAGAGGTTATATCTATATTATGGGGGTATAGAGTGGCTAATTATATTGAAAGAGTGGAAGGTCTTTTGGGTGAAGATTGGCAATGGAAGAGTTGTGATATTGAGGGTTAACAATCCAACAAAAAAGATTGTTGCAAGGTATTTTTTAGAATAAAGTAGGGTATAGAACTAATAAGGAGGAAAAGGTCTTTTGGTGTACTTCTTCTTTGGGTGATTACTCAATAAAATTGGGTTATGGTTTGATTTCTAGGAGATATGTGCAATTCTTTGAGGTTGGTGACTTGTGTTAGAATAAGGACTTCTTTCCAAAGGCAGACCTTTGCATGGTTGGTTGCGTAAGGCTGCATTCTAACCATTGACCAAAGGAAGAGATTGGGTTTCTATGGGCCTAATAGTGTGATGTATTAATAGAAGAAAGAATATGTACTGGACCATCTTCTCCTGCAATGTCAGGTGGCTCAAGATTGTTGGGATATGGTAAGAAAGAAGTTGGAATGGCATGGACCATGGATGAATTTAGTTAAGGATTTCTTTGTTAATTATCCTAGGCCTCCTTTCCAGTCATGTTTGTTAAGCATATGACTGGTTACCCCTTCAATTGTGGTTTGGGAAATTTGGGAGGACAGGAATAGGAAGATATTCTAGGAGAAAAAGGAGCCTTAACAAAGTTAGGTTTGGAGACCTAATCAATCTGTGGAGGAGTTAATGACTATGACCACTTTTAGATGTTTTTAGATAAAACTATTATTTACAAAAGATGATAGTGTAGTTCAGAATATGTGGCAAGGTATTAAGATGAAGGAGGGATATTTAAAACAACAAAGTTAGAATGAAACTTTTTTAGAGATGGTTAAGTGGGTGGCCCCTATTGAGGGATGGGTAAAAGTAAATTTTGATGGTGTTGGAAGTGGGAATGTGGGTCTTTTAGGGGCAAGGATGATTTTCCAATATTTTAAAGGAGATGATTGCATTTGTAGCCCAAATACTAGAGAAGGGAACTAACAACCTAGCAAAAATGAAGGCAAATCTTTTCGTCATCCAATGTGCTATATTTTTAGGGGTGCGGAAGTTGCATTTAGAGGGAGACTCTATAGTAGTGATTGAAGACATTCAACATAATAAGATTTAGGCATGAAGTTTAAGGAATTATTTGCATAAAATTAGAGAAATTTTAAATGGCTTTGAAGATTTTAAGATCAGCCACATTAAAAGGGAAGGCAATAGAAAGAAACAAAAAATAAGCCATGACCCATAATTCTAGCTCTTCAATACATAAAATGGAAAATTGATATTCATGTAAAGATTTGATTTTCTTAGCATAACTCGAGTATGCGACAATAGAGAACATGTATCCTTCAAGCTGACCAGTCCCTTATCCATTGGGCACCAACTAAACCTTCACATACAGATGGATACCTAAAGTATACTCATATATTCAAATATCTAATCTATCTATTTGACTTGCAAATAGACATCAATCTTCATGAAAATTCTCATACTTATTGTAATATCCTCCTAGTGTAACCCACAACCCTATCAGTATAAACAAGCATTTACTTGGCTTCTTTGTTCCAACAACAAGTTTATGCTAACATACAATCTGAAAGGATTGCAACTAAGTTCAAGCTCTTAGAACTTCTTAAACACAAAAGATTGCAAATAAATGAAGAAGGAGACAAGAATCAGAATGAAACTAAAGAAATGAAGCTCTTTCATTAATTTCCTTGAAACCAACACATCATCAACATATCAAAATTCAAAAAATACACAAAGAACTAACTGTGACATATGAATGCTTCAAAAGAAATACAATACTACTATTCATATCAGAGGAACACTGAGAAAATTGGTATCACAACTATTAGGAAATCCTCTAACTCTGGAACCAGATTGGTCTCACAATCCTTAGAAAATCTCCAAAAAATATGAACCCTTTACAATGAGTAGACAAGGAAGATATATAGGAGAGAAGATATTCAAGAAATATAATCTGGAAATGACATCTGTCCCACTAAGAATGTCTTCAATCTAATGTTGCTAAAACTAATCATCCTTCAATTACCTACAATTGAACTCATAAATGATGCCAAAATACCTAATATAATTCCACTTTAATAATCTGCAAAATATCCTATGGAGAAAATATCAGGATTGAATTACAAACTGTACTAGAACTTCAAAATTTGATTTTTACTTGTCATATCTGTTTTGCCGTGAAATTCACTTGTGTTGTTGGCAAGAATACAATTGCTTCCAACACCTTCAAAAAAAATTAATTCATCCTTCAAATTGCTGGAGAAGTCAAATCAGATGAAAATATATCTATATTTGACTGCAATTTCATTTGCAACATTAAAATTGCACAATTCACTATGAAGCCCCCAAAATCAAAATCAAAAAAAAAAAAACTTCCAGTAGCTATTATCGGCTAACACCTACACAAAATTTGGCTTCAAAAATGGAAAATTCACTCTTTTCCAGTTTCGACGGTATATTATAATATACGTTTTGGATGAAAAATGCCCCCCTAAAACCATTTTGAAAAATATGCCTCCCGGACTGAACAGAGCATATTTAAAATTGAAATTTTTTAAAAAGCTCATATAGTCAAACTATTCAAACATTTCAATTTTAAAATCTAAGCATTGGAGAATCATTTGAAATTTGATTTTTAAATCATTTTCTTCTTTGTCTCCTCCCCCTTGACCACATGTCGATCTCATATTCACTTCTCATCACTCTGGTGGGCCCCCTGATGACTGGGGACACGTTTCATCAAATCGCTACCTCGCTATACATAACTTTTGCACATCTTTCTATATCGAGTTAGCGATTACCACTGATTTTGCTTTGATCCTGTGGAAAACATTTGATACAACCCTTAAAAGAACAATGGTGGGTCCCTCACTCACTACCTTGCTATACATAACTTTCAAGCATCTTTCTAGAGCAAGTTAGCGAGTATCATCAGTTTATGCTTGATTTGATGATTTAGAATCATTGACATGTTCTATGCATGGGGGTGGGTCCAAGATACTACTATCGCTGAGCTAGCCTAACATGCTGACACACAAATATATTATTTAATTTACAATGACATCATTTTTCCTCTCTATTGTGTTTATCATTTTTAGGCATGTCGCTACCTCGCTACCAATGGGAATCACAAAGTTCTCGGTAGCGACATAGCGAGCTCCAGTAGAGTCAAAACTTTCGGCCTATAAATGCTATGTAGGATGCCAGCGTGTCATTTAATCTGTACAACTCATTTTTAACAAATCACTAGTTCGGGGCCCATCTCTTTTAAAATTTTCATTACATCACAACCTTCTAACCAGTCCCTACCTTGCTACCGGCAAAACACCAACTTCTTGGCTAGTGAGATAGAGACTCCTGATGGATTCATAATTCTAGTGATGGAGAACACAAAACACATTGATTGAAAATTTTTCAATCAATACTGGTGTCAGAGAAGGTGGTCACGCATATTTATGAACTTGCATGGGAATTTTTGTGATCACATTAGTTTTTTTAAAAAGTTACCACTTCCTTTAAAATTTGGGCACTCGCTATGTCGCTACCAATAGATCACATAGATTTTTTGATAGCAACTTAGCGAGTCACCGGAGAAACCTCAATTTCGGTGACACCATTTGTGAATTCCTCCTCGTGCACCCTTTCTGACACTAACAATCCTGGGAGATAGCATGTGACCATAATGTCTTCATATTAGTATAGTTTTTTCGATGCCAGACTCCACTTTCAGCACTAGGACATAGTTCTCTGATGGTTGTTACATTGCTATAGGAAACAACCTCACAACTTTTTTATAGTGAGTACACGACATCTGTTGATTCTAACAAGATCCAATGGTGGGATAAGATTTTTCAAAAGGACTCAACAATGACCTCAACATAGGTGGGAAAGACTATTCAATTGATGTTAAGTATTTTGTGTCAAAATAAGATTTAAAAGGAAAGACCTAGGGTTTTACAGATTTTAAAAGATATCAAAAATACAAGACCAAAAACTAAAATCCTAGGACCTAACAAAAGAACTCACATCTATTTTTTTCACCATAATTCTAAGAAAAATTAATATGTAAAAATTATACCAACTGTGGCTCTGTCTAGGGATGATAGACTACTTAGAGTCGATGCAAGAATTCAAAATCTTTGGGAGAGAAGACCACAAACTTGGTTATAAAAAAGACAACCTCTTCAGAAAGCACAGAAAGACAAATAGAAATAAGAAGCCAGACACCAAACTGTATAGAGAGACTATTTACAGGGATTTACAAAATATACAGAATGTACAAGAAAACCAAGAACCCTAAAACTATTGTTCATGGAGAATAGATACTTTTTAAGAAAAGTACCTCTTCAAGAATTGTCCATGAACTGGCAATTCTAGAATACCTCCAGTTAAATCCTTTAGAAAATATGAATCTTCTCTATTTTTATGACAAATGTTATATGGGCCAAGCCAGATTGGGTCAAATTTACCATGCTTTCCTTTATCTTCCACTCTAGCATTCCACAT
Organism: Cupressus sempervirens; assembly: GCA_028749045.1. Taxonomy (NCBI): domain Eukaryota; kingdom Viridiplantae; phylum Streptophyta; class Pinopsida; order Cupressales; family Cupressaceae; genus Cupressus; species Cupressus sempervirens. Next base: position 721,865,163 of record CM053792.1, read on the forward strand.
CAGTACCATGTCACCTATTTCAAATTTCCTTTCAGTGGCTCTTTTGTCATATAAGTGCTTCGTTTGTGATTGTAACTTGACATTTTAAATAGAAGACTCTCTCCTTGCTTCTTCTAATTGCAAAATATCATCCATTCTAAGTTGCATCTCATCAATGATGTCATCTTCATATAGTTGAAAAAATTTATACATCTCCTTTAGGTTATTTTGTGGAAGTCTGGCCTGTATACCATAAACCAGATCAAATGGGGCACATCCAATGGCCTTCTTCACAGTAACCCTGTCAACCCATAGAGCTAATGGCAACTTTGAATCCCATGCCTTCTTGTTTTCCCCTAGAATTCTTTTGATAATCTTTAGTATATTCTTATTGCTTTATTCTGCCTAACCATTCCCTTGAGTATGATAGGGTGATGATGTGTACTCTGTAATGCCATATTTTTTTACAAAAAAATTTATATTCCTCTGATCTGAAACACATAGCATTATCTGTTACAATTTTTTGTGGGCATCCAAATCTGGTCACAATATTATTTAAAATGAAATTAATCACCACCTTACTTGTTGCATTCTTAGTAGGGACTGCCTCAACCCACTTGGTGAAATAATCAGTAGCTACCGAGATCCATGAATGACCACCACTAGACTTATTTGTGATCTCACCTATAAAATCAATTCCCCACTATTGAAAAGGTGCATGTAGTTTAAGTTGTCTTGATGGAAAACTCCTAGAGAATTTTAACTTTCCACTAAACCTTTGACAAGCATCACAAACTTTTACAAACTCATGAGTATCTCTAAAGAGTGTAGGCCACCAAAAACCAGCCCTAAGTATTTTATGAGTAGTAGTTTTAGCCATATACTGTCCTCCACACACACCTCCATGTATGTCTTTCAAAATTCTTTTAGACTCAATCTCATCCACACACTTTAAAAGTACCCCTTCCATATTTCTCCACCACAATTGACCTTGCACTATAACATACCTTATAGCCTGCAACTTGAGGGATCTTTTTTGGTTATCAATTAGCCCTAGTGGAGATTTCATGTTTTCTAGATAATAAATTATGTCTCTGTACCAATTAGAGATACCCATGTCACAAATATTGTCCCTGCAACTATCATCAAGTTGATTAATTTGGTTTGCCTCTAGGTTAACTTTTGTCATCAACTTGGCCAAACCTTGATCCGTGACCAATTTAGTAATCAGAATATCAATGTTAAACTCTTGTATCCTATTAATCCATCTACATTTCCTAACAGATACATCTTGTTGTGAAAAGATGTCCTTCACAGTAATAGTAGGAACAAAAGAAATGATAGTAGCTCCCATTAAGTAACATCTAAAAGCTTTCACCCCTTTTACTTGTGCATATGCCTATTTTTCATTGGTGTCATACTTGAGTTCTACTGCTTGCAAAGACTTTCTAAAGAATGCAATAGGCTGCTCATAACCTTCTTCATTTTTTTGTAAAAGTACTACAGCAACAGTGTGAAATGAGCAAAAGAAAATATATGCATTGGTTTGTCATAATCAGGAGCTCTAAGAATAGGGGCATCTTTAATAGCTTGCTTAATTTTTTGAAATGCAATACTAGGTTCACCATCCCATTTTATCTTAGATCCCTTATTTAGCATTCTTGATATAGGCCTACTAATCTCTGCAAAATTTGTCACAAATCTCCTAAGAAAATTGATCTGTCCAAAGAATGACTAAATGCCTTTAACACTCTTGGGTTTCTGAATCCTTTCTATTACTTCTACCCTTTCAGGGTCAATCCTTACTCCATGCTTACCAACTAGATGTCCTAACAATTTTCCTTCAGTGACACCGAAGTTACATTTCCTTAGATTTAAAGATATTCCATATTTAAGGGACCTGATAAATGCCTTTTCTAAGTGCATACAATGATCATTTTCATCCTTGGAGTAAGCAGTAAGGTCATCCTGATATACAACCAAAAATTTGTCAATAATATCAGCAAAAGCCACATCCATAGCCCTTTGAAAAGTAGCTCCAACATTAGTAAGCCCAGAAGGCATCCTAACATAAACATAAGTACCCCATGGAGTAGTGAAAGTAGTCTTAAACTATTCTAATTCTTTGACAACTATTTGATTATATCCTGAAAACCCATCCATCATGGACATCAATTGTGAACCAGTGACTCTTTGCAACAGGGCTTCCATATTGTGTAAACCATAATTATCTTTTAAAGAAGATATGTTTAGATTCCTGAAATCAACACGTAACCTTATATCTCCATTTTTCTTCCTGATAGGAACTAAATTGGATACCCAAGAAGAATGTTTAAAATAGGTTTTATAATCCCAACATCTCTTAACTTGATCAATTCTTCTTGCATTTTAGGGGCCAAGGTTGGGTCTATTAGCCTTTGTTTTTGTTTGAAAGGCTTAGCATCTAGTTTCAAAGGGACTTCATGTTGAAAGAGATCTTCTCTATAGGCCTTTAGATCATCATATGACCATGCAAACACATGTCTATATTTTATTAGTAGGTTTATTAGATCTTTCCTAATTTTAGGAGGCAATTTCTTACCAATATATACCTTTTTAGGTGTTTTCTGGGTTCCCAAGTTCACCTCTTCTAAATTTTTGGCATTATATCCATTAGTGTCCATTTGTGACCTATCTTGGTTGTAAAAAATAGTTTCTAAAACAAATAGACCCTTTGGAATTTTATTTGTCTTCAATTGCACAACTTCCTGCCCAAAAACAGTATCTTTTCCATCTACATTTTTGATATAAGCTACAATCAATTTCTTGTCCTGATAACATATGCTCACAATTCAAAAACCTCAGAATATCCTTATCATCTTCAAACACTTGCCAATTCTAAACATTATCAGGGACAGAAGGTCTAGTTTGAATCTCAATTTTAGACACACCAGCAAATGTGATATCATCAAGTTTTATTGCTATATTTGCTAGTAAATCTGCCATTTTATCATTTTTCCTATCCTTCCAAATTATCCAAAATGTATCCAAACATTTGATCATGTCCCGCACTACATTTCTATACTATTTTAATCTTTTATTCTTTGACACATAAGCACTTCTTACTTGGGATACCACCAATTTAGAATCTCCTACAACATGTAAACACTTTACCCTATGCTGATGAGCTAATCTAAGGCTTAACAACAAAGCCTCATATTCTGCTATATTATTAGTACAAGGGAAACTTAAAGTAAAGGAGAATTTGTATGTTACCCCAGCTGGAGATATCAGCATAATGCCTACACCAGATCTATCTTTGTAGCATGCACCATGAAAAAACATAGTCCATAGGTCACCCTTGTCTATTTTTGTGTCAACTTCCATTTCCATCTGAGATTTATGCTTAGATTTTTTCAAAGTTAGGACCTCAGCTCTAAATGCATTAATATCTCTATCCACAAAATTTTTCATGTTGTCTCGTACATCTTCCTCTATCATGTATATACTCTTAGGCTCCCTATTGACCTTTATCAAATTCCCCTCAATATTAAAAGTAGCAAATGACAAATCACACTGTAGACTTCCACCCATAGTAGCACTCCACTTTCTTGATAATAACATGCCATACTGAGGTGGAATATCAACAAGAAATACACTCATAGTAAGTTCTTTGTCAAGGTAGGATGTTAATATGTATGGCAAAGAGTTTATAGTGCCTATGACTGTCACTTCTCTTTTATCCATAGCAACATATCTTCCTTGAGTTGTATCCACCTTTAAGCCTAATTCCTTCATTATTTCGAAAGGCATCACAGTGTTGGAAGCACTAGAATCAATCATGCAATTTTTTAATGTTTTACCATTTACTATAATGCTTAAGAAAAATGGTTCAACATTTTTGAAACACTGATTTATAGAATTATCCAAAAACATTTGAGGGATTTGAGACACAACTCCTTCAACTTCATTATCCTTTACCTTTTGTTTGTTGTTTTCTTTGGTACTGCGAGTTTCATTACAATCTTGACTTACTTTTACATCAGTATTTCCCAACCATGCTATAGCCTTATTTTGGTGCTTAGGAATTCTTAGCAATTTAGAAAAGGGAACCTTAACAGTAATCTAAGACAAAGGAACAAACATATCTATGGAAGAATCAAAAGGATTATCATTAGTCACATTCCCTTTCTCATCTTGTTTATCCAAAATGTTCAGAGCATTTTGATGATTCTTATCATGTTTTGTGATGATCTTTGATGCATTCTCATCTATTTTTCTAGGGATATTATTTGAGAACTCCGCATCTTTAGGATTTCCTCCTTTCTTTTGTTACCACCTTCTATTAGTAATTTTAACCTTCACAGCAGGAGCTTCTTTAGGTTTCACAATTTACCCTTCTTAAGATCAACCCCCTTTATGAAGATACTAGCTACTTTATTAATTTCATCTTTCTAAGCCATGTTTCTAGTTTGAACCTGAGCTATCATATTGGTAGTAATTTGATCAATTTCTTCCCTAGAAGGTTTTCTTAGTGTTACTTCTTCCTTTGCATTTACCATGTTACACACATTGTCTTCCAGATCACTCTCATCAGAAAATACTTGTCGTTGTATGACATTCTAAAACTATCTTTGGTCATATAAATCTCTGTCATAGTCTTCACAATCAGAATAATGTGATTCAAACATATTGCATCCTACATCATCATTATTTTCTTCCTGCTCGTGATAGTTTTCTACTACAGCTTGATTTCCTAGGAATGGCAATGCTACTGCACAAGATTAAGGGGAATGGGGTAATTGACATGCAAAACACCAAGTAGGTTTAGCAAAAAACTCAGGATCATCTACCAAATTTACAAAAAAAATTGACAAAGGATCAGGGGTCACCTTGTTGTTGTTGTTCTTGGGAGGAGGGATACTAGGCTGACCATCCTTCCAAGTAGTGTTATAAGGGAAATTTTGTAGCCTATTTTGCCTATTGAAATTTGATTGATAAGGGACCCTATTATCAATGGGGTTCCTATCATTCTTCATCTGAGGAAGATTCATACTTTTTATAGAATTTAGAATCTGACTCATTTCACTAGGCTCTTGCCTTTTTCCTCCTATGGCTTTATTTTCTTCCTTTCTATTCCCCTTATTCCCAAATAACCTAAGATTGTCTCTTTTTCTTTCTAATCTCCCTAAAATCCTCAAATTATTTTCTATATTAATGGTAATCCTGAAAGCATCTCTTAAAGTCCTACTCTCTTTATCCCTAAGTTGGTATGCCATTTTACCATCAAAAGCATTTAGATAAGTGATCAGACATACCTTGTCATCAATTCACATGGCTTGCATTAGCTTGTACATCCTTTTTTGAAAGCTAGTGTTAAATTCACTAACACATTCATTAGGCAACCTCTTAATATTATTAAATTCACTCAAAATATAGCTTTGATTTTTCTTGTCACCATATTGTTCTTTGAAACAATACTCTATATCTTTCCAATCAACAATAGACAATTCAAGAAGTCTTTTGAACCATTCTCTAGCATCTTCTATTAATGACTAAACAAACAACTTCATAATGACATCTTCAGCTTCAACCTCATAATCACTCATCATATCAAGAAAAGTCCTCAAATGGTCCTCACAAGAAACAACATTATTTCCATCAAATTTAGGTAATCTTTTCCTCATTTCTTGTGGGATAGAATTTTGAAAACCAAGGATTCCATCAAAACATATTTGCCTATAGCCTTCTAATTGAACAGGTCTCCTTTGTAAATCAATCTTGGGGTGATTAGCACTGTCTTTGTTAGTATTATTCATAGTATTACTAGTGCTAGCATCACCAACAAATTTGTTAAGATCTAGTTTCTATGAAGATGAAGAAAAGAAAGAAATAGGCACCTTAGTAGTATTTCAATTCGCATCATTAGATCCATCATCATCTTTAGGCATAGTTGCAAACTACTTCTTGGTAATTTCTAGGAATTTGATCTTATTGTTCATCTCAGCTATAACAGTCTCACTTTCTACAATCTCCAATCTCTTAGCTAAAGCATCCCTTTCATTTCTTCTCTTTTCCAATTCAATATCAAAAAGTGACATGGAATCATAAATTTGAACTATCTTTACTAGCTCATTGATCTTAATGCCAATCTCCTTTTGTTTTCCTTTGTCCTTAGCACCTACAATAGGTTCCACATTTTTTATTCTATTGTTATCAACTTCTAGAGTAGTATAGTTCCTAATTTGCTATATTACAGGTCCCTCTAGATTCATTTTCTAAGTTTCCAGCAAATTTTACTCTTGCCTCTTAAGCTGTTCAACTTGTTCCACCATCTCAGGCTGCCCAGAATTAGCTGCTATCTCATTTGCCCTCTTTAAGGCAACAATTCACCTAAGTAATTCTTTTTTTCTTCATAAGCCTTCATGACCTTTTCTTCCCTTTCTTTCCTAAATCTCCTATTAATATCTTCTTGCTCAGCAAGCTATGCTCTCAGAATTTCATTCTCATCAAGATCAGGGATAGTGAACTCAGATCCAAATGTTTTCTCATCATTGAAACTTTCAGGCTCTAAGTGTCTAGGTCTCACCTTTTTAGGGGAATAATTTGACATGAAAGAATTTGTGCTACACTGGAAAAGATTGTTATTACTCCTATCCTCCATACTAAATGCATGTAGTTGCACAACATTTTCCTGACATATCATCTCAGGGGTATCATAGAAATCGTCATCAGACAAAATTGGGTGAGATCTCAGACCTTTGGAGAAAGACACCCTTTCAACAACACAATGGTGAGCATTATCTTTCCCTACTAGTTGCTCCTATGAATAGCTTCCTTTCTGCATCTGATTTCCCTTCACAACCCAATTATGTCTTCCTCTAGGAGGGAGATCAGTTTGTAATTTGATTCTCGAGTTTTTCCTCACATTTTCCCATGTATTTCTTTTATTTTCCATAATTTGGGACAACAATTTTCAAGAAACTGACACTGGTTAACCGTTTGAGTCACCACCCACCCTATCAAAATGGGAATAAATTTGTTGAGTGGATAATCACAATTACTCCACTTAATAGTTTCAAGAAAAATGTAAACAACTTTCAGACCACAGGAATCTTCTCATGAAATATTTGCAACTCTACCCAAGGGGACAAAGATCTCTAATAATTCATTATTTATGGCAACACTAAATGTAATTCCCCAGTGGAGTCACCATTTTGTGGGGGTTCTTTCTTGTAAAGAACATATTAGGTAGATTTAAACCTGATACCAAGAAACAAAGACTAGGGACAAGCCTAAGGATAAGCTAAATCCTATGTTCATCAAGGCTACATCTTAGTTCTAGACCAATTAACAAAGTCATCAGGACTCACTTCACTTTAGGCTCTGCTAAGCCAGGCTGGGCAAACCTAAGGGATACCATCTTATTAACTTGATACTCTTCTATGCAAGACTATCCCCTATAGCAGAAATGGTCAATATTCTTCTTCAATTTGCTGACAATTTTCCTGATTATAGAAGCCAACTACAATCAAAGAAAGAAACAACAAATAAGCCATGACCCACAATTCTAGCTCTTCAATACATAAAATGGAAAACTGATATTCATTTAAAGATTTGATTTTCTTAGCATAACCCGAGTATGCAACAATAGAGAACATGTATCCTTCAAGTTGACCAGTCCCTTATCCATTGGGCACCAACTAAACCTTCACATACAGATGGATACCTGAAGTATACTCATATATTTAGATATTTGATCTATCTATTTGACTTGCAAACAGACATCAATCTTCATGATAACTCTCATACTTATGGTAATATCCTCCTGGTGTAACCCACAACCCTATTAGTATAAACAAGCATTTACTTGGCTACTTTGTTCCAATAGCAAGTTTATCCTAACATATAATCTAAAAGGATTCCAATTGAGTTCAAGCTCTTAGCTCTTAAACACAAAAGATTGCAAATAATAGAAGAAGGAGACGAGAATCAGATGAAACTAAAGAAATGAAGCTCTTGCATTAATTTCCTTGAAACCAACACATCATCTGCATATCAAAATTTACAAAATACACAAAGAACTGACTGTGACATATGAATGCTTCAAAAGAAATAAAATACTAATGTTCATATCAGAGGAACACTGGGAAAATTGGTATCATGACTATCAAGAAATTCTCTAACTCTGGAACCAGATTGGTCTCACAATCCTCAGAAAATCTCCAAAAAATTGGAACCCTTTACAATGAGTAGACAAGGAAGATATATAGGAGAGAAGATATTCAGGAAATATAATCTAGAAATGGCATCTGTCCCATTGAGAATGTCTTCAATCTGATGTTGCTAAAACTGATCATCCTTCAACTACATGCAATTGAACTCATAAATGATGCCAAAATATCTAATATAATTCCACTTTAATAATCTGCAAAATATCCTATGGAGAAAATATCAAGATTGAATTACAAACTGTACTAGAACTTCAAAATCTGATTTTTACTTGTCATATATGTTTTGCCGTGAAATTCACTTGTGTTGTTGGCAAGAATACAATTGCTTCCACCACCTTCAAAAACATTTAATTCATCCTTCAAATTGCTAGAGAAGTCAAATCAGATGAAAATATATCTATATCTAACTGCAATTTCATCTGCAACATTAAAATTGAACAATTCACTGTGAAGCCCCCAAAATTTTTATAAAAAAAAAAAAAAAAAAAACTTCCAGTAGCTGTTACCAGCTGACACCTACACAAAATCTTACTTCAAAAATGAAAAATTCACTCTTTTTCAGTTTTGACAGTATATTACACTTTACATTTTGGACGAAAAATGCCCCCCTGAAACCATTTTGAAAAATATGCCTCCCGAACTAAACAAAGCATATTTGAAATTTTAAAATTTTAAAAAGCTCACATAGTCAAACTATTCAAATATTTCAATTTTAAAATCTAAGCATTGGAGAATCATTTAAAATTTTATTTTTAAATCATTTTCTTCTTTCTCTCCCCCTTTTCCACATGTATATCTCAGATTTGTTGCTCATCACTCTGGCGAGCCCCCTGATGGCTGGGGACATGTGTCATCAAATAGCTACCTCGCTATGCATAACTTTCACACATCTTTCTATAGCGAGTTAGTGATTACCACTGATTTTGCTTTGATCCTGTGGCAAACATTTGATACAACTCTTAAAAGAACAATAGTGGGTCCCTCACTCACTACCTTGCTATACATAACTTTTGAGCACCTTTCTATAGCACGTTAGTGAGTATCATCAGTTTATGCTTGATCTAACAATTTAGAATCATTGACATGTTCTATGCATGGGGGTGGGTCCAAGATGTTGTTGTCGCTGAGCTGGCCTAACATGCTGGCACACATATATATTATTTAATTTCCAATGACATCATTTTTCCTCTCTACCATGTCTATCATTTTTAGGCATGTTGCTACCTCGCTATCGGTGGGAATCACAAACTTCCCAGTAGCGACATAGTGAGCTCCAACAGAGTCAAAAATTTTGGCCTATAAATCCTATGTAGGATGCCAGCATGTCATTTAATCTGCACAACTCATTTCTGATGAATCACTTGTTTGGGGCCCATCTCTTTTAAAATTTCCATTACATCACAACCTTTTGACTAGTCACTACCTCGCTACAACCAAAACACCAACTTCCCAGCTAGTGAGATAGCAACTCCTGATAGATTCATAATTCTAGAGATGGAGAACACAAAACACATTGATTGAAAATTCTTCAATCAATACCGGTGTTAGAGAAGGTGGTCATGCATATTTATGAACTTACATGGGAATTTCTACGATCACATTAGTTTTTTAAAAAGTTTTCGCTTCCTTTAAAATTTGGGCACTCGCTATGTCACTATCGATAGGTCGCATAGATTTTTTGATAGTGACTTAGTGAGTCACCGGAGAAACCTCAATTTTGGTGACAACATTTGCGAATTCCTTCTTGTGCACCCTTTCTGACACTGACAGTCCTGGGAGATAGCACGTGACCATAATTCCTTCATATTAATATAGTGTTTTCAAAGCCGAACTTCACTTTCAACACCAAAACATAGTTCTCCAATGGTCACTACATCACTATAGGAAACAACCTCGCAACTTTTTTATAGCGAGTACGTGACATCCATGGATTCTAACAAGATCCAATAGTGGGATAAGATTTTTCAAAAGGACTCAACAATGACCTCGACATATGCAAGAAAGAATATTCAGTTGTTGTTAAGACTTTCACACCAAAATAAGATTTAAAAGGCAAGACCTAGGGTTTTACATAGATTTTAAAAGATATCAAAAATACTAGACCAAAACCTAAAACCCTAGGACCTAACAAAAGAACTCACGTCTGATTTTTTCACCATGACTCTAAGAAAAATTAATATGTAAAAATCAAACCAACAAGGTGATCCTGGGGCCTTTATTCCAAGAAGCAAAAAATTACTAGAAAATAAATGCAAACATAGTAGCCATGATTATGGCCTGGGGTTTGCAATTGAACAAGTCAGAGGAGGTGGTTAAGTGGATTATGGGATGCCTTTTTCCAAGGGATTTGATTGTGGGACTAGATTATCTATTGTAATGGGATTCTCTATGGTTTGGTTTTGACTATAGTGAATGCTTTACAAACATTGAGGAAGGGCTTGAGGTGAGATGCTACTCTTTATTGTGGTGGTTAGTTCCTTGTTATCAGGAAGCCTATAAGGCACAAATTATTCTAGAATGAGAAATTTTGAAAAGGGAGATTTAGGGCTTTCATGATACATAGGGTTGACATGTGATAGGATTCCCAGTGGCACATCCTCATCTATGTAGGTTCACTATCCCTCAACACAAGAGAATGGTGGTTCGGGTGAGTTTTCTTAATGTGTGAAGGATGCTCAGTATTTTGTCTTTTTTAATTTTTGGCAAGGATTAATCATTGAAGGAGGTGGATAAAGGCAATTAATATTTTGAATGAAGGGTGGCTTTGAGTGAGTTGAAATAAATCATGTAGACAAGAGATGACCTTTTTTTTGTTGATTTCAAGAGGAAAAAGGTTTTGTGAAGGGAAGGTAAATGGTGTTTTGAGAATCTCTCCTACTATAGAGATGGTGATAGAGTTTTTGAACTTGGAAGAAGGTTTGAGCCTGCACAATATTGTGAATTCAAGTGAGGTGTAGTAGTTGATAATGATCAAAATAGTTGTAGTCAAGGAGAAGCAATTTGGGGTTGGTCGATGGTTTTGATCCCTAGTTTTTTGGTTGATCATGGTTCAATGATGTTAGGTTTTTATTTGTTTGTATAAATAGAAATTACTATTGTAAAATATGTTCATTTTCCTTTGTGTGTATGGCTTCGTGAAAGGTAGTCGATGTGGCATGATGTTTTTTTATTATAATGTTGAAGGAAGGGGTTAGGGGGTAGATTAAGGGGTTGTAAAAGTTAGTTGTTTGTAAAGGGGGTGTAGTCATTTAGTCTCTTAAATGGTGTATTTACTTTATGAAATCTCTTTTATATTAATAAAATCATGTATTACCGACCAAAAATAAAGATCTTATGAAATATATCAAACTTATTTTGCTAACAAACTTTTATTAATATGTTTTTATTGTGTTAAAGGTTAAAGTGTTTTGGAAAACTTATAATCAAGTTGTATTGTTAGTTAACTTGAAGGTGTATATTGTGGTCTTGTACTGAGTTTTGTATATTTATTTTCATAATAGAGTATTTTTATTTTATTGAATCATGCAAGTGTGAAATTGCATAATTTTTTCTAATTGAAAAAATACATATCTTATCTAATGGTAATATATTAAAATTCCTCTTGCTATGAATTAAAATATATAAAGAAATTTTTTTTTTTTTTTTTTGTTTTAAGAACATAATAAATCATTTTATGGATTGTAAATAAGAAAGTACACATTTTTTAATTTACATTAGTTTTTTGTTTATAATTTGTTTTTATTGAAATAATGCAAAAAAAACATAGCTTAAGAGACACGACAATTTTTCCACAATATAACACATCTAAACAAATTTCCAAGTTGTACAATAATTAGACTTACATCTACCGCGACATACAAATCATATCAAATTTACATGTCTTAACAAAAAATTACAATATAGAAACATAAAAAATTTCAAATTACAACACACTAATTCTTGTTAAATCATTTACATCTCAAGTGAACATGGAACTAACTAGCATCATTGATCGTGTTGTCCACTTCATTCCAAGTAAAATTTCATGATGTCATCAGTGTTGAAAGAAAGACTTTAGACCTTTTGTTGTGGCTACATTATTTTTTTTCAACAAAAACTTGACTTGTAGCTCTACTTGTTGAATCTAAATATCAACATTGTATTCTTCTCAGCCTAATCATGGAGTTGAAACAAAGAGTAATATCAAACAATAAAAAATGTCTAAGTAAATCCCTATAAATTCAATATATTATCTCGGGATGAGGATACCCTTCATGTCCATAATGATATTTAGAATCCTCTCTTAGAATTTTCAAGGGATTTCACCCCCTCCTTGAAATTATAAAATGAAGGATATGGTTTCTAAATGGAAGCCACAAGTAACTTTTCTTTAAGAAGTCAAAATCAATAATATTAAGCTTAATACTTTGTTATGCAATATTTGGAGAGATGCTAGATTTTTTTACATATCTCAAAATGATGGAAGAGGTGGGATTATTATTGGTATTTCTCCATGATTTTTTAAATACATCAGTATTATAGGTGAGGATCCTTCTCATAGTTGTGTTATAAGCCTATATTAAGTAAAATCCACTAAGTTGACCATGACCAAGGGTGTGGTTCCAAACACAACTATGAGAATAATATTACACTTTATTAGTGATGTATTTAGAACCCAATGGATCAAGACCAATAAAAAACCCACCTCTTCCATCATTATAATATGTCTACAAAATACTAGAATCTCTCTAAACATTTCATAATGAAGCATCATGATTAATATTACTAATTTTGGTTTCTTTAAGAAAATTCACATCTAGCTTCTATTTAACAATTACACCCTTCACTTTATACTTGTAAGGAGGGAGAAAAATTCAAACATTCCAAGAGATAATTATTAAGTTCATGATGGGGATGAAAGGGATCCTCAACTTGAGATGATGTACTGAAGAACGATGTCGAGAGGATAGGGAAGTGGGTGGAATTATGAGAGAGGGGTTATCAAGATGAATGGAAAGTATGAGAACAAGGGGGTGAATAGATAGGAGAAGGGGAATGATGGGATGAATGATGAGGAGGAGAATAGTCTCAATTCTTAGGAGTAAAAGAAGAAGGTTGTGAGACCTTGTGAGGTAGAGAAAAAATGGAATAAATTGGTGCATTATTCTTCTTCCTAATATAATTACATCCATATAACATGATACCATCCTTAAAGGAATGGTTTTACTCTTCTTGAGAAACTAAAGAATGGTTAGGGGCATAAGAGGAAAAAGGTGTTTTAGCAATGATATGAGATGGAGAAGATTGGTGGATAGTAGCCAAAGAGTGAACATAAGTAGGAGAGGACATGTGATGACTTATTTTCCTTGATAAGCCAATCACAAATCAAGTGACCTTCCTTTTCCAAGTAGAAACACACATTTGGCTTCTTAAAATAAACTTATAATTGAATCGGTTCAAAATATTGGCAAAAAATTATGCTATTCTCTAGCAACAAATTATTTATAAGGTCTACCTCAACACATGCCCTTAGGTGTACTTGAAGACTTGAAAATTTATCACCATTGTGCTTACACTAAATTGGTTTCTTCAACTGGTCCATAATATCAACTAGGAATGGCTTGAAAGATAGATTCAGGATTAATAGTTCAACCCATATTGGGTAATGTGAGTGAGAGGTACCTCTAGGGTGAAAGTTGAATGTCCAAGCTTGCAAGTAACATATTTTACCCCATATAACACAAACACCATAGTATAGCACAACTAGGGCATTTTCTTTTGATTTAAACGTACAAGACACATATCCTTTTCCAACACCTCTCAGGCTTTCAGTCTCCCATCATCTACTTTCCTATTTTAGTCAAAACAATTTATAAAATTCAATTTTAGAGGGAACTCCTTGTAGAAAAAAAAATTATAGTTTTTCGTTGGCATTCTTTAATACTCATAATGTCCTAAGGGAGTTGGATTTCTAGGGTTTTACCTAGGTTTTCCTCTTACATAAGCTCATCAAGATCATAAACATTGCAATATCTCCTTTCTCCATAACCACATCAGTAGCAGTCTCATGATTGAGTATTTTGTTTATGTTGGACTTGTAATCTTGGGTATTTTCTTTTAGAATAAGGTTTTAAAAACTCTCAACCTTGCCTTATCATAGACCCATCTTCCATAGTTTTCATCTCTCTTTTGGGATCTAGCTCTTGGATTTTTTCCAATTTGATTTCTAATTTAATTCACATATGTTTAGGGTATCCTCCTTCCATTTTGAATTCCCATTTATTTCAATTATTTATATAACTTCCATTTTTTTATTGACTTACTTTATCTACAAGGTATTTTTAAGAACATCAAAGATTTATCACAATTAGATAAAGTATGAGATTTTCTTATTCTTGAAGATAATTCAAATTTGGAGGAAAATGTTAGATAAGAAATCCTAATGAAGGATCCTTTACTTTTTATTTATAGTTATCTCCAACACCTCAAAAAATAAGCATTACATAATGAGTTTATTTTTAGGGTTTGACATGTTCTTATTAGATCCAATACATATTAACAAAGAAGTTGACCATTTTTCAAGATTTGAAAGAAGTGGATGGACATCCAATATAAAAGAAACATTGGTAGAGATCCATTTCACACTTCTACCTTGGTGATAAGAGACAAGAATTACATGATTTATTATGAAGGAATCTAATTATTTTTTCCCTCCTAAAGATATTCATTAAAGTTGGCAGCTCTACTGAAATTGAAGAGACATTATTTTTTCCAACGATTGACAATATGAAATAATAGATGAAAAATTGAACTATAAGATGATATTTTTCCTACCAATTATAATTTGAAAATAATTTATTTATTAAATATTTAGATATCACGGTTTGGTCAAAGGAAGGCTTAATTGATTACCAAAAAATTCTTATCACTAGGTGCACAATTATTATGAGTTATAGATTCATTTCTTAAAAGTGTCAAATACATCAAATTTCTTGAGAATGAAAAAAACCCAAGTTATTTTAATTGTATCATCAATAAAATTAATATAATAACAATAGAAACTAGAATAAAATGATAGTTAGCAATGTGATCTCTAACTTTTCAATCTTCTTTTACTTCCCAACTCTCAGAACTATGACTCTATTTTGTTTTTTTAATAAACATAGTTTTCGCAAAAATCCAAATCAACTTGCTTCAAACCTAATAATAAACCTCATTAAATGAAGAATATTCATCCCCTTCTCACTCTTTTCTATAAGCCTATTATGTCATAGTCTGATGAATGGTACTTATTTTACAAACTCAAACACATAACAAAAGTATAAATAAATAAAGCAATATGTCTATTGATATTGTTTTAGGATTCTTATGGATTACTACAAATGTTCATAGGCCTTGCTTGTAGAGGAAAGAGTTGAGGAGTTAATTACAACTTCCTTTGATACAAAATTAAATGCCTAATGTGATATAATAAATGTCTAAAGAAAATAGTTAGATAATAAGCTATCATCTTCTAAAATGTCACCTAACATGATCCTATAAAACTCATTGATGATAACTTACAAAAATAAACTTTATAATAATTAACAAAATATTTGTTATATTGCATCATGCATTTAATTTTATAGTAAAGGTATTTGTACCTACTCTTTCTTATATAATTAACTAAGGCCTATGAACATTTGCAATCATCCTCAAGAAACCAAGCATCACAATCAAAATTTATATCGTTTAATTATCTATTTCTATTGTGTATTAGTTTTTAATGGGATTGCCTTTAATTAGTGGTATCAAAACATGAGTTGAGTGATAAGGGAGGAATGACCCTTCATTAATACTATTTTATTTCTTCTTGTGGAAGCTACAAAAATAGAAAAATCATAATTTCCAATACATAAATACAACATACCTACCTTTTCTATTATTTCAATATTATCAATGAGCTTTCAAAAACCTTTTATGAATTATTTGTGAATGTAAATTTGAACCTTTCGTTCATAGTTGTTGATATTAAATTTATTTTCAGATTTGGAATATGTATCACCTCTCTGTACTTGGTTTGTTGTTTGTTATTTTTTAGTCATTACTATTCGATAGAAAATATAAGAATTATGTTGAACCCATTGCTACCAACATATACACAGGCTTATTTTTCTTCATTGTATAAATAATTCAAATAATGCAAAATAATGTAGGTGATTTCTCTACCAAATTTGTTATGTTACAAAACCAAGAAATATTTATGTGCTTGTGATGTGTTGCAACATTGTGAACAAAGTATATGTTTTGGCAATTTCATTCTTTTCTCCTTGTTTGTAAATGGCTTAAGCATTACGTTGAGGCTTTCTTTGTGGATTTCACCCCGACTTTTGCCTCTTCTTCTCTATGAAAAATATTTTCTTTGATTTGTAGTTGATGATTTCAAAGGAGAAGCATGTGATATGTGAATGAAGTTTGGTGATGTATTAATTCATAAGAGGCCTTCTAGTTCTCCAAGAACAATAGGAGCACTGGGTGAAATAATTTTCATTTAGTGCATCATTGCGTTGGTTGGCCAACAGGGGACACTTCACTCTCATAAGAGATCTGACTTTTGTTCCTCATGATTTTTCTAAGTTGAGGTCATCACCCTTGATCCTCAATTCTCTCATTTTGTTAAGTAACCAAATTTTCTTTGGGTAACCAACTTAATCAATGTTGATGATTTTGTAAATATCATTTTAGTATTAGTATCAATACCTACTCCATAAAAGTATTGTATTGTGCTAAAATTTTGGTTGGCATCTCCTTGACACTCCTTCTTCTAGACTCTTACGACTGAGAAAAAATAATTATTCCACTCGAAAGACCAATATTAAAGATCAACTCAAGTTTGAAGAAGTTTAGGATGTGGTTAATGGTACCAAAATACATCACCAAATAGATGTTGATAAACATAAATTTTGATTAGGCCAACAAAAAGGGAAAAAAATGTTCATATTGTTCAATGTGTTTGATGAAATTCAATCCTTTATTCCTGACTCATCCACAAGAAAAGATGCATTGGATGAGCTTAAGATGGTATATAACGCAGAAAATCATAATCAAATCTTGAATTTGCAAAGTGAGCAACTCAAATTGAAGATGAATCATGGAGAATAGTTAGAATCCTTTCTCTAAAGGACTTTTGAGTTGGGGTCTTCCCTACAAGCATTTGGAGAAATAATTGATGATGCATTCTTAGTGCCTATTATTTTACGATTCTATATACAAGATATTTGTAATAATTTTGAGTTTCATAGAGGAAACACCCACATTTGAGAAGCTTGTGAATCTTCTTAAAAAATAAGAGTCTCTAAGCCATAAAAATCATGAAGAGGATCATGTCATGGCTACACATAATAAAGGAAAAATACTTATGAAGTATGTAAATGGACCTAACAAATCTAATAATTCATCCAGACCACAGAAGAAGTGTCCAATTTGTGATAGAGTCAGAACTTATGTAAAAAATTATTGATATAACTCCTTCAACAAAGGACCATCCACCAATCCACCTCCAAAGAAGTCATTTCAAAGTGACAACCCACAATGGTAGAAAAAGGACAATAAAAAAAAAACAAATAAATTTGAAGTAGAAGACTCTCTACATCCCACATTTTATAAATGGTTCATAATATACCTCTATATGGTATGTGGACTCAAGAACTACCAAACACACGAATGGAAAGAAGAAGTGGTTTTGTATATGGAAACCTCATTATAGTACATCTACTCTTGGAGATAATACCATGTACAATATCAAAACTCATGATATTGGAGGTTTTCTTTTTGTAACCAACTTAGTCAATATTGATTATTTTGCAAATATTATTTTAGTACTGGTATCAATACCATCTCCATAAAAACATCTTAAAATGCTAAAAAATTGGCTAGCAGTTCTCTAAGATTCTTTCTTCTGAACTCTTAGATATTGCACAAAAATAAATTTTTCACTTAGAAGACCAAAATTAGAACTCAATTTGAGTTTGAGGAAGTTTAGGATGTGGTCAATGGTACCAAAATACATCAACAAATAGATGTTAACGAATAATTTTTTTTATTAGGCCAACATAAAGGGAAAAAATATTGTATTGTTCAATGTGCCTAATGAAGTCCAACCCTTTATTTGTGACATGACCACAAAAAAAGATGCATGGGAAATCTCAACATGGTGTATGGGGAAAAGAATCAGAGTTATATGCTAAATTTGTAGAGTTAGCTACTTAATTTAAAGTTGAATATTGGAGAACAGTTGGAATCCTTTCTCAAAAAGACTACTAAGTTAAGTGCTTCCTTGCAATCATTTGGAGAAACAATTTATGATGAATTCTTAGCACCTATTATTCTATGGATACCACCCTCCAGATACAATATATTTGTGATAACTTTGAATGTCACAAAGGCTATACCCATAGTTGAGAGTCTTGTAAATGTTATTCAAAAATAAGATTCTCTAATCTAGGAAAATGATTGAGAGGATAGTTCCATGACTACACCTCATAAAGGCAAAGATCCTATAAAGTAGTTCAAATGACCTCCATAATATAGTAATTCATCCATACTACAAAAAATTTTCCAATTTGTGACAATGTTGGACATTATGTGAAAATTTATTGGTATAATTCCTTAAGAAAGGACCATCCACTAAACCTCGTCCAAAGAATCCATTTCAAAGTTACAAAACATAATTGTATAAAATGGATAAGAAAAAATAACAAATAAATGTTCATAAAGCATGAGATTCTCTAGTTGAGGAATACATGCTTTTAGCCCAAAATTTAGAAGATGCTTCACAATCTACCTCTACATGGTATGCGGACTCAACTAATACCAAACACATGAATGGATAAAAGAAGTGGTTTCACATATTGAAACCTCATCACTATATAGTTACTCTTGGAGATGACAGCACCTACAACATCATATGTATTAGTGATATCTCTTTGAAATTTCATAGGCATAGTTATTGGCTTACTAATGTCTTGTACATGCTAGGACATACCAAAAATATTCATTTTTAAAATTAGTTTCTTGAACATATCCTTAGAATTGAGTTTTATATAAATCAAGGTAAAAATGTCTTCCTTATCAAAGATAAGTTACAAAATGCAAAAATTGTTTCAATGCAACTGATATTCATAGAATGTTTAGGTTTGATACAATTGCTAATCATCAAGAATTATTGATGGAGGATAGTGATATTTCTATGACTTGGCATCATAGATTCAATCATTTGAGAAATAACTGCTAAAAAGAAGTAAAAAACACATGGTCAAAAGGATTTCATCACTTGATAAGCCTAGTTTTTTTTATTCTAGGCATCTTGCTGAAAATAATATAGAACACCCTTTTATCCTAGTGAGCATCATACCAACCAACCTTTATTGTTGATGCACATTGATCTGTACATCCCTGTGATGCCTATCCATAAAGGATGTATGTCATTTTAGATTTTTTTGATGATCATACTCAAAAAATGTGGGTATGTTTTTTGTGCCATAAAGATGAGGCTTTCTCCTACTTCAAAGAGTTTTGTACTCTTGTGGAGAAAGATACAAATAATTGTATTCATTTCCTTCACTTATATTGAGGTGGGGGAGAGGGGAATATGTTAGCCCCAACTAATATTGTAATTAATAGTAGGATATCATTAGGTGATGATACTATGAATGTATGTAAAGAGTCATATCAGTTGTTATATTGTCATTGATGTCAAAGTCTTAATTAGTTGGACATTATGCTAACTTGGGAAAGTACCTTATCATTTGATTGATGAAGAGGATTTGAAGTAAGTATGATGAATTCAAAATTGATATGTAAGGTATTCAATGGGTACTTGAATGAGTTGGACAATGATCATGTAATATTAGTTTGATTGTTTTACAATCATGTATTGTTGAGAAGTATTGAAGACCACAAGCTTAACCAAGTCACAAGGTTAATGAACAAAGTCTATATTCACTAAGTGACTACAGTATTGCATGAGTGATTAAAAAGAAGATAAAGAACACATTGTTTCTCGAGAAATTCAGTATTAACTGAGTTATATGTTGCTTGAGTAAATGTAACATTTACCAAGTGACAGCCAAATGAACAAGCTTGTGAAATTGGAATCTAAGGCCAACTTTTGATGAAAAATTGGAAAGATTGAGAAGGTCTATTATGAGAGTTAAAGTTAGGTTCAAGATAAACAAAGGAGAAAATTCAAGAAGGATTCGACGAAGAAAATTGAAGAAGGATAAGGATTGACACTAAGTTCTATTAAAACTTATATTTTCTATGTCTAAACTCTTTGTATGTAGGAATTTAGTTGTAAACATAAGATCAAAGATTTGATTAAGCAAAGAAAGATGGAAGGATTTGGAAGCTTTGAGAAATCTATTTGAGGAGAAGGAAAATATAGTTTTAGTTGTTGGTTTGAAGTGGCTGATGATTTCATTGAGATTCTATTATAGAGTTGATGAAGCTAAAATAGATATGATTGAATGATGTTGTGAAGAGATAATTTGTTGAAGGAGAAGAAAGAAGTGTTGAGTCAAGAGAACCAAGAAAAGTAGAGAGAAGAAAAGAAGAAGAGTCAATGGAAGACAAAGTTTAATCGAGTGAGTTAAGAAAAAGGAGCAAGAACAAAGATATGAAAAATAAAAGGAAGTTGCTATTCTTAACAAATCATTTTACACTATTATTGTTTAACCATTGTAGTAGAAATTCTCAAAGGCATCAAGTGGACTTAACAAGTTAGTGAAATCCTATATGGTAATATCAATTAGTGGTGTTTGTAAGTCCTTTAAATTAGGCCACTCTTTTTAGTACTAGATATGGAGTGATAAGGTCTAGATGATCTTTTGGTGAAATCCTCTAACAACGTCACTTTAACAAAGTGTATGTAACCTTTAACAAGATAGTTTGTTAATAAAGATCACTTCAGAAGAGTGAAATTTTTGGGTTGCCGATGCCAGGTGGTTTTTCCCTTAATAGTATTTCCACATTAAATAAAGGTGTCAAAATTATGTGAATGTTATTTTTGTTTCAAGTTGATCTGCATGTTTTAGAGTTTATTGCAACTTGACAATAACTAGAAATTTATTGATATTCAATAATGCAAGGAACACTTTGACAAAAGTTTGAAAACAAGTTAATGTACGAGTTAAGTTTCAAGTTGGAAATTTCTACCAAGTGATTTGATGTATTGAAGATATTTTTGTTAATGTTTATGTTTTTAATGTTTATTTTTCTTTGATGGTGATGAAATTTTTTAAGGGACTATGAGATAACTGGACATAATTGATTCACCCACCCACCCCCCCAGATATCTAACAATTTGGTATAAAAGCTCTAAGTTCTTAAAGAAAGAAGTTCAAAGGAACTTATGCTAAAGATAAATATGTATGAGAGAGAGAGAGAGAGAGAGAGAGAGAGAGAGAGAGAGAGAGAGAGAGAGAGAGAGAGAGAGAGAGAGAGAGAGAGAGAGAGAGAGAGAGAGAGAGAGAGAGAGAGAGAGAGAGCAAAGTTGGACAAGGAGAACTTTTCCTCAAGGCAAGACCAAATGAGATTGTATCTTTTAGGTATTGGAGATAATGTCACAATGGTTGGATAATGAATATATCACACTTGTTGGTCCTCTAACTATGGATAAAATGAATGAGAAGAGGAATCATAACATTATGATGATTGATATTGCATTTTCTCTCACTAATGTTGAATTTGATGATGTCAAGAATTATGCCAATGCAAAGAAAATGTGGGATAAACTGAAGCTTGTTTATGGAGGAGATGAAAATGTAAGAAGAGTCAAAGATGAAAGATTGAGAGGTAAGTATGATGACATGAGAATGAAAGAAGGTTTAAATGTTATGCCATAATATGTGAGCTGGATCAAATATGTTGTCAGTGCAATAAGAGTTGTTGGAGGTGCCATCTTGGATTCTAAAATTGTAAATAAAATCTTGAGAATTATTTTTCTTATTTATGTTATCAAAGTTTCTGCTATTCAAGAAGTAAGAGTTGTCTAATAATGATCTAATACTTGAAGGTCTTGTTGGTCAGTTAACTGCATTTGAGTTGAGAAATTGTGATAATAGTATAGTTATGATTGGGAATGTTTTTAAGTCTTCACTAACCATCAGTAATCCAAAGAAAGAGAAGATAACTAAAGAAGAAAGTGAATCTGAAACATAAGATGATTTGGATGAGATTGAAGCATTGCTTGCAAGAAGGTTATCAAGAGGTAAAGGTAAATACAAAGGTAAAATTCCCTTGATAGTTTTCAAATGTAATGAGGCTAGTCACTTTGTTGCTAAATGTCCTAACTGAGGAAAATCTAATAGAAATGACAAGAAATATTATAAGTACAGAAAGAAAGGAGATTACAAAGACAAAGGGAAGTCGTGCTACATTTCTAAAGAAGAACATACCAAGACAAACTCTGATGATGATAAGGAAGTAGTTGAAATGGTCTATGTTGTAATCAACAAAGAACCAAATGGTGAAAGTTATGAGAATTAAATTGCCCTTATTTCACATGTTACAAAGAACAACTCATGGATTATTGATAGTGGTTTTTCACATCATATGATTGGTGATCTAAGTAAGTTTAAATTTTTTGAAGAAATTGATGATGGTGGAACTGGTCAGTTTGGTAGTGATATTCCCTACTCAGTAAAAGGAAAAGCATCAATAATGTTGAATGACAAGATTAGATATGATTATGTATATTGATTTCAAGGACTCAAAAATAATTTGTTGAGTGTTTCTCAGTTGAATAACTTGGGTTGCAAGATGGAATTTGAGAAAAGGAAGGTCAAAATATTTGATGATGAAGGTATTCTGATTGGAATAGGAGTGGAAACCAAAGGAAACTTGTTTTACCTTGATCCTACAGTTCAGACATATTTATTTTCTAGAATTGAGGATGTGTGGTTATGGCATAAAAGGTTATGTCATGTAAACTTTAAAAATATGGTGAAAATTAGTAGAAAGAAAAGAGTAAGAGGCTTACCAAATCTAATAAAAATGTGATAATGTTGTGCACAAAGAGTGTCAGCTCAGTAAGATGAAAAAGTCTTTTTTTTTTCTGGAAAGACACACACTTCTAATGATATTTTGGAATTAGTGCATACTGATGTCATCCAATTAGAGTTGACAGTTACTATGGTAATATATACTTTATATTGTTGTGGATGACTATTCATGGATGATGAGTATAATGTTCATGAAAGTGAAATCACATGCTTTTGATATGTTTAAATGTTACAAAGAAAGGAAACTGGTAAACATTTTAAATGTTTAAGATTTGATAGAGGTGGTGAATTTATGTCTACTGAATTCACTAACTTTTGTGCTAAGAATGGTATAAAAAGAAATTTATTTGCATTGAGGACACTACAATAGAATAGTATTACTGAAAGGAGAAATGGGTCTATCATAGACTATGCAAGGACACTGACGATTTAGAAGGAGGTCTCTCAAATAATCTGGAGAGAAGGAATCAATATTGTTGTTTACACTCTCAAGAAAGTCCAATTCAAGAAAGGAACAAATAAGGCACCTTATAGGCTATGGTATGATCATACACCGAATGTAATTTATTTCAAAGTCTTTGGAAGTAGATGTTATCATCACAAGGATGCTAAGAATGATAAACTTGATGATGGTATATTCTTAAGTTATTCATCTAAGAGCAAGGCTTACAAATGTTTGAACAAGGCTACTAACAAGATGATTGAAAGTAAAAATGTAAGATTTGGTGAATTTGTAGAGAAAAATGATCTGGAAAGCAAGAAGGAATCTAAATATTACAACAAGTTTATTTACATCTATGAAGATGCACCAAACACTACCTAAGTTACAACACAGACCTATCGGGCATCAGATAGTTACACTTAAGCATCAAAAAATGGCTACCAAGTCACAAATACTTACACCCGAGCACCAGATAGTACAACCCAAGAAAGAAATTGAACCCCTACCAAGTGAAGAAAATGCTGAAAATCAAAGAACTGAACTTGTATTGACCAAATGTGAGAAAGAACCATTCACCTAAACAAATATTTGGAGTTAGAAGTGTTGGAGTAAAAATAAGAAACAAATTATGAGAAGGTACATGTTCAATACCTAATTTTGAGCCTAGATTAGTTAAAGTTACATTGAATGATGAATGTTGGATTAATACTATGAATGAGGATATTGAACAAATTGTGAAGAACAACACATGGACACTTATATCGAGATCTGCTAACAAAAATGTGATTTGAACAAAGTGTATTTTCATAAACAAGTTGAATGAGAATGGAAAAGTGGTAAGAGACAAGACTAGATTGGTCTACAAAGGTAATGCCCAAGAAGAAGGAATTGACTATGGTGAGACTTTTACACCTATTGCAAGATTGGAAGGATTAAGGACTCTATCAGCTTATGCTACATACAAGAAATTCAAGGTATGTCAAATGGATGTTAAATGTACGTTTCTAAGTAGAATACTTGAAGAGAAAGTCTATATTGAACATTCAAAAGGATTTATTGAACCTGGAAAGAAGGACATGATCTGCAAGTTTAACAAAGCACTATATGGACTAAAACAAGCCCCAGTAGCATGGAATGAAAGGTTGCACTCTTATCTAATTAAGATGGGATTTTATAGAACAAGTGAAAATAGTAATTTTTATTTGAAGAATGAAGAACAAGATATGGTTTTAATTGATGAACTATTTTTTGATGATAAAATATTTGGAGGAAATGATATGTTGAGTAAGTTGTTTCCTAACCAAATGAGCAGTGAATTTGAAATGTCAATTTTTAGAGAGATAAAAAAAATGTATTGGATTACAAGTCTATCAAACACCAAAAGGTATCTATGTTACTCAATCCAAGATATGAAGGAAATTTTGAAAATGTTTGGGATTGATGAATCTAAACCAATCGGTACACCTATGGTGACTGGAGTAAAATTATCAAAGGAAGACAGTAATGGAGAAGTTGATCAAACACAATATAGATCTATGATTGGAAAGCTATAATATGTTGTACATCGTAGACTAGATATTTCCCTAGCTAATGGAATTGTTGCAAAGTTTTCATCCAATCCAAGTGAAACACACATGACTATTGTGAAAAGAATATTTAGATGTCTCAAAAGAATTGAAGATTATAGCCTATGGTATAAATAAGATGATGACTTTAAACTTTAAGTATACATAGACGATCATTGGGCTAAAAATGTTGATAAAAAGAAAAGTAGAAGTGGAGGAGCATTATTTCTAGGACAAAATTTAATCACATGGATAAGCAAGAAATAAAGTTGTATTTCTCAATCTATTGTTGAAGTTGAATATGTTGTTGCTACATTCAATTGTTCAAATATTGTATGGATCAAGAAATTATTGGAAGGAATGCAAGAAGAAGTAATTGAGTCTGTCACTGTTTACTATGATAACACAAGTTTTATAAATATTTCAAAGAACCCAGTGATGCACGAAAAGACAAAGAACATATCTATCAAGTATCATTACTTAAGGGAGAAAGTAGAAGAAAAGAAAGTAGGCTTGAGTATTGAAAGTCTACAGAGAAAATTATTGATATATTTACTATCATTTCCTAAGGATTCTTTTAGTATTTAAGATGTAAATTGGGGTTATTGTCCTATCAAAAATTCACTAGGTGGTGTTGTATCCTACATTAACTCATGGAAGAATTGAAATATCCTATAGAATTGATGTAGAAGTGTTCGCACTTTAGGAGTAATTTTGAAGTTGTGAAGTTAATTGTGATGAATCTAAAGTAATATATACATGCAAGGTACAAGGTTTTATAAGTTTTATATTGAAATTTATAATGACCTTTGGCATTGGTGTCAAAAGGGGAGAACTGTAACTAAAGGGGAGAATATATTGTAAGAGGGAGAATATGTTGAATAGAGATAATAACCATATGGAGAGAAGATATTGAATCGGAGAAGTATATAGATGAACCTAAAACCAGAAATCATAATCAAAGGGGGGGAGGGTAATGTTGAAGTTTTTTTGTTGCTGAAGATACAAACTAAGTACTAGTTTGAAGAACCAAAATTGTGAAGTTGTATTGTTGACAATATACATTTGATTATCTTGTTTAATTTTTTGTAATGTAAAATCTTATGTTATGTGTTTAGATCAATTCCAAAGGTGGAGATTGTTAACCCAAACTAATATTGTAATTGATAGTGGGAGATTGTTAGGTGATGATGCTCTGAATGTATGTAAAAAGAGTCATGTCAGCTATTATATTATCATTGATGTCAAAGTCTTAATTGGATGGACATTATTATAACTTAGGAAAGTATCATATCATTTGATTGATGAAGAGTATTTGACTGATGAAGAGCATTTGAAGGAAGTATGATGAAGTTAGAGTTGATATGTAAGGTATTCTGTGGGTACTTGAATGAGCTAGAAAATGATCATGTAATATTAGTTTGATTTTTTTTAATATCATGTATTGTTAAGAAGTATTGAAGATCACAAGCTTAACCAAGTCACAATGTTAAAGAAGGGAGACTGTATTCATTGAGTGACTATAGTATTTCCCAAGTGATTAAGAAGAAGATGAAGAACACAATGATGCCCAAGAAAGTTAGTGTTAATTGAGTTATATGTTGCTCAAGTAAATGTAATGTTTACCAGATGACAGCCAAATGAACAATATTGAGAAATTGGAATCTAAGGCCAATTTATGATTGAAATTTGGAATGTTTGAGAAGGTCTATTACGAGAGTCAACATTAGTTACAAGATCAATGATGGTGAAAATAAAAGAAGGATAAGGATCAACACTAATTTCTATGTAAAGTTATATTTTCGATGTGTCTCAATTCTTTGTATGAAGGAATTTAGTTGTAAACCTAAGATTGATGATTTTGATTAAGCCTAAAAAGATGGAAGGATCTGGAAGCTTTGAGAAATCTATTTAAGGAGGAGAAAAATATAGTTTTAGTTCATGGTTTGAAATGGATGATGATTTCATTGAGATTCTATTTGGGATTTTATTAAGCTAAAAGAGATATGATTGAATGATTTTGTAAAGATAGAAGTTGTTGAAGGAGAAGAAAGAAGTGTTGAGTCAAGTGAACCAAGCAAAGTAGAGAGAAGAAAAGAAGAAGAGTTTGTGGATGACAAAATCAATTGAGTGATAAAAGATAGAGAAGGAGAAAGAATAGAGATTTGAATAAGAAAGGGTAGTTAATATTATCAATGGATCACTTTACATTGTTATTGTTTAACCATTGTCTCAGAAATCTTGGAAGCACCAAGTGGACCTAACAAGTCTGTAAAATCCTATACGGTAACTTTGATTAGTGGTATTTGTAGGTCCTTTGAATCAGGCCACTCTTTTTAGTCCTAGACTAGGAATGATAAGGTCTAGAAGATCTTTCCGTAAAATCGTCTTACAAGGTCACTTTAACAAAGTGTATTTAACCTTTAACAGGGTAGTTTGTTAATAGAGATCACTTTAAAATAATGAATTTTTTGGGTTTCTAGTCCCTGGTGGTTTTTTCCCTTAATAGGGTTTCCATGTTAAATGTTTGTGTCAAAATTATGTGAATGTTATTTGTGTTGCAAGTTGATTTACATATTTTAAAGTTTATTGCAACTCGGTAACAACTATGATATCACTAGGTAATAATTGAAAATTTACCGACAACCGGTAATGCAAGGAACAATTTGATAACAATTTGAAAAGAAGTTGATGTATGAGTTAAGTTTCAAGTTGGAAATGCCTACTGAGGGATTGGGTGTATTGAAGTTATTGTTTTTAAAGATTATGTTACTTTGATGGTGATGGAATGTTTGAAGGGACTATGAGATAATTGGACATAATTGATTCACCCCCCACCCTCCACCCTAGTTATCTAACAAAACACAATAGTACATAATTATCCATATAGATGAAGGAACATGGGTTTTTAAAAAAATTGACTATAGCATACACACCCCAATTAAAGTAGATTTGTTGAATAAATAAATTACATCATCATGGAGATTGACTCAAGTATCTTGAAACATTCTTAGCTAGAGCATACATATTAGGTTGAATGTTTTCATACAACAATTTATCTATTTAATCATGCACTAACCATAGCCCTTGATGATATTACTCCAAAAGAAGCACAAACAAGGGTAAATCCTTCTATCTCTCATCTTTGTATGTTTGGATGCACCAACTATATGCATATTCCTAAATGAAAAATAAAAAACTAGATGATAAATCAAGGCAATGTATTTTCTTGGATATAGTATTGAATCCAAGGCATATTCCTTTTGTATCCCAACACAAGTAAAATCTAAATTTTTAGAGATGTAGTTTTTGATGAGAAGAGTAAGATAATTTAGCCTCCTACATCATCTTCTTCTATAGATAGTGACTTAAACATGCCTACTGAAAACTATGAGAATGTTGGTGGACAATTGACACCCACCAATGTCACAAAACCATTAATAAAGAGGTATACTAGTATTATATGAGATGTAAAATTGGATAGAGTTATAGACATTTTCACTTTGGGTCCAAGGACTCACAACATGGCTCACAATGAGGTAATTTTTCCCTTGATGATTTTTTTTGTTTATAATTTTGAGTCATCTACTATTCAAGAAGCACTAGAGTCAAAGCCTTGAAAAGAGGCTTTAGATATAGAATATCTATCTCTAATGAAACACAACACTTGGAAGCTTGTTGATCTATCACATTGTAAGAAAGAAATTGGTTGTAAATAGATATTTGAGGCTAACCATAAAGAAGATAGTATTATAGATAAGCATAAGGCCAAACTTCTAGCCAAGGGTTATGCCCAAAAAGAAGGAATAGACTATGAGAAAATATTCTCTCCCGCTTATAAAATTTAGACCATAAGAATGATATTTTATTTAGATACCAAATTTGGTTGGAAACTATACTAAATTGATGTAAAAAGTGCATTTATAAATGAAGACCTAAAAGAAGAGCTCTATACGATCCAAATGAAGAGATATATTACACTTGAAAAGACAAAAAAGGTTTGTAAAGTTGTCAAGTCCCTCTACAATCTCAAATAGGCTCATAGAGCCTCTAATGTAACCAATGATGAAAATCATCTACAACATGGTTTCAGTAGACTTATATACGATCTAGATCTCTACCTAAATGATCAAGGGGAGATATTGTTATCATTAATGTATATGTTGATGACTTGGTTATCATAGGAAGTTCAAAAGGAATGGTTGAAAAAACAAAAAAATGGTCTTAAGAAGGCATTTGACATGACAAATTTTGAGATGATACATTATTTTCAAGGCTTATAGGTATAGGAAAAAAATCACCATATCTTTGTGTTGGACTAACTCACAACATTCCCCTTTAGGATTCGTGATATGGCTTAACCACCTCATGTGTTCTAGAAGTCTAGTGGTTGTATCAGGCATTGATATGTCGATCTTTTGGTGCAACATCAACTCTAGCTTGTAACAAGTGGTATCAGATCTTGGTCACAGGTTCAAATCTCCTTAGCTAACACTAAGAGGGGGATTGTTGGACTAACCACCAATATTCCCCTTCTAGATTCATGACATGGCTTAACCACCTTTTGTGTTCTATAAGTTGATTGGTTGTATCAGGCATTGACAAGTTGATCTTTTGGTGCAACGACAACTCTAGCTTGTGACACTTTGTATCACAAAGAAAACATGCAAAGTCGTCACTCTAGAAGGTCAAAATGATGGATTCCAAGCCTATTTCTACACCAATGGTATTAGACTTTATTTTACCTACATCTAATGCATCTCCTCAAGTGAGTACAACTCACTATTGATTGATATATGGTTGGAGGATTAATTCATTGGGCCTACACTGGACCCAATATTTTCTATTAATATTCATCAAGATTCATGCAATATCTAAAAAATAGTCATTGGAAAAAAGTTAAATGAGTACTAAGGTATAATGGATCATGGTTGACAACATACATAGATTCATATTAAATAACTTCAAAATGATGATAGAAAATTCAGTTCAGGATTTTGTTTCTTCTTAGGTTCAAGTCCTATTTCTTGGGAAAGTAAGAAACAACCCACAAATTTTCATTCTCTAAAAGAGGTAGAGTATCATGCATCAAGTATAGTAGTTTTTGAAGAAAATTGGGAATATCACATATTAAAAGGATTGGGGCTACCTCAAAACTAACTTATTGTCCTCTATCATGACAATCAGAGTTTTCTTAAGCTCATTTGTAATCTAATGTTTCATGAATGCAAAAAGCATATTCAATTTCAATACCACATCATAGGAGAACAAATTCAACAAAAAAAGTTATCTTCAATTATTCTCAACCTAGGATAAACATGTTGATATCTTCCTTAAGCCTCTTGCACATATGAATTTTGAAAAATTCAAGATTCTCTTATTAGTTTTTTAAAGAAATGACATAATACGGGTTGAATGTTGACTAATTCCATCATTTTTTACTCATTCTCTGCTTGTTATTATTTATTTACTTTTGTTGATCTCTTTAGTTTTTTTGTCTATTAGTGTCAAATACTTAGTCATATAGAAGGTAGATTCGGTTGGTCATCACTACGACCAAGTCACTCTATATAGGATGAGTTATGTATTTATTAGACTTGTAAATAATCTTGTATATATTGAACTCTATATGAGCTAGGAAATTATATGGTCATCGAGTATCCCTATGAAAGCCAATTATAGTGAATGTTGAGTAAAGAAGAGTGAGTTAGTATTGATTCATACAGAAGGAGACGAGTTAGTTCAGGTTGAGTGTCAGCATGCAAAATAGTTATGACTGAGCATCAGGAACTATACGCACCGAGTAACACTGTTTGAACAAGAATGTTTGGAATGGCACAAACTATGAGGTAAACCATTTTGGGCCAACATGCAAATGATATTTAATGATTGTAAAGTTTGTTACAGAGTTTGTTACTTGTTTTGGCATGGACCAATGATCCTATGAAGGAAAGTTAGCCAGTCAGATTAAGAGACAAAAAAGGGAAGCATCCATATCATTGATTATATTCTAGAAGACTCTACAGATGTCTATTTTAGGGAAAATCCAAACCCTATTCTATACCGAGTGAAGCAATGAAGAGAAGAGAAAAGATATATCAAATAGGAGATCTAATCAGAGAGTGGAAAGAGAACATCTCTAATTAGAATTGTGAGCAAAATTGAAGGATCGGGTACAAGTGAATCAAGGTTAATCTCTTAATAGAGTGATCCTAACAAGCCTAAGTAAATCTCCTAACAAAGTGCTTACTTCATTGTGAGTTTTAAATCCTTTAATCAAGGTAGACCTAATAGTCTTATAAATCTCTTAATAAGGCAAACCCCTTATTGGTAGATCATCATAAGTGATCATGTTCGTATCCCTAATAGGAAAACTTTATTACTGTAGTAGTGAAGATTTGTGGGTGTCATCCCCACCTAGTTTTACCTTCACCTTGGAGGTTTTATAGGTAACCAAAAAAAATTGTGTTATGTGTTTACTTTTAAGCTTATGGATGTGATGAGTAGTTGGATTTATTTCAACATTTCAAGTTTAATGTTATGTTATTCATGATCTAGATATGAGATGGATTAAGTGGTGAATACAGTTAAGTTGTTATTTTCTTTGAAGGATAAAAGTCTTAGTGATCCTTATTCATCCCTCCCCCTCCCCCCTTCTTAGTATCTCGCTTTCCCAATAAAATTCCAACAGTTTTTGAGTCATCATTATTTGGTAGTAAATATAGGAATGTTATTGAACTTGTCACTACCAACATATACAGAGGTTCTCTATTCTTCATTGTATAAATAATTCAAATAATTCAAACTAATGTAGGAAATTTTTATCTTGGACATATTAATTTCAACAACCATAAATAGACATTAGGTAATTTTATTTGTATTTATCCTTTCTAATAATTTCACTTGGTTCCTCATCACCCAAATAAACTTTTCCAAAATCATCTTGAACATTATTTAGAAAATATTTCTTATTGGATGTGGCATAAAATAAAGTCATTGAATCTAATATGTGTATTATCTAAAGAAATAATTACAAAATCTTGTAGCACATCACTTGCTATAATTTATTCCTTGTTATTTTAGTATTATCCATCCCTTTTTTCCCTTTTTCATGTCAAAAAACTCTCTTCAGACTTCCTTTACTCCTAAAATGCTACTACTCCAACTTTACACTAGATTTGAATATTTTCTTCTCATATTTTTAATGATTTGTAAGGATCTTTCTTCTTTTTCTTGTATTGCTTTGTATCAATTGTTAAAATAGTACTTAATATCACACATGTTCATTTTCATCACACTTCTTGGCTAAGGAAAAAACCAAAGATAACAAAAAAAATTAAATTTTAAACTAGAGATATAATTATGTATAGTCATGACCAAGCTATTTCATCTTTCTATTGATGAGAACAAGATGTATAGAACACTAATCTTATCATCAAAAGACATTTTTTAAGAATATATGAATAGTAATCATCTTAAAATCATTTAAATGGTTAGTACAAGACCCTCCTTATGGCATATTCATATTAAATAAATTCATAAGAAATACCTTATTTGAAATTGAGGGTTTCTCATATAGTTTGTCTAATGTTTCCATTAGATCCATTATTATTGTCTCTTTTTAATATTGAAAGTTGTAAATGTTGGTAGGAACAATTGTATTGTTCCTAATTCCTTTCTTCTATTAAGAACTTCCGATTGCAAATTTCTCATTGTTGTTAGCTTCTTTGCTTATATAGTCAATAGTAAATAAAGATCCTTCTAATATAGATAATATTTCATTATCTTTCATAGTTGATAATTTATTCCATTGAATCTATCAACCTTAAGTATGTATTTTTCTATTGGAGTTCCCTTTTTAATTTAAAATATCCTATCAGATGCATCAACTACACAACTCTAATACTAGTTGTTAGGTTTAGGTAGACCAAAGAAATAAACAATAATAAATATAATACATAATAAAAGAAGAAGAAAAATCAAATTACAATAATAAAAATGTAATGTGGTCTGCCTAAATAGGACTACATCCATAGAGAAATAATTTCCCACTTCCTTTCTATTATCAAATGAAAAGATAATTAGAGTACGATGATATTTCACATTACATAGACACTTATTTATCAAGTCTTTTGGTAGTCTACAAGGGTGGGTTACATGCAAAAATATTAGTTGACTCCATTATTAATTAATAGGAAAAAAAAATTGAGGGAACTGAAAATATTTAAGCCTAACACTTCCTCCATTTATTGATTTGGAAGGAAAACAATATGACGAAGTCACAAAATTTTTAACTCAACAACATGGTTAATCACCACATACTAACACATCGTTTTGGTGTTTGTTTTGTAAACTTTCCATTTGTTACAATTTTAACTATATAAATATGTGTGTTTGATAAAGGAGCTTAACAAGAGAAGTGATTCACACAAGGGTTTTATTATCAATTTTTTTCCATAAATAGAGCAAGATATAAATCTCCATGTAAATGCTTAAAGCCTAAAAATTTACTGTAACCTTTTTTTTGAATAACATGTTGTCTTTTTCTTTTGGAGTACGGGTTTTATATTGAAAAGGATTTTACCCATATATATCTATGTTATTTCTTGTGTCTCATTCTTCAAGTTTTATGATTTTGTGACATTGAATTTGTATAATATAATGTTGTTGAATTAAGGATTTAATCATGGGAAATTAACCATTTTATTGCATTCTTATCTAGTTGGGCATGTTTAGATCCAAAAGGTATCTTTCAAATTTTCATTTTCAAATTTTCAAATTTTGAAGCTTTTTAAATGGCTCTAATGGTAATTTTGGCCATGGACCTCAATTTTGAAGCTTTTTACATGGCTCTAATGGTGATTTTGGCCATGGACCTCAATTTTGTCCTAATTAGGATTTCATGAATGTTGAATTTATTGCATTATGATGATGGATTATTTTGTGGAGTGGTTATATTGGTATATAAAATTATACTCCCTAGAGGATTTGTGGTTCTTTCCTCTATTTTTGAGCCACATGAATGTGCACCCAAACTTAACCTTTCAACTTTTCTTCATGGCTTGTCCTTTTCTTTGATGAGATTTTAATATTGATTTTACTAGATTTTTCAGATGCAATGTATGTCAAAAAAAAATGCGTTCTCCCATAATCATGGGATTCCACCTTTAATTTTTGGGTGCTTTCATGAGCACTTCAATTTGTGTGATCTCCAAATTTAGTTGATCTTCATGTTGAAATGTTTTGGTTGTCAAGTTTGGTTGTATCTTGTGTAATAGGACTTTGTGGTTAAAGTGGATAAAGGAAATTATAGTTTATTAACACCATGACCCAAACTCCCACTCTTATTGTTGATTTTATGGTTATGCACCAAGTTGTTTGATAGTCAAAAATTGAAGCTTTTGTTTATTTTTGGCTTTGAGAGTCGTGCTTATGTTTTAAGTGAGATGTATGTCAGATCTCATTGGGATTCTTTTTCTTATCGATGAGGAAATAGTGCATGCTTTTGCATTATTTTATTGCTTTGGTTTATTAACTTTTCTAACATTGTGAATTACATTTGTTCTTTAGTGAATGTTAATGTTGAGACCAAATTGTTGACATTTAGAATTATGTCTACTTTAATAGGACCTTGAGATATTTGTACTCCTATAGGTTGAGCCATAGTTGATTTCTCCCAAATTCTTGAGCAGAGAAAACACTATAGTTATTGCATAACCTCATGCGTGTTTCCTTTCTTTCTTCCTTTAGTAATGATATGCTTCATGCTACAGTTGAGATCACGTTTTCTCTATGTATGAATGGTGTGTGAGGAATCAATATTAACATAATATATTTAGCCGATAGGCTTTACCTATGAGGTTGCTTGCAACCTAAAATCATCTCACACCTTAAAAATGATGTCAATAAATGGTTTCAAACTGCTAGTAAGTTATTTTTTTATCATACTTTATATTGTAATGATCTCCCTGTCAGATCATATCATTCATTGCGCAATAGGTGTTCATGTTGAAGCATAGAGCAGTTCATGTCAAAACTTATTTTTAATTTAACCACCGACTTCTCCCATCCCTCATAATGGAGAAAATCTCAAAAAATATCTTTACAAAGATGCTGGTATGATGAGGTTCTGACAACTAACAACCTAACTTTACAGATAAGAGATAAGATTTACATAGATTTGGTGGATTCTTCTATTTTTGGTGGACATTAATAATCTTTAAAAATCTTTCCATTTTTTAATTCTAGAAGGTGTGATTAGTAGAATTCTTCTATCTCTCTTCTGCAATTCATCAAATGATTGACACTTTGTCGATACAACCAAGATAATGCAGATTGGGTGTGATGAGGTTTTCAATGATTCATCTATTTTGGGGCTCCCAATTTGGAGACAAGGGTTCAAGCCTTTGTACAGGCTATTAGAACTACAACGATTCACATAGTTTTTCCAAGGTGAATTCCTTTGTAGTGGATCTTGGTATCAATAATACCGAATAGATGCAAAGAAACTTATTTTTGGGGACTAGACTAAGTTTTATGTTTTGGAATTTTCTCTCAATTGAAATTTATCATTCAGGGAATTGGTTGCATATAGGGCTTTGGATTGAAAGAGAAAATGAGGCTTCTATTTGACATAAGTTGTATTACGACAATTCATTAAGATTTAGTGTCATTTATTGGATCATTCTACATTTTCAATAGGGTAATGGTGTTAAGATTTATACCAGCGCTGCAGATTCAAACTTGTTTATGCTTCCTATTTTGGAAGTATTGTTAAGAGCCCAAGCTACTGGTGATAAGGAATGGCTTCGAGGTAAAACTAGGTTTGACAAACTTGCCAATCTCGATGGGAAGCTAGTTCACAAGGACTTTGGAGCATGTATTGGTGAGTATTCTCTGATATAAATTTTAATTGTGAATGTGACCCATTATATTGTTCGCAGTTTAAGTAGAGTAATATTGTAGTTTGTAGGCATGTTGGATTTCCAGCCATTCACTTTGGAAATTATTTGATGCCCTTTCAAGAAGAAGGGCACATGAGTACTAGTGTCACATCACTAATGGAAGCTTCCTATCGTGGATGCATATTTTATTCTACCTGTAGGTTTGCATTGCATTGGCTCCAGATGAAATTTCTAATATTTTTTGTTTGGAAAATAAACACCTCCAACTCTACTCCAGACACAAGTTTCTATATAAGCACCTCCATCTCTACTCCTTTTTATATTTTAGTGAGCAGTGTCAACAATTACCCCAATAACTTTTTGTTGTAGGATCAATAACACCCTTGTTTGAAAATGACAGTTTCAATTACCCAAATTGCAAATTGAGTATGGATTTTTTGCGACTGGGTATGGATTTTCTAAGTAAAAGGGTTAGTTTACCGATTTATGATGTTAAGCCATTCCTTTATTTTGTCGTGGATATGCAAACATGATAGCAATTGTGATTTTCATCATGTCTCTGAAAACCATCTTACAGTCTCCATGAAAAGTAGCCCCTCGATGTCATTGAATGAAGAAGCAATCTTAGCTAAAAGGTAAGCTCAACCTTAAATTTTTTCTTTCCATAGTAGTTATCCCCAACTACTTTCTTGAAAAACAAGTGGAACATTGAACAGCTGATTGTAGAATTGATTTATATGTGAACCTCTAGATTCCCAATGCATATAAATGTATCAACCATGGAAGCTCTATTCTAGAATCATTTTGATGAGGAGCTACATCGGGAATGTTTAGGACCTAGCGACGGCAGGCATAAGATGTAACTTTACTCTGGGCATGCTCTT
This sequence comes from Cupressus sempervirens, assembly GCA_028749045.1. Classification (NCBI taxonomy): domain Eukaryota; kingdom Viridiplantae; phylum Streptophyta; class Pinopsida; order Cupressales; family Cupressaceae; genus Cupressus; species Cupressus sempervirens. The sequence continues at coordinate 721,902,170 of CM053792.1, forward strand.
CTATGGGTAGTTTAATAGATGGGAGATTGAATCTGCCCCAATTATTAAAAAATTAGCGAAAAAAAAATGTAAAAAAAAACTAATTTTTTTTTACAGTACAACCTTTGAAATGATAAACTTTATATGGTTGGCAGCGATTATGAGAAAGGCTATTCAAAATGTGGCACACAAACCTATTTGGAACCAAAAACAACATTGAAAATCACTTTTTTCAAACTCCAAACTTGATTCCTAGAGAGAATAGATTACCAAGGTAGCTAGCCCAAAATCATCAGCTGACCATTAAAACAACTAATCGATCTTGTGCCCTAATGTTTACATTAACCTTGAACCAGATTTATCATTTCCTTACTCATGGTACGATGGAAGAGGAACAAGTTTTGTCCGCTATGCCACAAGTTTCCATGAAGACTTCATCTTGTTTCAAGTCTTTCATTGCTCAGTCGGCTTCTATTTTTGACGCACAACACTTCTTTTCTACTAGTTGTTTTCTACCTGGAGCTTTGCATTTGCATGTTTGCAATGTGGAAAAAAATTGGAAGCACAAGAGCGAGTTAGAAGCACAAGAGCGAGTTGGAAAAAAATTGATATCCATTGGGTACACGCATAGCACCTAGAGTCAAAATGTTTATGAGAAAACAATGATAATGTCTTCGTGTTGATGCCAAATGCTAATGCATTTCAATAGTTTTTTTGATAAGGCGTGATTGCTATGGGTTTAAGAAATGAATTTAATCAACATTGATATATATACCTTGACAATTTGCAATATACAATATAATAAAGGTACCTAGATTTAAATAATAATAAAATCATTCTACCTTAGTAAAATCATTCTAGTAGTAAAGTTTTTGATTTGAAGTTCTCTTAAAAAGATAAATTCATTTAATGAAATGGTAAATAGAAATAGACAAATAAGAAACATATGAATATTTGAAATCATTTTATAATTAATTTTATATATAATATATAGAAAAGAATTAGATGTAACATTAATTTCATTTATCTTATAACATAAATTTAAAGTTACAATAAAATTATTTTTAATTTTATAATGTGATTTTATTTGATCTAATATAAAATTAAAGTATAATACAATAGGCAAGGGCCTATAATGCGATGGTAAATTGTGTGTTTTGCTTTATAATGGCAGTTATATTTTGTTCTGAGCTATTAATTCTCTATTGAGTAATTTATTTAGAGCTTGTATCCCTATTTGATTGTACAACATGCATGCTGAAGATTGGCTCGCAAAAATCTTGGAATTGTAAAATCATGATCCCAAAAAATCACTATTTCAATTACTCTTTTCTACAAATTGACACTCGTTGACTTCAAAGGTGTTCTTACAAAAAAATGAATTTCAAGTATGTCAACTTACCTTTTCCATGGTTTTGATTAAGTTCTACATTTTACACCATGTAATCATATGTACTTCCTCTTTTCAATTAAAATCATTTTCCTTTTTTCGTATAGGTTTTTGTTAGTTGGCCATGAATAGGACTCAAATTATGTATATTTGTCAAAAGGCCCTTGGTCTACTAGTGAAGTTGAAAGGCTCACAAAGAGTCTACCAAGGATCAAGTCTTGCTAAGTTCAAGGCCCCTGACATCTAAAAGGGATGAGGCCAGGATCGTTCCCTGGGCAAATTTGGCTAAATGGATACCCCTCAATCCTTGGTTCTTATGTGTATTTGAATACAAAATATTTTTTTCTAATAATAGTGCATTTCAAACCAACTCTTCAATTAGAATGTCACACATTAAATAAAATATTGATGTAGTTCAATTTCTTAACAACTAAATTATACACTACCAAATTTAAAACCTTCCTTTATTTTACATCTCTTTAATTTTTCTTGTAAAAGAAAAACCTATCGGTGTACCTCTTGCACCTCTTTCTAGTGCAAGTGCTAGTTATTCCCATTGATAAGATATGAGTGACCCGCGCTCTTGATTTTAGACCAATAAAGCTTACTATGATTCATCATAGTTTTATAACTTTTGATTCTTTCATTGTTTTATAACTTTTTAAATTATTTTTCTTTGTTCAGTGTTGTTGTAACAAGATAAGTTGGTTTCTTGTTTGAGTAGTGGATTTGAGTAGCTATCTAAGGTAGGATGGGATATAAAAGGGTCCTAGGATAACCCTTATAAATTTCTTAATAAAGTTATAACTAAATGAATGAATGAGATCAAAACAAATTAATGATAATTAATTTGACTGCCTTGTCATCATTTGAGGACATTGATATGGTGTTTCTTTGTCCTGTCACCAATAAAAATGTATTTAAGGCCTTTACCATCTAACTTAGACCTTTTTTTTCATTTGGCATGTGTGCATAAGAAACACATCCAAATACTCTAAAATGATCAAAACCTAGCTTTGCCTTAGATTGTGTTTGTTCACGAGTCATTCCTTTAATTTCTTTTGTAAAAAAATTATTTGGAAGATACATTGGTGTGCATATTGTTTCTTTCCAATAACTTTTATCCTAATTTTGTCTTTCAAAATAATTCTTTCTATTTCAAATATTGTCGTAATTTTTCGTTTAGCAATTGCATTTTTTGTATGGGAAATGGTGAACTCTCTCTTAATTCCATGAGTTTTGTAAAAATCTATAAACTAATTTGACTTATGCTCACCTCCATTATCACTTTGATATACGTACCATGTTGTTTTTCAACCAACCTCTTGAACTCCACTAACTTATCAAATACTTTATTTTTGTAACCAAAAAAGACACCCAAGTTTCTTCTTAAGTAGTCAGCACTGAAGGATTAAAAATAGTTGGATTTGTTCAAAGAAGGTGTTTCCATAGGACCACATGAATCTATATAGATTATCTCAAGATTTTTTTTAGCTCTACTATATTTTTAAATAAAAAATTGTATCGTATGTTGTTTGCCAACAATACACTTTTCACACACTTTTTTATGCCTTCAATAAACGGTAAATCTTCAATCATTTTTAATCTTTTAAGTAAAATAAAATAATTAAAGCTAAGGTGGCCATTTTTTTTGCCAATTTTTAATTTTATTCATTATACTACACCTTAGTTCTTTGTTCTTATTAGTGACATGAAGAGGAAACATCCTATGATCTATCATTTTTTATCTTGCAATGATTACATTCCTTTTTAATTTCTCTCTTATTATGCACTTGTTCTTATCAAAATTTACTTAATTAATTATCTCTATAATTTGTCCAATACACGATAATTTAATTTTTATTATTTTTTATTAAGAAAAATAGGTTTTACAGGGATCTTGAAACTTGAAAGTTTTTACATATAAGCGGGCATAAAAACAAAGGCTTGATCCAAGTGAAGCTGTCTACATAAGACCAAAAGACAATAGACCCACGACCTAAAAGAAAAAGCTAGCCTAAATAACTTAGAAAAAGACAGAAAAAAAAGCCATGGGATCCATACAAGAAAATAGGCAAGACAAAAGGATAGAAGACCCTTATTGATCTGTATGTCCTTCAAGTTCTTGCATTGTCTTGGCCACCTCGATGTCTCTTTGAGTTTCCACAACCGCAACCTCCTACTTCTGATCATCCTATTGACCCGCCAAGTCCTTTTTCTCCTGCTTATTAGCATCATTTTGTGTGAGCTCACACCTGTCCTTTTCCTCCTGGATCCTCCCAATACCAGTCACTTTAAGGGATTCACCCAAACTAATTATGTTCTCATTCAGAGTAGCCCAGGTGTCAATCATCTGGCTGGTGTGGTTCTTATTAAATGCCTCTAAGCTCTGCAATCTTTTTCCACCCTAGTGATGTGACCTGCTTGGTTCCCTAGAGAAGCCTTATCGCTGCCGCTAACTTGAATATCTTTTTGGCCAACTTTAGCTTTTAATTTCTCAAGCTCGTGAAAAATCCACTTGATTGAGTAGAAATTGTCAATCATGCAATTTTTTGCATTATTAAGTAGGTCAAGGCTAGGTTCATGAGCATTATTAGAAATGGCAACCAAGGTAGGGTCAATAAGTTGCTCCAAATTTATATTCCCCTCCCTGTCCTCCTGGATTTGTGGATTCATTTCCTCTCTTACTATCCCCATTTTGGCCATTTTAGCATTGAACCTCCTTAATGTCCTTCTCCTCTCCATTTTCACTTCCCCTTTGCTAACATCCACTAAAACCTTTATATTCTTCTACCGACGCAAAGAGAGAATAGGGGCCATGGGATGTTGGGAGCTTTGGGGCTGAGGGCCAAGGGTTTCAAGAGATTGCTCAAAGCTCCTCTCCAACATCAATTCCTCTGTAGCTTTCCTCTTTTTAGGATTTTTGGACATAATTTTAACTTCATCATCCTTATCCCCATCATCCAAGTCCATTTCATCTCCTTCCTCATAGTAGTCATCCTCACCCTAGATTATGGGTTTAGGGTTTGAAATGCTAGGGCTCCTTCTGTTGTGAATGTTACTCATATATGGAGAAATAGCTTCTCCCTTTTTCTGTTTCTTTCTTGAAGAAGGGGTGTCTTCCCCTACTTTTGAGTCTGAGCTTTGAACATCTTTAGAGTCAGTAGAAAAATTAGAGCTTCCAGAATCTTTCGAACCTCCCCCTATAATGTTAATGGATTTTTCCCTTGTTTGGGCTTTAAAGAACTCATGGACAAGAAGCAGTAAACCCTCATGGAGGTCAGGGTTTGCACTTGACTTCTTTTTAAAACCCTCAATATTCTTGCTGAGTGAAGATAATAAGTAGAAAGGAAAGGAAATTTTAACCCCATGCCAAAAATGGTTCAATAAAATGAAATGGTGAGTCCTTACCTAGTTGAATCTGGTGTCCAATGAGATAAACTCAATGATTGCACATAGGATATATCACCATATCTTCTTAATAGAGTCCATTTCATAATAGGTTTCCAACTTCACCAGTCTCCTCATTTCTTCCGCATCCTTAATGAAATCGTTGACAGCATTGGCCAAAAGTTTTTTGTCCCTAAAGAAATTGAATCCCACATTGGGGATTTCAGTGACCTGGGCAATTATGTCCACATTGAGTTGATGTGAGATGCCATCAGTTTTCACTCGGCCCGCCTTTTATGAATTTACCATGATATTGGTCACCTCTTTATCAAAACCATGCAATTTCTTGATATACTAGGCAATGCCCCCTTACTCTAACCTTTTCCAGACCTTCATTCTACTCTTCCACTTCTCAGCCTCCCCCATAGACTCCCTCCTACTACACTCTCCCACCATTTTCATTTCAGTTACAGAAAAAAAACTCACTTTCTCCTTTTGTTGGAAGCATTATTGTTTCATTGATATATTTCACTTTATCATATTTAGTTGTGACTATAATAGTACTCTTGCCTTGTACTATAAAGGCCTAGATTAATTAGGGTTTCACTTAAATTGACACCAAACCTATGGCCCAACACCTTAAATTTGTATAGGTTTTTATCAAGGACTTTTTCCTCATCTCTCTCTTCTTATACCACTCACTTAGGTAATCCTAAATCTCCAATCAATAGAGATATACTTCTTACACCAACTACCCTCAAGACCAACCTAGTCAACCTCCAACCCTGGCATAATACAATATTTTCATCACAATTCCTAGTCATATAGAGGTGTCCCCAATTTCCTCTAAAATCTCCTAAAATATCCTCCTTTAATTTTTTTTAGGGTTCCCAATCCATAAAATGAAGTTCTTGCAAATGGCCTACTAGGAGATCTAGTAGAATTATGCCTCTATTTGGGATTTTTCAATACACTTCCAAATTTTCCAAACAAAGGTATAATCCAATGAACATTATTAGAAAACCATCTTTATTCCTCACAAAATAATTCAATTTCTTAGCTAGGATTTTCCTTTAGCCCACCTTCCACAAAACCATTGATCTAAGCCTATTAGGTACTTAAACTACTTCATTTCCCAAATCTTGTACCAAGTGTATTCTTCAGCCAAACTAATTATTCAAGAACCTATTTTAAATCTATTAAATATATCACACCACACTATTTTGTTTCCAATTCTTTTCTCAATCTATTACACATCAGATTGCCCTTGGCCTGGGTTTGTCACGTAGGGGTGTCCAACCTAGATCTTATTACAAAAAATTTCTTTTGATCAAAATACTTTGCAATAATTTGAACCATATGGTACACACATAATCCTAACATTTTCCAAATATTTTTCCAAAAATAATGGTCAAACATCAAGCAAATCCCATTTAGTTCAAGACCTAGCGTTTTGGTGCAATTTCAAACCAGTTTGTGAGCAGTTATATGAATCTTCCTTCCTACTTCACCAAATGACCTCCAAATTGAACCAAAAGATATATAACTCAATTATCTATTCTATCATGGACTTTACTCATCATTTTCAATCCAATTCAATGCATAATGAACATAAATAACACATAAAATGCACTGGAAAATGGCACAAAATAGTCCTTAATCTTTATTACTTCTTGAAAATTGTACTAAGTTTTATCATAAAACTTTAATTGAACATATAGGTCTTATACTACCTATTAAACCACATTCCATCTAACCATACCATAAACTTGAACCATATCGTCATTGAATTACAACTTTTTTATTGTTCCACAACTTGTACTTTGGTAGCTTTGTGAAATATTAAACACTTCACAATTTCAAAACTTACCTATGTCCATCCTTGTGAAATTTTGATTACATAATAACTTTACAACCCTACTTGACCAAAAGACACATACAACTTGTGGTCTTAGGAGACTATATTACATTCCCAAGAAAACATAAGGTAAATAGGACCATATGAACAAAAATGAAAAACATCTCCAAGGTCTTATTATTTCCTTGGTTACATCTTGTAGGTTATATGCACCATGCCTTTGGGGAAATAAAATAAATCAGATCCCTTGAGGTGACATTCCTTTAATGATGGTTCTATGTTTGAGAATTTCATCTTCAATCATCTAAGTGGCATCTTCATTGGGTAAAGCGTCCCATTTCACCAGGTACTCTGTATAAGTCATGTATCAAGTCTCTTTGAGAACCTTAGTATCCAAGATCCTCTCCAAATAAAATGTTTTTTTAGGGGGAAACTATTTGATCCTCTACACATAACCTACATCCATGTAACCTTTAAAAGGAAACAAATTATAAACATTGTATATGGGTGAGATAGCTCAACCCTATAGTAGATTAATCTCACGGGCATTATTCCCATACTTGTGCAATATTTTACAAGTACCAATCTTCTTTGTGATAATACTTCTTGGTTTCCTTTTGGAAGCCTTTCCTTCCTTGGGTGAACCATCACCGAATCCCCCACCTTAAACTAATCATACCTCTTCTTTTCATTTGTTTTATTCATATTTTTCCACAATTTTTAGCAAGGTATCTCTGACTTGATCATGAACATCTCTTATGTCCACTATAAATTCCTCTCCTTATGTACATATGTTTTCCCTACCTTGAATATCTCTCAAATCTTTGATACCCCTTGCGTGTTGGTCATAATCAACTCCAAAATGGCTCTTTCATGTGCTTGTATTTACAAAGTCGTTATATGAATATTCTACTTGAATAAGCACCATGTCTTAACTCTTCACATTTTTTTGTGTGAGGCATGGCCTTAACAAATTTCCTAAAGACCTATTCACCACCTTAGTCTGGCCATCAATCTAAGGGTGATAGGTTGAGGTATAGGGAAACTAAGTCCCTAACTTCTTCCAAAGGGTACGCCAAAAATGTCCCACAACATTTGGTTCCCTATTTATTACAATGTTCAAAGGTACCCCATGAATTCTAATAAATTCTCCAAATAAAAGACCTAAAATGTGTGGTGTATCATTGGTAGACCTACAAGGAATAAAGTGGTCCATTTTTCTAAGCATGTACACAACCAAAAAATTATGATTATGAACCCTTGAAGTCTTAGGCAAACCTAATACATAATCCTTATGTATTCTCTCTCATGATCTATTATGAATGTATAGGATGTTGAGAGGAGGGGGTGAATCAATATCCTCTAGATCTTTTCACTCAAACAAATTTATTAATGTCCTTCTTTGCTACTGTAACTTTGAATCTATCACTCACAATGTGCATATAAGCTCATGAAACACAACACATAACACAAGTATTTGGTATCGCAGAAACCCTTGGTCGGAGGGGAAAATGTGGTGGGGATGGTACCCACAAATCCATTACTACTATAGTAACAAGTTTCCTTTTTAGGGCTACAATGTTAGTCACTTATGATGATTTACTTGGTTAGGATTATAAAATAAGACTTGTTTAGATCTACCTTTTTTGAGGATTTTATAACATTCTTTAAGTGTGTCCTTGATTAAGAGCTTTATAGATAAGATGGTTAAGTCTACCTATTAAGGATTTGAGATCCTACTATAGTTATTAAACAATAGAAGATATGATTTTTACAATAGCAACTTACTTTTCTTAATTAGATCATTTTTATGTTCAGTAATTATCACCTTATTGTGATAGATTTTCTATTCATTCCAACTCTATCTTTGTCTCTGATCTCTCTAACATCTTTTCTTGGTCATGATCTCTTTCTTGCTACAATAGTTACTTCAACAATACTTCTCCAACAGAACTCTGATCATCAACAACTTCAACAAAAACCATAAACAATTATGTACAGCTTCTTTTATAGTTTCCTTTTTTCATTTCATAGCTTGACCTTATTAGGGTTTTAGAAATTTTTGGGGATATTATATGATCATGATCAATGGTTCTAAAAATATCCATATTTTCCTTCCTTGACATATTTATTTTCATTGGTCCTTATTACATTGTAATCAACAGTAATCACTTCACATTCTTCAATAAAATCTTTGCAAATATTTACCTTGATTCCTATAAACCATTTTCCTTGCTCAGTAGGATCCTACTACATTAAAATATGTCCTAATTCAAACTTTGATGGTGTTCCTGTATCACTTGGTAACTACACTATTCTTCCTTACTATCACTCAGTGTGAACTTTTTTTGATGTCCTATGTCTTTCTTTGTGTGGCTTTATCTTGACCCGAGTGAAGCATTTGCTCAATAGATATACAATTACTCAATTTGAACTTAAGCTCGAGTATAACTATAAATCTTTGTTATCTCCTCTTTTATTTCTTGGGTAATATGATAGCTCAATTTCTATATACATTTTGACACTAATAGGCAATATGATTCTTTGTAGAAATAAAATTCTCCCCCTTTTACATTAGTGTCAAAAATATTATGTACACAAATATCTTGATCTTTATAAAAAAATATCCTAATCATAAACTCCCCCTATACATATGCTTTCCCTCAGTATAGCTTTTATTTTGCAAAATTATTTTCAAAATTGTTTTTGTTTGAAGTATACATATAATAGCTCCTTATAAATCTAAAATACATACAAAAAAACATATATAAGTTGAGAAACATCTATAAATTATTCCTCCCTTTTTTGACACTTATGTCAAAATAAATTTGAACATAGAAAACTTATTAGGGTGCAATCCATAATGATCAAGAAAATATTTATCATTTATCTTCAAAATTGTCATTGTGTTGTCCCAACTTTTTTTATGAAATTTATTGTTAGCACTTCAATCAACAACTTGGCCACTAGATCTATTGTGTGATTAGTAGAGGCATCTTCCCTTCACTTCCAAATCTACAATTGATAAGCTTAGGGCCTGTTAGTAAACAAATTTTTCCTTCAGCAATAATGAAATAAATTGACTCTTAAATGACCATAAAGAAGAACAAATAGACCTAATAGTTGTATGAGTTATCATTGATTGATAACTCTCCTTTGAATTGAGAGGTACAACTCCCTCATTGAAAGATTTGCAATGAATTAAACATCTAGATATACCTTTAACCTAGAGGTACTAAGGCATGCTAACACTTGTCTATAGCTATGGACTGAGTGTGATTATCATATTTACAAACCAAAGCAAGAGAATGAACAAATAACCATAAAATCATCTATTTGACCCTCCACACTATAGAAGAAACAAGGAGAGTTAAACATATTATCTATTCTGCAAATCATAAATTTATCAACCAAATGACTTATAAACATACTCATACTTGACATGATATCACAAGACTGTATTCAAGAATGAGAAAGAAACAATCACATGATTGATTTCAATTAGAAAAATTAATGTTCAGACCTCAAGATCCAACACACAAATATTTCCTTTTATTTCAAGAAAATATGACAAAAAAACTATAAAATCACCATGCCCCTACTCATACAATCAAGTTGTAGAAAAAAAATGAAAACAACCCTCTACGTTCCCCTATTACATTCAGAAAGTATTCTCCTCTCTTGGAAGCCTCGGGATTGTACACCGTCAAAAGAAGAACCCTATTTTCCATCAATCTTTTACAATAAAAGAACTATGGGCTTGACATTCAGTTATGAAACTGAAACTTGAAAGTGTTAGTTTTCCATATTTCTTTTCAACTTCCATATATTTCCCCAATGACATCATTCATTTTTTATAATTGAAATTCACAACCCAAAATAATACCCTTTTGCCTCTTTCAATACAATACTCTCATAACTATATATATATATATATATATATATATATATATATATATATATATATATAGAATGAAGATGGGTTTTGCCTTCTATTAGTGGGTATTTTTAATAGACCTTAGGCTTGTGCTCTGGTCTACATTCAATTGTGAACTCTTGGCCTTCAAAGTTGAAAGCCATCACTGTATGCATGAGCTTCATCACATGGAACTTCATCTCCATGATGGTGGTACAATATAACTCTTAACATTTGACAAATTCCCTCTCCATCAATGGTGCATATTGGGTTTCAAAAATATTAGTGATACCCACCATTATATTTCCTTGATTTATAGGCTTTCAAATCAAGTAATGCTCATGGAACATTTTTTCAGACAACCCACGCTTTCATATTTGAGACTTCTTCACCACCATAGAGATGCCCATTGTCAGAGAATTAGGTTCCTCTTGAAATTGTTCGAGATCTAATATATCTCATTTGCCTTTATATTTTCTCTTTTTCAAGCTTAATAACTAGCACTTTCACCTTTGACAGTGCAAGGGGTTACGCTGATAGTCTTATGTAATTTTGAGTATTTACTTGAGTATTCTTTTTATGTAATATGTTTGATTCAGTTGTGTCATTTTGATTTCTTCTTTCACTTAGAATACAAACACTTTGTCTGGAGAGCTATCTGATATAGGCGGTCCTCCTCTTTTTTGCATATAATTGTATATGCATTACTTTTCATTTTTGAGTATCTTTCAAAATTTGAAGCAGGTCGAATACAAAGACCATCTATTATTTTTACTATGGATCTAGTTATAAAAGTGAGTCCTTGTCTTTAAATTCTAAGAATATTAACTATTTCTTTCTGTAGTGTGAGTCCCTAGGATTTGCGGCATGGTGAGTGGTAATTGTCTTTGGCTTCCTAATGTGATCGGCACCATTGAAACACATTTTGGCTCATCTTGATTCCATGGTGGTCCATTGTAGTTTTCAAAATGTATAACAACATACATGGGCATGTTTGGTGGCTTGGTACCCATTTTGTAGACAATATCTACGATTTCACCAATCACTCCATCGACGAGTCCTACTTCTATCCAAATGTCTGGTGTAAGCATTATGTGTTGTTCTATACAAAGGAGTACATATTTATCCAATTATTCCTCATACATCTCACTCTTATCTTTGCATCTAGTTTATTATTGTGTTTGTGGTGATTGGGCAATTTAATGATTTTAGTATTTTCTTATTATGTAGTTTTACTACATCATTTGTAGTGTGTAGATGTATAGACCTATTAAATTCTTCATTTTCATCTATGCTTAAGTGGATGTCTATACGACTCATTAGGATCTCTCAATCATGTTGTGTAGGGTTTGCTTCTTGTATATTGTGTAAAAGCTAACAAAATTTTGCTCGTGTGGTAGTTTCACCTTCTTGTTGGAAGATAGTTCACAAGGTAACAACTATAGTGAACTAATCCCAAATCAACTTAGCACTTAAATACGATGTATAGAGTGGTTTTTCCATAACAGGGGGTAGTTGTGCAAGGTCACCAAACAAAATAATTGATACTCCACCAAAGTTGACATATTTTCGATGAGGAAAGGCCTCTCGTAATCGACTATCAATTTTAAGTAGGATATTTGGAATCAATAATAATGTACTTGATATATATTTTAATTCTTCTTGGAATGTTATTAATGCTTTTCCTTGTAGCGATTGCATATCCTTAATAGTAATCCTGAGATTTGAATGTATTGTTGTAGCACTTATATTGAATGCAACAATGTTTGTGGGAGCTAGTAGTGGTAATTGTACCTTTTGTCGGCGTGCCTTCTTAAAACTCTCCCTATCTACTTTCCTATCCTAATATTATATCTATCTTATTCACGCATATGGACACTTGTTTTCCCCTCCTTATCTCTATTTTGTCTTACCCTTCTTTAATGTTTTCTCTTATATATTTATATCCTATTTCCCCTATTTTTCTTTGATATACTCTATGTACATACTTTGTCTATCTATCTATCCATTATCTATTTATCACCTCATATATCTTTATCATTCTCTCTATTTATATTCCTCATCCAATCTTCCTATTTCTCCCCCTCCTCTTTGTCTATCCCCTAATAACTATCCTCCACTTTGATATTTGATTATGATACATCTATCTATACATTGACTCTCCCAATATTTTCCTATTTCCCCTAACTATTATTTCATATGTGAAAGGGTTCTTTTTCTCTATTTCTCTTTGATTTTCTATGTAAATCTATATATATACTATCTATAAACTCAAACATCTTTATTGTATCTCTTCCATCTCCCCACTCTCCTCTCGCATATTCCACTCCCTCCCACATCCTCCTTTTTTGTGTTTCCCTTCGTATTTATCTCCTTCGTACATTCTCTCTCTCTCTCTCTCTCTCTCTCTCTCTCTCTCTCTCTCTCTCTCTCTCTCTCTCTCTCTCTCTCTCTCTGAATATTTTCCCTTCCCTATTTTTATCAATATCAACCTTTTGACCTTTCTATTTCTCTTCTCTCTTCATATTATTCATCTTATTGAGTACCCTGGCTTAATAATTTTTATGTGTTAAGGGAGCTCAAACCCAAGACCTCCCACATGAGAGGCTCACAAGTTACTGTTGTGTTGTAGGCTTTTGCCTTATATTATAAATATTTTATTATATATAATAGATATCTTGATTTTTTTACATATAATATTTTTCTCTCTAATAGGGAAGCTTGTTTTTTGGGAATTGTATTTTAATACTATAAATTAACAATGAAAGTCTATTCGTCAAAAAAATTATTCAATCACTATATATTTAAATTTTAAAAAATGTAAATTTTTCATATTATATTCATTAAAATGTATAATACAAATAATATATGATAATATGATTTGTTTTTATATATTAAATGATAATATTTCTACTACATAAGGTTTTGATTTAGTTATTATAAATAAATAATATTCTCAACAAGACCTATTATTTTAATATTTAATATAATAGAAATAATATTTAAACTATAATAAAAAAAAGGTTAATAATAAAATATAATAGAAATAATATTTAAACTATAATAAAAAAGGTTGATAATACAATATAATTATGAATCCCATCCTATATTATTAAAATGAATTTATATATTTTTCCTAGATCTTTAAGCTTCTTTCTAAGTTCTCAACTTCCAATCCTCATATTTATTGATGTAGGGTTACTTGCAAACTAATATTGAATATAATAATACAATATAAATATGAGATCCCATTCTATATTACTAAAACATTTCTATACAGAGGAGTACATATTTTCCCAATTGTTCATCATACATCTTGCTCTTACTTTGTATCTAGTTTATTGTTGAGTTTGCGGCAATTGGGCAATTTAATGATTTTAGTATTTTCTTATTATGTAGTTTCACTACATCATTTGTAGCGTGTAGATGTATAGACCTACTAAATTCCTCATTTTCATCTATGCTTAAGTGGATGTCTATATGACTCATTAGGATCTCCAATCATGTTGTGTAGGGTTCTGTTCTTGTATATTGTGTAAAAGTTGACAAAAGTTTCCTTGTGTGGTAGTTCCACCTTCTTGTTGGAAGATAGTTAGCAAGGTAACAACTATAGTGAATTGTTCCCAAATCAACTTAGCACTTGAATGCGATGTATAGATTGATTTGTCCATAATAGGGCGTAGTTGTGCAAAGTCATCGAACAAAATAACTAATACTCTACCAACGTGGACATATTTTCAATGAGGAAAGGTCTCTCATAATCGACTATCAATTTTAAGTAGGATTTTTGGATCTAAGAAGCTCATTTCATCAATAATAATGTACTTGATATATTTTAATTCTTCTTCGAATGCTATTAATTCTTGGCCTTATAGCGGTTGCATATCCTTAATAGTAATCATGAGATTTGAATGTATTGTTGTAGTGCTTATATTGAATGCAACAATGCTTGTGGGAGCTAGTAGTAATTGTACCTTTTGTTGGTGTGCCTTCTTAAAACTCTCCCTATCTACTTTCCTATCCTAATATTATATCTATCTTATTCACACATATGGACACTCGTTTTCCCCTCCTTATCTCTATTTTATCTTACCCTTCTTTAATGTTTTCTCTTATATATTTATATCCTATTTCCCCTATTTTTCTTTGATATACTCTATGTACATACTTTGTCTATCTATCTATCCATTATTGATCTATCACCTCATATATCTTTATCATTCTCTCTATTTATATTCCTCATCCAACCTTCCTATTTCTCCCCCTCCTCTTTGTCTATCCCCTAATAACCATCCTCCACTTTGATATTTGATTATGATACATCTATCTATACATTGACCCTCGAGCATATGCACCGAGTTGTGGTGCCAAAAAGGTGCCAACTTTCTTTTTTTCTCTATTTTCAATAGTGCATATGCATTATTAGTAAAATAAAAAAATTTATATATGATGGGCTGCACACCCACAGCCCATCTTTTCCATCAATGTTTTTTCCCTTTTCCTACAGAGCAGCACGTATGCGGGTTGGAGTTTCAACATTTTTGCACCATCCATTGCCAATATGCCTCCTCGTTGACAAAATTTGAGATCACAAGCACACTCATGCCGACACTGTATGTGATCTAAACTTAACTTTGCATTGTTTGATGTGTTTTTCATATTGTTTTGTAGGGTTTTTACAATTTTCATTTAGATTTGTTTATTTATTTGGATTTCAATTGATTTTTTATCAGGAAATGTCCATAATGAACCGAAAAATCCACAAGAACCTCAAAACCCTCAACAACCTCAAAACCAAAACCCTCCTCAAGAAGAACAACAAATTCCACAACCTGAACCAATTGCAAGACCTCCACCAGGCACACAAGAAAATATAATAAATGAAATAGAGAGAGGCAAAACTAAATTAGAAGGTCTCATTGCTCGGTTGAAAGAATTTGGACAAACCAATCCAATGAGGGCTCAATTGGCATCATCCCTCGAATCCATTAAGACCCAAATAGCTTCAGTTAGTGGTCAGTTAGATATTTGGAGGGTTAAGAGCGATGAACAAAAAAGATTTTATGCAAATAAATTGTCATTTGCAATATGTCATCGTCATATGATTTATGATCTTGTTCATGTTTAAAGTTTTCCTTCTCTATCATTAGTTTATCAAGTTTAATTCAATACCTAATTAGTTTGAATTTTTGATACAATATTGATTGGCAATAAACTTTATCAGTCAGGATCGATTAGGACCTCCTAGCAATAAAATTTATTAGGCAATATTCGTGGACCTCCTGGCAATTGGTCACCTAAATGAGAACCTTGAGATTTATTAGGAACTCCATGAAAGAAATCAGTAGTTTGAAATTACTCTATCCAAGAAAATTAGATCAAAAGTTCTCTAAACATTTATGTTAAAAATAAGATAAAAAATTTGTCACAAGTGATCACAAAGTTTGTGTAGAAGAAAAAATCATTGTTACAAAAAGAATATAGACAAGAAGAAAAAACACAATTAGCTTGTTGAGCTTCAATAAATAGTTGTGATGTATAAGAAAGAGAGATATCTCACATGAGAGGGGAACAAATCTAAGATGACACATAAGATACTTGTAAGAGGGAGCTATACTTGTTAACAAATTTACAATGCATGTTATGAAAAATCATAGAGCATCTTTAAAAGGAAATAAAAGAGTATGACAAGTGGAAGGAACATGTTGTTTTGTAGACTCATATTCAAATTTGGGTGTCAATTTTCTAATGAAGGATTCAAACACTGCAATTTGGTAGTTTTGGCTCATGTTATCCTTGTATCTCACTCTATCTTGTATCTCACTCTCTCTTATTCCCCCCCTCCCCTCTTTATATTTCTATTTTTTCCATATCTATTTAGCCATCTATCCTCTTCATCTCCCCCTCACTAATGCAGAGATGTTGAGAAAGAAGTGAGGTTTAAGCACTTTCTTCTTCCTAATCTACCAAACTAAACTTGTGGCCTTCCTAATATCTTACTCCTTTAGGATATCATTTTTGTGGCCTATCCAAAGTGATAGGGTCATTTGTGAACTCCTCCAAGGTGAGTACTTCTCCAATCAAGATCTTGCACCTTATTGTTTTAGGGATACTAGCCCTATTCCAAGCCAATATCTGTAACTCTTCACCAATGGCTTCACCAACCCCAAGTTTCTATTGGGACACCTTCCTTATGTTGAACTAATTGAGAATCAACTCTTGGTTTAACCCTCCAATTGTCATACAGTACAAAATGTTGACTATCATAGAATTCCTTGTAAGTCTCCTACTCTGATTTTTTGGACTTAAATTCCTCTTAGGTTGAAATCTAACTATTCTATGGGTAAATTCAAACACCTTTTTGAAATTTATTTAAGATTCCAAAGCCTAGATTCCCAATTCCATTCCTGTAGCACCTAACCCATGTAAAGTACATTGATCTAATAAGGTCACACTAGGTTTCGTTTTCAAAGTAATTACTAGATAATTGGTGCATGGCCTCAGACCTCCTCTACTCACCAATATTTATCATCTTCAAATTATGATGAAACACAATAATTTTTCCACTTTTTTCTATTATATATTCCCCCTTATGAAAATACTCATAGAACTAATAAACCCTTCATCTCCTCCTTGCAACACTTCTCTACTTCATGTCTCTGCTTGACTCATATCTTAACTATAACACTTCTCTCCTTGAGTAGCATTTGCCAATAGTTCGTTTCTCCCCCTTTGACTCATATCTTCTATTTTTACATCACTACCTTTGATATAAGTCCACTCAATATTTTATCTTCATTAACAATTTATCAATGTTTTTAACTAAATTTCCAATGTTTTTAACTAAATTTCCCCTTTTCTTAACATCTTTAAAGTTAGTCAATATTGATTATCCATTGTCACATAGGAATATATTTATACTTTTTATAAAATATTTTATATCTACTCATACTCTTATCATCCTTAGCCACAACAAACAACACAAAACAATGAGTTGCCTCTAGCAATTTGATGTTTTTAGTGGAGGATAGAGAGTTACAGAGTTGGTGACAATTTGGATGTGTAATGAATATAAAAAAAAAAATGAGTAAACAAGAAGCCATTAGACACATGACCTACAATGTGGTATTTTCATGCATTCATTGGGTTTCAATATTATGGCTTTTGTGAGAGTAATGTTATTATTACAAAGAGATTCACACCTTGAAGGTTAGTGCAATGTACCCTTCTCAAACATAATCAATTTGAGAATGATTAGGCTTTTTTGAGTTTTTTTGTAGACTAATTTGGTTGACAAGGGAGAACACCAAATTGGAGAGGACAAGGTTGATTGAGAAATGATTTCTTCATGGACAATGTCAACCTTGAATTTGCATAAGGTTACTATTTAAATTAAGTTTACATTTCAGCACAAATTATTCCTAGACCTTTCTCAAAACTTTGGGTGGGGCTAAATAAGAATGCTAATAACTTTTTGTTGAAAGATAATGCCTAGATTTAATGTAATAAAATTTCTTGTTTTTGAAGTTGGCATAAAAAGTTACAAGTCAATTTTGAAGGTCTTAAAGACTCCTAAACAACTCGAAAGTGTTTGTAATTAGTGTAGTGGGGTATAGCTTGATAAAGGGAATCACAAGCTTTGGAATGCTTCTAACAATTCCTCAATCAAACTCTTAGCTCAATGGATTATACCACTATATCAATTTATACGTATGATATTCTTCGTAAGTACATATGAAGTGATACAATCAACATATTCCTTTAGTTAACTTTAGATTGGAGAATGGCCCCAAATTTATCTTTGATATCAACATACCAGATCTTAAGTCTTCCTATCAGTTTCTTTGTAATTGCATCATTCTTACATTGTTGGAAACAAGAGCAG
The DNA here is from genome assembly GCA_028749045.1 of Cupressus sempervirens. NCBI lineage: Eukaryota > Viridiplantae > Streptophyta > Pinopsida > Cupressales > Cupressaceae > Cupressus > Cupressus sempervirens. The sequence continues at coordinate 721,920,588 of CM053792.1, forward strand.
CATGAAGGATCTCTGATATTTTCCAAAGGAAGGGTATCTAAGTTTTATATATGTTTTGTGTGAGGATAAAGAGCATCCAAAAAATCCATTTCTTCAAAGATTCTTTTGGGAAAAACAAAAGTTATTGATCAATTTGTCTTGCTGTTGTCACAAAATTGGAAAAACTTGCATTGACAACATTTTGGTACATTGAGCATTTTGGCTTAGAAGGTATTGAAACTAAAAGGTATTGATTGGAACAAGTTAGATATGCCAAAATAAACCTATTGATGCCTTGAAACCTCCTAGAGTTGACTATTTGTAGATTTTGCCCATCAAGACCTAGAAGAGTCTCTTGGAACACTTCTACACTTTTGCTCATTTTGGGTTGTTTAAAGGGCTCATCATACTTTCATCTGCATCAGAAGGGGATAGGACAAGTTTGGGGATAGGTTTTACCTGGCCACTCAGAGCTAACGGAGTAGATAGTTCGATCCCATGATGAAAGGTGAGAGAGATTTGGTAGTTGGCAACTTTGTACTGGCCAATACTACAAGTTTCAGCATCACCCGAGATGGCATTGTAAAATAAAAATAGAGTGTGATCTCCAAAAAGTGAGAGAAGTTATTGTAGGTCTCTGCAACATGGTCCTGTAGGAACTAGAATCACATCCATACCTTGAACAAGCTCTGAGATATGCCCTGTCAAAGATCGCAACCCTATGGCATTTAGTGACCCTTAGGGACATTCTGGTTCGGCATGCTCGAGAACGTTCGAGCGCTTAAGGGGAAAGGAGAAGGTTGAGGATAGGGTTTACCCAGCCACCCAGAGCTAATGGAGCAGATAGTTTGATCCCACGACAAAAGGTGAGAGAGATTTGGCAGTTGGCAACTTTGTACTGGCCAATACTGCAAGTTTCAGCATCACCCAAGATGGCATCGTAAAATGAAAATGGAGCGTGATCTCCAAAAAGTGAGAGAGGTTATTGTAGGTCTCCCTAACACAGTCTTGTAGGAACTAGAATCACATCTATACATTGCACGAGCTCTGAGATATGCCCCATTAAAGATTGCAGCCCTATGGCATTTAGTGACCCTTAGGGACATTCTAGTTCGACGTTCCCGAGAATGTTCAAGCGCTGAAGGGGACAAGATGAGGTTGGTGATAGGATTTTCCAGGCCACTCGGAGCTAATGGAGTAGATAGTTGGATCCCACGACGAAAGGTGAGAGAGATTTGGTAGTTGGCAACTTTGTACTAGCCAACACTGCAAGTTTCAGCATCACCCGAGATGGCAATGTAAAATAAAAATGGAGTGTGATCTCCAAAAAGTGAGAGAGTTTATTGTAGGTCTCCAAAACATGGTCTTGTAGGAATTGGAATTGCATCCATACCTCATACGAGCTCCGAGATATGCCCTATCAAAGATCACAACCCTATGGCATTTAGTGACCCTTAGGGACATTTCGGTTCGGCATGCCCAAGAATGTTCCAGTGCTGAAGGGGATAGGATGAGGTTGAGGATAGGGTTTACCTAGCCACTTGGAGCTAATGGAGTAGACAGTTCGATCCCACAACCCTTTTTCCACTAAGTTGCAAATTTGAGCAACTTTTACAACTTTCAACAATGCAACTTTGCACAAAAAGTGCAATTTTTACATTTTTCACTTGATTCCAATTCTATGACTTAGAAAAATTTTGGCAATAGTAAAACCTCAAATGAATATAGGAATATAGATAGTTTTATGGTTATTTCCTAAAAGTTGCTAAATTGTTGCAAAAGTTGCTAATGCAACTTTGCAATTTTTGCACTTTTTGGAATTTCAACTAACCACCAACCTAAATGAATCCTAATCATTCCAAATGATTATTATAGACTCAAAAACACTAAAGAAACCTACAAAAGTGCAAAAAATTTCAAAAAAGTGCAAAAAGTTGCTAAAGAGCAATTTTTGCAAATAATAGTTGTCAAACTAAACATGAGGTTGTATGGTGTTCCAACCATCCAAATGGAAGTTATAACTACTCAAATTCATGTACTTAAGATCTCCACACGTGGAAAAGGTCATTATACGGATGGTGGACAGCATTGGTCAATAAAAAACTCAGATTTTATGCCTTTTTTACTATTTTTTCAATTATGTATGGCTTGTACGGATTTTTTGTGGTACAAGTCTTATATGGTTGGATAGAGAGTTGAGTCAAGATTCCATTTCAATTGGTTTGAGGTCTTTATCTTGTATACAAAAAAAGTTATGTCAATTTTAGTGTAGGTAGGTCAAATTTACTCCAAATTTGAGAGTTTCAGCAAGATGGAATCCTAACTTACAAACCCACCATGGGATTTCAATGTCACGTTGTTGAATAAAAGTTAGGAAAGGGTTCTTTGAGATGGAAGATATTTAGGGCTTTAGGAGCATGGCATCTATTTTTACCAGCAAGCCCTAGACTGAACATTATCTTATGTTTGGTCTAGATTTGAAGGAAAAAGAAGGATCAGGCTCCTAAACTGATTAATCTGACCCAAGTGAAGGGTGTATAAGGAAAATTTTGATATATAGTAGAGATTCAAGGGGTTTAACCAAGTCTTTGAACCCATTTTTTTACGTTTTCCTTGTAACCCAGCCTAAACTAGCCATTTAGGACTGTAACACAAAGTGGGCATAACTTGATTTTGGAGCCGAGTTGTTCGTTAATATTTTGGAATATATTAGGGCATGTGGAAGAGTGTTTAAAAATGAAAAAATAGTAGGGGGTACTTTTTATGGTTTGGGAGTTTGACTATTAAACTAGAAATTGTCCTAGTAGGAAGTGTTGGTAACAATTTTGAAATTTGATTGTTGAGTGTTGAGAAACCTCAAATTTGAGATTTTTCTTGTTGGTTCGAGTCTATAATCACCATTTCCATCTGAAAATTTGAGTGCTGAAACCATTTAAGAAGTATTTGCCTTTGTAGGCCTATTGGTGGCAGGGAGTTCCTAAGTGTTGATCCAAGTTGTTTGAGTACCCTAAGTTTGAGGGTTGGGCTTATCAAGTGGATTCCACTTGCAAAGTAGAGTCTCCCTGTATTAGAAGTCCATTGGATCCTTAGTCCTTGGTGTCTTCAATGAATTTATCTTCATAGAATGACCTTGGTGCCCCTACACCATTAAGCGATGTTGATGAACATGAGTAAAATTATGAGATTTGTGCCTACATGTTACAATGAAAAAGTCATATATATTTTGAAATTAAGAACTATAAAACAAGTTTCAAGAGAAGCTTATGTTGTGATGCAGGAGCATCATATGCTTATCAGAGGCACAGTGGAGGTCCAAGTCATCACAGAGGTCATGGAGAATCTCCTAGAGTCAATTGGGCAATCCTTCAACCAATCATGGCATTTGAAAGCATTAAAAAGTCATAATGTTGTATGATGTCTTGATGGATTTCAATGTTGGAAAAGTTGTAATTGAGACCTTGAACAGGATCTAGGGATTTCATAGGGTAGGAGAGTCCTTTGATAGGGTCTTATAGGTTATCATAACCTTAGCATGTCATTTGATAAGTTAAAAGATTCAAAAAGGTCTTTAAAAACATAGTTTAATAGTTAAAAAATTTAAATCTTGAATGTAACAGCTACATGGGCATTTTGGAGGGAAACTCCATAGTTTAAATTTTATGAAGGAATAGAAAGTGAAACTGGTTGGATTTGGTTAAGGGGGTTAGTCTCTATCTCCCAAGTCTATAAATATTTGTTTTGTATGGACTGTAAACACATCTTGTACAGACTATCTCAGAAAAATAGAAGGAAAGTGCTTGGTTTCAAGAGTAATTTGAAGATCTCTTTGCTTTTTAAGTGCTTTCACGTGTTGGAATTATTGGTAACATCTTAGCAGACATGTTTTGAGATTCTTTTAGCATTCAAACTTGAAGTTTTGTTCATCAAATTTCTATACTGTTGGTTGTAGCAGTCTTATTTCTAAGCATTTTGACATTTTTTGCATCTAATCATTGTCATTCCATGAAATGCTCATTTTTTCTTCATGGAATTCCATTTATCTAACTTCTAAAAATATTTATAACCATGAAATGAAGATCTAACTTGACATTGGTGGCCACCAAATCAAATAAAGTTGTGAAAACAAGGGTTATTTGGAGGGGACAGTTAATTAGGAAGAGATTTTCCTTAAGGATGGCAGTGTTTGTGAGTTGATTCATGTTTATGGTGATAGAACATAGATTTTTTAATTTTGAATTAGCCCAAGAAGGCTTGGCACGTCTGATATTGGTGATGCCCTAGGAACAAGGGTTTTAAGAAGGTGAATTGGGGCTTTTTGGGTTAGGAAACCCATAGACTGAAATTGAGAATGGATTTGTCTAATTGAATTCATTTTAGGAGCCTATGAAAATTTTTAAGTCCATACATTGAGTATTTCTATATGTTGCTTTGTAAATGCACTATTGCTTCATTGATGAAAACAAGGGCAGTGTGTAGAATCTTAGATATTTTCTAAAGGATTTGCATCTAAGCCTTACATATGTTTTAGAAAAGGATAAAGGGTATCTGGAAAGATCATTTATTCAAGGAGTCATTTGAAAAAATCAAAATTTATCCATCGTTTTGTCTTGTTGATGTTACAGACTTGTGAAAATGCATTGACAACATTTGGGTGAATTATGCATTTTGGCTTGCAGGTTATGGAAACTGAAAGGTGTTGATGGGAACATGCTAGATAGGCTAGAACAAACCTATTAAAGCCTAAAAACATCTTAGAGTTGACTTTTTGTGGGATTTTCCCATCAGGACCTAGAAGGGTCACTTGGCACATTGTTACAAATTTGCTCATTTTGGGTTGTTACTTGGGTCCATCACCCTATCCTCTGTAATAGGCTGGAAGACTTTTTTTCTATGAGATGACTACTCTTGGTAATAAGCTACCAAATATTGAAACTACACTCAAATCCAATATTTGTAAGGATAAGGAAGAACTTTTGAAAGATAGTAGCTATTCTAAGTGTATGAATTTTCTCAAGGTAAAAAATAAAAATGACAAGATCTAGTAGTTCAATCGATAACACAAATTTTCCAATTGTTGGCCAACACTAGTGAAGGAGCACCAAGGTCACAAGCAGGAGGCAAGATGAGCAATCCTTAGGTGGATTAGTAGACAAATGGCCTTCTAAGGTCATTAAAACTTGTAATGAGTTTAATCATCTTGTTTTGATCATAGATTGGTCATATTATAATCAAAGCATTAATGTAAGCCTTAATGGCATTATTGAGCCTACAAGGTACCTAGGGGTCACTAGAAATGGATTTGGATTGATCCTAGGTTAGGGGTGGATAAAAAAGACCTATAAAGGTATTGAATAATGTAATAAGGCTATCAAAGCCTCTAAAAGATGTAAAAGGCACTAAAAGTGCAATATTTTGTAAAATTGCCAACATTGGCAATATAAGCCAAAATGGGCTTAATCGAGTCATGTAAGGGGTCCAAAGGTAGGTTTCATTTGGTTTTGAGAGTCTAAATGAGATTAAAACCTCATTCCCATGTGTGGGACACAAGTTTGGATGTGTTGTGGTGTCCACAACACACCCCATTCCTATTGAGGAATGGGGACCCCCTACATTTTTTTCGACTCCCAAACTCATGGTTTGAGAGTCGAGAGAAGGAATTTGGTTATAGTTAGAAAAAATTAAAATTAAAAATTAAAAATATATATATACACAAAAAATAAAAATAATAAAAGAAGTGTGCATATTACGTGCGTGCAGATGAAGAGCACGGCATGCACCGACGTGTGTGCCAAGGTGCACTGTGCCCTTCACTTAGTGCACAAGGCTTATAAAAGCCCCCCCCCCCCCCCCCTCTTCAACATTCATCAATTTCTTTTTTTCAAAATTGCCAGTTAAGGTAAGCCCGCGCCGCTTTTCTTTTGCGCATGGCACAATTTGCGCTAGCGTCACGCACCTCACATTTATCCACACCACCCACCTTCCCTCAACCCTCTATGCACCTTCCCTCCAACAGCACCATGCACCTTTGTGGCACCCATGCGCCTCCTCAAAAATGGTGCTGCACGCCTCATCCCAAACTCGCAGCCCACCCTCCTCGTGTCGCCCGCCTTCCCTACGCCCACACGGTAACCATGTCATGCACCTCATTAAACCGGCATTGTGCACCACCTCCAAAGGGTCCACGCATGCTACCGCTTGAAACCCTACCCCTGTACACCGCTGCTTGAAACCCTACCCTCGCACCTTATCGCTCCAAACCCTCCCACCACTGCTTGCTTTCCATCCACTTCAAAACTTAACCGCCAAGCGCCTTTCAAAACTACCGCACGCCTCTCCAAACCTACCATGCTCCCTCATACATTTTTAAAAAATTTAAAAATAAATAAAAAATTTTAAAAATTAAAATTAAAATTAAAAAATATTAAATATTAAAAATATATATATTGAAAAATACCCAAAGGGCACATTTTTTTTCTTTTCTTTATGCTTATTTTAATTTAAGAGTTATAAGTTTAAACTTTGGACTAATAAATGTTTATCTCATTGTGTGCAGGTGATTAAATGGCATCCACATCTAGAGTCACACCCAAACCAGTAGTGTTCAAATTCAAAGGTGTACCATCCAAATCAAGATTTCACAATAATTATATCGAGATCTGAGATATTGATCTAGGACACAAAGACTTAGGGGAATTCTTAAAAACTTGTAATAAGCCAACCGAGAGATCACATCTAGTATCGTCCTTGATACGTTTCAGGGTGGTGAACGCAGCGTCATATCCCATATCAGTGCAGTCAGTAGAACTAATCATGACTCTGGCGCAACATTTTGTTCTTGAAGAAAGAGTGGTGAAAAGTGTGACAGGAGAAGTAGTTCTTGATCTTTTCCCTGACAATATTGAGAGGGTCTTCCATCTCCCAAGAGTGGATTAGTTCATTAGGCTCTCCTACGAATCAGTAGAGAGATGGTACAAGGAACATGCAAAGCAGGTGAAGGATATCATCCAATCATCCTATCTCATTGAGAGACCTCCTCAAGGAAGGATAATAGGAAAAGTGGATATGACTCAGGGATATATGAAGGAAGATATTGGTTACTCCATCATCCTCTTGAGTAGAGTCATGGGTTTATCTACAGCTAGCCACCTCAATACCTTCATGATTAACTTCATTGAGACCATTAGAACATCAAAGATGCCATTAGACTAGGCCACCACACTTAGTGAAAACTTGTGTGAATAGTTGAGGATAGTAAAAGACAAGAAGAAGTTCTATATGATGTCTTACATAATATACTTGCTTGTAGCAAGGGCGACAGATTACCTCAGGTTGTATAGAAGAGGCAATATGTAGGATCCCAATGCCTGGGCTTACATAGTCTACCCTTAGCTGGTGAAGAAGAAATATATCTACTCAAAGCAAGGAATATAGAATCTTGAATGATGCGTTCATTTTTGCAATCATTCGATTTATTGAAGGAGATTATGGAAAGAGGCTATCTAATGAAGCAAAAGCACAGATAACAACTCTCTGGGCCTATTTCATTTCGTTTAAGACGTTTCCATATCTACAAGTAGGTGGTGCCACTATCAACCCCAAGAAGCTCCCCAGATATTCGAGTGACAAGTTAGTGTTACTGAAAATTTCTTGGCAAATTGAATCAGCATATGAAAGGGTGAAGAGACAAAGAAGACCTGGTTGGACATGGCCTCTCATCATTTGACCATACCAGGTAAAATGGAAGCAAGACATTCTAACTTTCGAATGGGAATGGGAGAATTATCCCCTTGAGGAGTACAATTCCCCTAGGATACATTTTGATAATGTTGGGAAGGTGGAGAGTATGGCAGCTAAGGAGTTTCATAATGAAGATGCTATTGAAGATCATTGGATAAATGCGACAAATGACTACGATATTCGCATATGGGATTATTGTAGGATGACTTTGTATTTGGTAGAGAAGACCCTCAATCTAAATATCCTAGAAGAAATAAGGCAACAAGATTCTAAGGAGCTATTGGACCCCCTGTTCAACTTGGACAAAATTGGAGAAAGACCCATTATGAATGCAGAAGTTGACAGGGAGGAGGGCGATGATATCAATCATCTAGAAAGACATGTGGTTAGAATTATGAAGGAATGGATCAAATAGCCCTTTTCACTTGATCCCATACCTAACACTGTAGTCTTCCATGCTCAAGCCTACCCTAAGAAAGGTAGAGGAAGGAAAGTTACAGTTCCTACTTTTGTGCTCCAATCTCCCATCAGGCCAAAGACAGTATACCAACTTGACTGCCTAGTTGGATACTATCATCCTCTAGAGAGGACAAGAAAGAACAAAAGGAAGAGGAGTTCCCTACAAAGAATTCAAGTAGAACAGGGCGAAGTGCAAGCACCTCCCCATCAGCAACAAGAAGAGGTACAAGGATCTGAGGATATCGGAGCTTCTCAAGTCCAGGATAATCCTCCACTACCTCCCTTTGTGTCTACCCAATTAGAAGAGGAAGAGAGTCAATAGATTTCTATACCTTCGACATAAGAAGAATAGGCTTCCCCTTCTACCTCTATAAAACAAAAGAAGATTAAGATCTAAATGAAGAAAAGGCAAAGGGTGACTAAAAGAATGGTGCCTTTTCCTTATGTTCTTGAAACCATCCCAGAAGAAGAAGAAAAGGAAGAAGATGAGATAGATGAAGAGGAAGAAGTGCCCATACAAAGAAGAACCCTGCTAGCTAGAGCCATGGAGGAAGAAAGGAGAAGGAGTACCTTGAGCATATCACAATTCACTCAGGCAATGCCCTTGCAACTATCTTCTTCGAAAGATGAAGTGCAACAGTGGGTGGATGAGCAAAGTGAAGAAGGGGATGGTGTATTTAAAATGTCCAATTTTGACTTTATACCTATGGGAACAATGTTAATTGATGGAAAGATTAGATGTATTCCTACTAGTCAATCTCAACAGGAAGGTTGGACATAGGTACCACCAGACACACAAGGTCTTGATCCTGCTCACCCATCTTCACCACAAGCTATGGTGGTAGATAAAGGTTTGGTTACTCCCCCACTTCCAAGATTAGAGGAACAAGTTCATAAGGAACCATTGCAAGAGGAGCAACCAAAACAAAGGGCAACTGATGAAGTGTCAAAGGAGGGTTAAATAGCCAAATATTCTCAATCACCTCCCCAAGATACTAAGGCGCAAGCTACCGTATCCACTAAGACCAAGCAAACAGAAGGAGAGCCCTCACAGATAGAAACAACTCTGAGGATGAGTGATAAGGGGAAGAAAGTTGCAGAACATACTCCCTCATCTTTAATAAGAAGACCTCCTACTAAACAAACTCCAAGATGGCTACAAAAAGAAGTCATAAGAATCTCCAAACCCAGATTCCAAGCCTCAGAGGAAGACATTTATGAGATTGAAAAAATTTTGAATAAACCTGAGTCCCTGGCACATGAGGAAATACCATTGGCATTTGTTACAACTACTTGGAATAGCTTAGAGTTATTTGCACAGGTAGTTGTTCCTCGTGGAGATACAGATGTAGAAAGCCTTGGTCCCAAGGATTACCAATTGGAAAAAATCCTGTTGAGAAAACCCACAAGGGATGCATCCCGATTAATAGTGACCATGGGAATTAAGGAAATCATGAAGAACATGGGGGAAGATGAGATGGAAATCCAAGCACTTCGAAGGCAAGTTGAGATCCTAAAGGGATATTTGGTCAAAGTCGTTGGTCCTCTTGATCCTGAGCACCCTGAGGAGACCTTGAATACTGTTCTCAGAGAAGGGGGAGTAGTTCATATGCATCCATTTTTTAGAGCTTTTCAGCAATGGCGGGAGAGTTTTGAGGAAAAAGGAGTTATGATCATCACAGAAAACCTAAAGATGTTGCACGCTACACAAGAAAATGTAAATAAAATGGTGGCAATTTTGAAGCAGGACTTTAGCATTATTGATGAAGTACGGGCTTGGAGCAAAGATTTAAGGACTCTACAAGCTACAAAGGGACAAAGGTACCGAGTTTTGATTGATGTATATACGGGTGATGAATTGGATATGATTGATGACTGGATAGCAAAGATAGCAAATAGCAATAAAGTAATGGAAACATTACATGATGAAATTCATCAGCTTAATGACCAAGCCCGAGAGAAAATTTTGGAAGCAGAGAGGCACTATAGTGATGCCTGCTTGGATATTTTTGAAGATGAGGAACATGAGAGATTGCTACCTATAGAGATAGTAGTGGAGAAATTTAAGAACATTTTTGTGGAAGTTGATGATGAGGAGGACATCCAACAGGCCTTCAAAATCAAGGAAGCATTGTTAGAGTTGGATACCAAACTTGGGGATTTTGCTGATATCTAAATTGAGGTAGACAATTATAGACAAAAAGTTAAGGACAAATATGAGGCTTTGGATTTGCTGGATGTGGCCAAAATCATTGAGATTATAGAGAAAATCAAGGGCAAACATCCAAAAAAACCTTTGGGATGAAGTTGAACAAAACCCAGATGCCAGAATTTTAGTTTTGACACAGTGAAATTTTGAGATTTTGACCCAGTCGAGGTCCACAACTACGCAAGTCCGCAGGTCTGTAGCTTTGCAGGTCCATAGCTTCACAGGTCCGCAGGTCCACAATTTAGAGGTGTGCCGACAATTGACTGTCAATTCTAAAAATAGCACTTTATATGCATCAGGAGCACATCTTGATGGCAAGTTAACTCCGACACATGCCTAGTGAAGGGCCAGTTTCCATTTTTGACGCTTCCAGGCACTTCCACTTCAATTGATGGCTTCCTCCTACTTTCTCTTTCATGCTTTCTCTATTTTTGACATGTAAAGGACTCATGCATCCAATCAATGAATAAAATATGGATGGAGTTCCTCTAAGCACCAGTTAGATTGTCAATTTGTATATATTTAGTTTGTTTAAATGTTTTAAAAGCATTTTATTGCATCAAGATATCTCTCACTCTCAACACAAATTGAGGAGAAAATTTCTTATAAATACCCCATTGTAAAATGTAAGAAGGGCCGCCATTATTATGCAATAAAATTATGCTTTTGGTGCTAGCATTCAGAGTGTAGTTATTCTTGCCTGAATGTGTCATTGTTTTGTGGATTTTATTCATGAGATTGTGATTGAGCCAAAGGTTTATTGTGTTGTTTTTGAATGTGCAATCTTTTAGTTCTAGTGTTTGCTACGGATATATGAATTCCGCTGATGTAACGAGCTTGAGAAGAGATCACCTGATTGTGTCTACATAGCTTTTTGTCTCACATGAGCACACTTTTCGTGGCCTTGTGATTTAATGAAGAGTGAAACATCATTTGATTTGTTAAAGATTCTCATCAACGATTGCATCAGTGGATTCTAGGAAGCGCTGCTCCTATTTTCATTGGTTTCCTACTGATTTCTTTGAAGGTTTAACTCGCAACGTGTTGTGTCCTGTAGCTTATGTCCATTTAGGAATTTCAATTTCAAATTCATTTGATTTCATGTTATTTTCTTTCAGTTTCTTTATTTTCTTTGCTAACCCCCTATAAGAGTAGGACCTCATACTAGCTGCATTGTTTGAATTGCATACATTGAAAAATAGAAAAATTACAAAAATATTGTTCTTTTGGTGTGATATTTTGAGATAGCGAACAAATTTTACTTCAATTCCAAGATAAAAGAGTTTTTAGAACCAGCAAAGGCCTCCTCATGAACACTCACATTTATCTTCTACTGAGTAGATTTTCGTATGTCACAAGACAAATACTGAACCTTAGAGTGGATCCTTAAAAAGATTTGCTTTTCAAGAGAGGAATTACACTATGGATTCCTTCTGTTGACCTCATGAAAAATAAATTCCCAACAAGATGGTCAAAATTGATTGATAATGTAAGAGTTTTGAAGTTTGAGCAATGAATGTATAGTTTTCCCTAAAATTTGAGTGCATAAAAAAGGGTATGTGATTGCTCCAAAGGTGGATTTAGTGTTTTCTCCAAACAAGAGTTGCATTTTATGTTAGAAGTCATCTAATATAACCAAATTGAATGTGTTTCAACCATTTTGGGGTTCTAGAGACATTGCAAAGTAAGATTTCTAGAAAGCCCTAGGGTAAAGGGGCTAGAAAGGAGGGTTTTGTAAAAACCATTGTAAAGTTGATCATGAGACCAAAAAAATAGAAGAATCCTTGCATTTGAGTCATCTATTAATACTATTTTTCATCATGGGAGTTCCAAAATTCAAGGGATTGTGAGTTGCTTTGTAAATGGCTTTAAACTAGGCCTAGTTGGCAGATTGAAATAGCCAGTTTTGAGTGATATTTTACAAAACAAGTGTAGTTGATTTAAGAGTATATTTTAGAGTGAGGAAAAGGGTATTTTAATCACCCAATATTTTAGGAATTTATGTGGGAAATTTTGGAGAAAAACCAAATTAGTGACAGGCAAGGGCTAGTTGGAACAAGCCTAGAAGAGGCAAAATTGAGAAAGTGTAAGAGATGAGTTGCTAAGAGTGTGCCAGGAGTTGGAACATGTTAGATGGGATGTTTTGAGATGTTTTAAGGTGTTGGGGTCATGGTATGAATCCAAGGACAAGTTTTGGTATGTTGGAGGCACCAGGGTACATTAGGTGCATGGTGAACAATGTGAGTGTTTAGAAGACAAATTGAAGATTTGGGTTATAACCTCTTAGACATGGTTGTAGGAAGATGTTACCAAGTCAGAGACCTCCTCTTGAACCCTAGTAGAGTCTAATTCCTTGGGTAGATTCCAAGAATACAAGAGAATCCCAGAGTTGAGTTGTGGTTCCTAGGGGAATATAGGAGGGTTTTGCACCAAACACACACACTTGTTGTATAGTCACGGATATTGTGATTATTCATGAACTTGAACAACACCATGTTAGAAAAAGTGTTGTGAAAAAGGACTAAAAAATACAGGGAAATGGCCATCAAATATGCATGATTTAAATAGCTACATTAAATATCTCTTTACTTCATAAATCGCTTCAACTCAATCATTACGTTGTACAAAAAACCTCATCATATGTCACTTGAACAAAATGATCATCTACAAAATGAGGAAAAAATTCACAAAATTAAATCTTAAAATGTTACAATAGTATTAACCTCATGGAACACACATGGGATGAATATACATAATCAAGTATTAACCCTTTCCAACATTCCAACTTTATGATAATAATGAGTCAAAGTCCAACAAATTGGAATGCAATAATTGCAAGTATTCTTGGGTATCTATTACAAGAAACCATGGTTTGGAAGAAAATTAAGAGTAAATTAGTCTTGTAGCCAGGAAAATGAGCTCAATAAACACTTTTGAGATGGTCATCTCATGATGATCATGGATAAATCATTCAAAGCATATGTTGAACCTACCCAATATATACCCACATCACTTAAATCACATTAAATGTTGGAACAAAATCAATAAATATAGTAAAAGTTGTTAATATAAGAACCATTTTATGGAAGACTAAATTGATTGTCTGTATACTTTTAATTCTTGTCAAATCCATTAATATACATTTTGTATCCTAAAATATCAAAAGTTCAATTTCTTTTCAGTAGACCTAAATAGTCTTTTTGGTTCTCTCAACCTATACATCGGCTGATCAACATTATCCTTAGAGAGAACTATATCTGTCACTACCCCATTATCATCAGATCGAGACTTATTTTCCTTCTTACTTTTTGATGATTGTGATCCTCTGCAATTCCAGGCATAAGATGATTAACATACAATGGTACTTGAACAAAAAACACTAATAAATATTAAGGATGTAAATTGATAATACCATTTTGCAGATGATTTTGGCATCTCACCCTTTATCACTTGTGCATCAACTTTATTAGCCTTTTTCTTTGGTGACCTGCAAATGAAGAATGAGCACAGTAAAAAATCTAAGATAAGATTAATCCACTAAAATTAGAGAATGACAAAAATTGAATTTGGCTTGTCATTAAGAATTATCCATTTGTAGAAATTTTTGCTTTCTGAGTTATATGATAACCCTTGCTTGATGAGTATTGAAAACTTCTCCCATTGTATCCTTGCTTTCGCTAGTTTGAAGTATCTGATTACATGCACACAATCATGAGTTTACATTACAAAGCATTCACATTCTAACAACATTCATGTTCTTTCATTACATTTTGATCTAAACAAAAAATTCTAAACTTTCACTTATTCAAATGACTAATCTAAAAATGGGTCCTATTAAAGAATCTAATATAAATTCAAATAATGTATCTAGATTCTAAACAAATCAAAACTAAATCTCATCATGTACACATCATAAAAATATGGTCCACCTTAGTCAGTTGGATAGTGTTGGTGAAGAGTTTGTAACATTGTATTTGGATCCAATTGATCACTCTTTCTCTCTCTCCCTCTCTCCCTATTTAATCTAATGAGCCAACTAGATCTGCTCGACATTTTAATGTCTCAAGTATTGCCTCATGGTCTAACTCACGAACTTTCCAAAGAATCTTATTATGTGGTTTTCCACCATATTTTATCAAGTGGACATTTGATGTGACAACAAGGTTTGAATAATGAAGAATCTTCCTCTCTATTTGCCAATCCTCGAATAACCACAAGTTAGGGTTCTTCATAGAATATCATCTAAGCCATGTGCATGTTACAACCACCACATCGACATGGTACTCTAAACCTTCATCATCTATAACCGAGTGATCCAATTTTTGTTTGGGTTCAACACAACGATAGAATTAATAATTTGTCCCTTCTTCATTGTCTTCAGGTGCAATAACAACAAAAACATGGCCTACAGTGACAAATGTACAAAATACAGTCATTAATTCAAAAAATACTTGGGTAAAATTTATAAAGTTACATATTGAAATTACAAAGATATATAAATATATATATTACCAGGTTGCACTAGATCTGACAAGCGGTCAAAGTCAATAGATGAATTCATCTCTACCATTTCCAGTGCTTGTGGGGGACGATAGGTCTCAATTGGGTCCAAAGCTTGTATATCCCATTTGTCCACCCATTTAGTTGACTCATAGTCATCCCAATTTTTCTCTGTCCATGGTGGACAATAGCATGCCATTTTTTGTGTGTGGATACTCCATGAACCTACATCACAGCTTCTAAAAGAGTGTAACTCACTAGATCCTGTTAGTGTGCAACAATCCTAATACGGTGCAATGTTAGTATTATCTATCAACCAAAAAAATCTATGAACCATGGACTCACCTTCCTTACCTAGACCCATTGTATCGTTACACCATTGAACAATGAATTTTGCATCTATCAATATTGCTCCATCTTTGTACTTTAGTTCTTCACGAACCAAGGCTCTTTTAATACATGCACCTGCACCATCGTGCTCTCCCTTACCATGACCAGCCTCTGTGAAATTCCACATGTATTGAATTCTACACAACCTGTGCACCCTGCTCAACCAATAGAACATCCATGCATTCTTGAATTGAGATGCACAATTATCTGACCAAATAATGTGCTGACAATATGTTATGCCCTTGTTAGCCAAATCTCCATAAAATAGTTAAAAACAACCATGTACGAACTCCGTAGAATGTGATTGATCATCGCTGATGTAAAAATTGTACTCCCTCAAAATCTTTCTATCATCCTCTGTACTTGTAGGTGAATGCATGA
This sequence comes from Cupressus sempervirens, assembly GCA_028749045.1. Classification (NCBI taxonomy): domain Eukaryota; kingdom Viridiplantae; phylum Streptophyta; class Pinopsida; order Cupressales; family Cupressaceae; genus Cupressus; species Cupressus sempervirens. The sequence goes on from CM053792.1 coordinate 721,936,243, forward strand.
ATGTTATGTGAACAAACATGGAAACCTATTCAGAAGTATAATACTTTGCTTGCACCTCATTTTGTGGTTGTAGTGTGTAGTTCTCTACAAAATTTACAACCAAAACAATGGTATCTAGTGGAAACGTATCCTTGCACAACTTGAATTGCAAATCCAGCCATCGAGCTCTATGGGTATGCCTTGCATACTCGTAAATAATCTTTTCATGAAAAATCTTCATGAACTCATACGCTGAAATCTTTTCAATGACTAAATCACATCTTTTACCATGTTTTCCATCTTTTAGAGCATATGTCACTGTCTTAAATTTTTTGTAATCTACTATTTCATTTCCAATTGCATGTGTACTATCCATATGTTGACAAGTTGATGAAAGTTGCAAACAACCACAAAATAAGCATGTACCATCAAAGCATGATGTCTTGTAAAATTTTTGCCCGTCCCCTATTTCACATAAATAGTTGGATATGAATTCCTTTGAAAATCTTGGTGGTTCATTCATGTCACAATCCTGCAAAACAAACTGAGGATGCAAAACTATGCATATATGCCTAAAAACATCAAAATGGTTAGAAAATTCAATATGTATCCTACAACAACAAGTTGTGCGTGTGTGATTTATCTTCACATAAAAATTTTTACCCATCTCAAAAAATCTTTGACTTATTCGAAAAAGAGAATACATACCAATAAATTTTGCAAAAAATTGTGTTTGAGTTGAGTCCAAAAAATGTTTCACATGTGGGTCACGATTTTGGCTACCAATCCTCCTTCTTACAACATCTCTTTGATTAGGGGAAACACGTGTGTTATTTTTCCAAAAATCTTCGATCAATTATTTCAAGGCTTCACTAATTTCTTTATCCTTTCACGGTAGTCTACCGCTAAATGTCCATTACTCATTTTTTGTTGGATCTTCCAATCTCTCATGCCTTAGCATGGCTCTCCTTAGAGTACCTCTACCAATTTTTAATATTTTTATTTTCTTTCTCATGAGTTGAGGTTTCTTTATTTGGCTACTTACTATTGTCGCTGTAAGTACTTGTCTTGTGATATTACTATCTTTGGTGTGTGATTTAGAACTCACTTGTTCATAAGCACTCATTAGATTCTTTACAATATTTTTTTCATTTGAATCGTCCATCGTTCTTAGCCCAAGAATCTTCATGATAGGCCTAAATTTCAAATTCTTCATCATTTCAACAAATAATCGACATTGACCTATAATATTTAATTCTTTAAAAAAAATCTCCACATATGATTGACTTTTTTTTGACAAGTACACTTGCTAATCTTGTCAGGCATTGATTTCAAAATGTAGTATCAATATCAATCAAATATTTTGGTCTTCTAAAATGAATTCTAGAAGGTGTTATAATCTCTTCCATTCCTTCAATATTTTGAACATCAACATAAGGTCAAGTGTATTGCATACTTTGAACCGAAGATGATGTGCCTTGACAATAAGATGTAAAAGATGGAATATCACCTACTTGATGTGTTGATTTTGTGCCTTCAACATGACATGATGGAATGTGTATATCGTCGGATCTGCAAATCAGTGTCTCTTCAACATGAGAGGACGATATGACTTCAACATTTGAAGATGGTGTAGCAGACAATATGACTCCAACATTGGAAGATGGTGTAGCGGACAATATGACTCCAACATTGGAAGATGGTGTAGCGGACAATATGACTCCAACATTGGAAGATGGTGTAGTGGACGATATGACTCCAACATTGGAAGATGGTTTAGCTTCACAATTCAATTGTCTTCTTGAGCGTAACAGTCTCATTCGTTCTGTTTGTCTTTCTAATTCTTCCTCTTTGTTTCTTTGTACCGGTGGTTCTTGATCCTCTTCAAAAGTCAATTCTTCATTATTGCTTTGCAATTTTCTTTGCTCACATAGTAATTTCATTTTATCTCTTTTAATTGCCAAATCTCTCTCTCTATCTTCATTTGTTTGAGTTTTTGGTTTCTTCCTTGGCATGATGATGATTTCTACATGTCAAATTATTCAAACATCTGAATTACTTAAAATGTGTAAATTACAAATTATTCAAATACATATAAAAATTATAATTATTTGAATGAATACACAATATATATCAAACAACTTGTCAAATTTCTAACCATTTCGAAATAACATTTCATTCAAACATTCAAATTTCAATGAATTCACTATATATTAAACAACATGTCAAATTATAATCAAATTTGTATCTATATATCAACAAACAATATTTAAAATAGATTGCACTAACCTTTTCTATACAAGGAATATTTAAAAAGTCTTCAAATCATGTATCCAATGATTGAATTTGTTGTTTGCTAGCTTCCAAAAGTGTTGAAATAGTGTTTGCTATGTTGAAACCCTTGATTTCTATCAAAATAACAGAGTGCATAATAGACTAAAAGCAGAGAATGGATGAAATGGGTCCCAAAGTTTTTTTTTGTCTTTTTTTAGGTGATTTTACATAGTGCATATGCACTATAGCGCATACGCACTATGTGGAAACACATCACTCTCCATCTTCCCTACTCTCTATCCTCCCTGCTCTCTCTTCCATCCCCTACCCTCTCTCTCTTCCTACTCTCTCTCCCCTCTCCCATCCCTTACACTCTCTCTCTCCCCTCTCCCATCCTTTACTCTCTCTCTCTCGCTCTCCCTCTCCCACCACCTACTCTCTCTATCTCTCTCACCCTCTCTCCTCTCCCATCCCCTACTCTTTAGATCTCTCTCACACACTCTTATCCCCCCACTCTCTTCTCTCTGATCCCCTATTCTCTACATTTGTCACACACACTCCCATCCCCCCATCTCTTTCCCTCTCCCTCTCCTACTGTCTACTATCTCTCTCTCTCGAGTTCTCTCTCTCCCTCTCTACTCTCTCTCTCTCCCATCCCTTACTCTCACTCTCTCTCTCCCATCTCCTACTCTCTCACACTCTCCCATCCCCTAATCTCACTCTCTCTCTCCCATCTCGTACAAGCTCTCTCTGCCACCACCTACTCACTCTCACACTCTCTCTCCCATCCCCTACTCTATCTCTCTTATACACACACTCCCATCCCCCCCCCCTCTCTCCCTCTCCAACTCCCTCTCCCACCACCTACTTTCTCTCCCCCATCCCCTACTCTCTCTCTCCTCTCCCATCCCCTGCTCTCACACTCTCATACTCTCTCCCATCCCCTACTTTGTCTCTCTAACACACATTCCCATTCCCCCTCTCTCTCTCCCTCTCCCACCGCCTACTTTCTCTCCCCCATCACCATACTCTGTCTCTCTGCCACCCCCTACTCTCTCTCATACTCTCACACTCTCTCCCATCCCCTACTCTCTCTCTTTCACAGACACACACACTCTTATCCCCCCACTCTCTTCTCTCCCATCCCCCCTATCTCTCTCCCTCTCCCTCTCCCACTCCCTCTCCTACTGCCTACAATCTCTCTCTCTCAAGTTCTCTCTCTCCCTCTCTACTCTCTCTCTCTCTCCCATCCTATATGATCTCTCTCTGCCACCACCTACTCACTCTCACACTCTCTCCCATCCCCTACTCTGTCTCTCTTACACACACACTCCCATCCCCCCTCTCTCTCTCTCCTCTCCCATCCCCTACTCTCTAGATTTTTCACACACACTCCCATCCCCCCTCTCTATCCCTCTCCCACTCCCTCTTGCACTACCTAAGTTATCTCTCTCTCTCTCAAGTACTCTCTCTCCCTCTCTACTTTCTCTCTCCCATCCCCTACTCTCACTCTCTCTCTTCCATCCCCTACTCTCTCTCACACACTCTCTCTCTCTTGCCCCCATCCCCTACGAGCTCTCTCTGCCACCTCCTACTCTCTCTCAAACTCTCACACTCTCTCCCAACCCCTACTTTATCTCTCTTATAAATAAATACAAATTCCCATTCCCTCCCTCTCTCTCTCATAGTCCCTCTCCCACTGCCTACTCTCTCCCATCCCCTACTCTATCTCTCTTACACACTTCCATTCCACCTCTCTCTCCCTCCCACTCCCTCTTCCACCACCTACTATCTCTCTCTCACACACACACTCTCACTCTCTCCCTCTCTCTCCCATCCCTCTGCCATTGCCTACTCTCTCTATCTCTCTCTCCCCTCTCTCATTCCCTACTCTCTCTCTCTTTCACACACACACACACACACCCATCCCCCCTCTCTCCTCTCCCATCCCCTACTTTTTCTATCACTCGCTCTCCCACTTCCTCTCCCACCACCTACTCTCTCTCTCTCTCACTCTTATTCTCTCTCTCTCTCTCTCTCTCTCTCTCTCTCTCTCTCTCTCTCTCTCTCTCTCACTCACTCACTCTCTCTCTCACTATCACTCTCTCTCACTCTCTCTATCTCTACTCTCTCTCTCTCTCTCTCTCTACTCTCTTTGTCTCTGCTACCCCCTACTCATTCTTACATTTTTACACTCTCTCCTATCCCCTACTCTCTCTCTCTTTCTCTCTTAGACACATTTATATCCCCACTCTCTCTCCCTCTCCCATTCCCTACTCTCTCTCGAGCTACTCTGTCTTCCCCCTCTCCCATTCCATACTCTCTCTCTTTCACACACATGCACTCACATCCTCCTCTCTCTCACTCTTCCTCTCCCACTCTGTCTCCCACCACCTACTCTCTCTATCTCTTTGTTTCACACACACACACACATAGCCATTCCCCTGCCCCCCCACCCAGCTCTCTTTTGGTCTTGGTTTGCAATTTAGGCCTCAATAGTGTGTGTGCCCTATAGCGCACACACACTACTGAGAATTCAATGCTTCCAATAGTGCGTGCGCACTATAGGGCGCACATACTATTGAAAGCTTTGCATTAAACCCAAACCTAAGGATTGGTTTTGCCTTGGGGATCCAACCCAAAGGTTTGGAGTTTATAAACAGGTCTGAGACATGTTTTCAAGCAAACATACCAAAAATGATTGATTTTTCTTGTGTGCTCCCCTTCAAGATTCCTCATGGATGGGTATCGATAAGATCAGGTTACGTAGCATTATAGGTCTCTGTGTTAGCTATCTAACCATATAATTTATTTTTAATTTGAACTATTTCAAGCCTTTCATCTATAATTTCTTTTAAATGTATGTTCATTTTTTGTCAAAAACCACCATGTACTAATTGGGCTATAGATTTTAGCTCATTCATCAAATTTTGCAAAAACTTAGTTTTTTTAGAAACTAGACTCCATTCTACACATTTTGAAAAAAAAAGTTTTGATTTTAGATTAGTTTTCAATTATTTCTAGGGGGAGCACACAAATATTTCACATTTTTGGGATGTGTGTAGTTAAAAAAATCATTAAAAAAAATACACATTATAAAATTACCTGAAAATCTAGGATAAACTACATAGTGTTAAGTAACTTTTGACCAGAGCGATTAAAGAATTTCAAAAAAAAAGTTAAAATTTTTGGGGGGCCACACTTTGTACTGTGTTATGTTTTTTTGGAATAAACAGTACCACTTTTTGTGGCCCCCTTTTTTGAGGACCTAAAACTAAACCATTTTGAAAAAAAATTATTAGTTTAGAAACTAGATTCAAAGGACTATGACTTTTGTTTTTGTCATCTCTTAAAATTTTGAGTGTAACTATCTTCAAATTCTTGTTGAAGTTCAAAATTTGCAGATTTCAGGAAAAGGTGTCCACTTATACCCCCCTTTTGGCACCACAACTTGGTGCACTTACCCTCTCCCAATATTTTCCTATTTCCCCTAACTGCTATTTCATATGTGAAAGGGTTCTTTTTCTCTATTTCTCTTTGATCTTCTATGTAAATCTATATATATACTATCCATAAACTCAAACATCTTTATTGTATCTCTTCATCTCCCCACTCTCCTCTCGCATATTCCACTCCCTCCCACATCCTCCTTTTTTGTGTTTCCCTTCCTATTTATCTCCTTCATACTCTCTCTCTCTCTCTCTCTCTCTCTCTCTCTCTCTCTCTTCCCTTCCCTATTTTTATCAATATCAACCTTTTCACCTCTCTATCTCTCTTCTCTCTTCATATTATTCATCTTATCGAGTACCTTGGCTTAATCAATTTTATGTGTTAAGGGAGTTTGAACCCAAGACCTCCCACATGAGAGGCTCACAAGTTACTATTGTGTTGTAGGCTTTTGCCTTATATTATAAATATTTTATTATATATAATAGATATCTTGATTTTTTTACATATAATATTTTTCTCTCTAATAGGGAAGCTTGTTTTTTCGGAATTGTATTTTAATACTATAAATTAGCAATGAAAGTCTATTCGTCAAAAAAATTATTCAATCACTATATATTTAAATTTTAAAAAATGTAAATTTTTCATATTATATTCATTAAAATGTATAATACAAATAATATATGATAATATGATTAGTTTTTATATATTAAATGATAATATATCTATTACATAAGGTTTTAATTTAGTTATTATAAATAAATAATATTCTCAACAAGACCTATTATTTTAATATTTAATATAATAGAAATAATATTTAAACTATAATAAAAAAGGGTTAATAATACAATATAATAGAAATAATATTTAAACTATAATAAAAAAGGTTGATAATACAATATAATTATGAACCCCATCCTATATTATTAAGATGAATTTATATATTTTTCCTAGATCTTTAAGCTTCTTTCTGAGTTCTCAACTTCCAATCCTCATATTTATTGATGTAGGGTTACTTGCAAACTAATATTGAATATAATAATACAATATAAATATGAGATCCCATCCTATATTATTAAAACATTTCTATATAGAGGAGTACATATTTTTCCAATTGTTCATCATACATCTTGCTCTTACTTTGTATCCAGTTTATTGTTGTGTTTGCGGCAATTGGGCGATTTAATGATTTTAGTATTTTCTTATTATGTAGTTCCACTACATCATTTGTAGCGTGTTGATGTATAGACCCATTAAATTCTTCATTTTCATCTATGCTTAAGTGGATGTCTATATGACTCATTAGGATCTCCAATCATGTTGTGTAGGGTTTGCTTCTCGTATATTGTGTAAAAGTTGACAAAATTCTGCTTGTGTGGTAGTTCCACCTTCTTGTTGCAAGATAGTTCGCAACGTAACAACTATAGTGAACTGCTCCCAAATCAACTTAGCACTTGAATGCGATGTATAGATTGATTTGTCCATAACATGGGGTAGTTGTGCAAGGTCACAGAACAAAATAACTGATACTCCACCAAAGTGGACATATTTTCAATGAGGAAAGGTCTCTCATAATCAACTATCAATTTTAAGTAGGAGTTTTGGACCTAAGAAGCTCATTTCATCAATAATAATGTACTTGATATATTTTAATTCTTCTTGGAATGCTATTAATGCTTGGCCTTGTAGCAGTTGCTTATTATTAATAGTAATCTTGAGCTTTGAATGTATTGTTGTAGCACATATATTGAATGCAACAATGCCTATGGGAGCTAGTAGTAGCAATTGTCCCTTTTGTTGGTGTGCCTTCTTAAAACTCTCCCTATCTACCTTCCTATCCTAATATTATATCTATCTTATTCACACAAATGGACACTCCTTTTTCTCTCCTTATCTCTATTTTATCTTACCCCTCTTTAATGTTTTCTCTTATATATTTATATCCTATTTCCCCTATTTTTATTTGATATACTCTATGTACATACTGTGTCTATCTATCCATCTATCCATTCTTTATCTATCATCTCATATATCTTTATCATTCTCTCTATTTATATTCCTCATCCAATCTTCCTATTTCTCCCCCTCCTCTTTGTCTATCCCTAATAACTATCCTCCACTTTGATATTTGATTATGATCCATCTATCTATACATTGACTCTCCCAATACTTTTCGATTTCCCCTAACTATTATTTCATATGTGAAAGGGTTATTTTTCTCTATTTCTCTTTGATCTTCTATGTAAATCTATATATATACCATCTATAAACTCAAACATCTTTATTGTATCTCTTCATCTCCCCACTCTCCTCCCGCATATTCCACTCTCTCCCACATCCTCCTTTTTTGTGTTTCCTTTCATATTTATCTCCTTCATACACTCTCTCTCTCTCTCTCTCTCTCTCTCTCTCTCTCTCTCTCTCTCTCTCTCGATATTTTCCCTTCCTTTTTTTTCTCAATATCAAGCTTTTCACCTCTCTATCTCTCTTCTCTCTTCATATTATTCATCTTATTGAGTACCTCGGCTTAATCATTTTTATGTGTTAAGGGAGTTCGAACCAAGTGATAAATTTGATTTTGTAGAGAATATTAGTACTAAATTTACATACAATTGTTTCAAAGTGTTCTAACTTGGATTCTATAATGTAGTTTCAAAATTGTACTATCCATATTTTTCCAATCAACATTTAATATCAAAACGTGAATAAATAGTTTTATTTATTTGAACTTCTATTTAAGTTAAATATGATTTTTTTAATCTGTTAGATGTTCGAAGAATATGAAAAAAAATGTAATTAAGATCTTTGTTTTTTTCTCTTTTTTGTGTATTTTTTATTTTTAAAATATTTCTTCACATATATTAATTTGCCTTAGTTGAGAAATAACTAATTGAGATTCAAGCATTCTAATTTCTAATCTTTAAGGAAGAAATTATAAATCTATTAAATTTAAGAATTATCATCCCATTCTCCTCTCTCATGGTCTAACACAAGTCTCCATCGGAGGTGGGGGATGGCTTGGTGTGGAATCTGTATATATATTGCAGCATAGGACTGGATCTGCATTCAAAGATTGCAGCACAGGACCGGATGTTGTATCATCTGAAAGTGGAAAAGACTGCATTGCATTAACAAAGGTTGGGAATATGTCGTTCTTAATGCTTGGTTGGTTCTTAATGATGATATGAGATTTAAAGTCACAGTGACCTCTGCAATTACAGATTTTCCACAGGCTGAACCTCCGGTTACTACGACACCATAGTCTAAGGCAACCTGCGACACATCCCTTTTCCTGAGCACGGTTTCTCCTTTTACGGTGTCTGACACCAGCGGTTATATTTCTGACCGGTGAAAATAGTTTCGGTGCAGACGGCCAGAACTCTTCTTTTCACGGCATCTGACAATGTGGAAAACTCTGAAAAATCCAACCAAAGTCTCCTAGGGAGAAAGCCTATCGGCTTAAATATATGATTATCTACATTTTATATTTTTTCATTGCAAAACATAGCCATGTCCATTATTACTATTCTTTCATTGTCACAGACTCCAATCACTTTGTTTAAGACATAATGCTTTAGATCACCAATCATTATTTCTGCAAATGGGGATTAGAAACTCTTCAATGTTGTGAAATCTAGGCACACTGAGTGTGACACCAGGCTCAATGTTTCTTATGGAGGGTTTCAATGAATAATGACCATGGGATTTTGCACCAACACAATCAAAGTGTTTGGTGAAATGTATTCAAACAAAAATCCACTACTATCAGCATTTTCTCTAATCATTTGGATATTCCATTTGTATCTCCATCACACAAGGGGAATTTTGGCATTCCATCTACTATTTCTCTCATGCCAAGTGGATTTCAATTACTAAATTTGAAAAGAAACATTGTGGCTCCATTTTGTATATCTATATACAGTTCTCTTCTCACGAGCATTCTATCGAACAGTTGGCATACTTGCCCTGGACACCATTGCTACATGGAGTCCTAGCCGACACACGGCTTTTCATCAAGCATAATACATGCATCCTCTATGACCCCTTGCCTAAATAAGATGGTAATGACTCATTTTGTATGGGTTGACTCTTTACTATGCTTCCCTCGATCCATGAACCACTTCTTCAAACATCGTATGGCATGGCTGTCATAATAATTAGAAACAATACATGGCTGACATCTTTGGCATTGCAAACTATTACCCAAGAGCATGATCATCAATTATCATTGTCAATGGGTGTCATCCTATCAAACACTTCGCTACTATTCCCATGTTTTGTACATTAACTCACAAATTTGAATGGTTGTGTTCATTTTTGGGTTCTCCATGTTTATAAAGTATCATATTCCGCTAACCCAAATGTAATTCATGTCTTCAAAATCCATATTGCAAGTTGGGAATATAAATTTCATGGTATTGGTCACTCAATTAATTTTAACCATACTTCTGGTCTCATTAATGGTTAGGTAACACCTACCTGCACAAAATGTCAAACTTGATGAAATAGGAGAGATACTCGATCAGAAACCCTTCCTATAATAAATGGTGTAAATCGTGCCACTATTATGGGAAATGAGAGTATAATATCACATGCACTATAGAATTGTAAATTAGGCTCAAAGGGATTCTCAATTGTAAAGAAAATCTTAATTGCATGTTGAATTAACCCATCAAGGGCAAGGCTTCTTTATCTGGACTTCGTGCAACCCATATTCATAGATCTGAAAATTGACCTTTTAGGTAATAAGGGAAGTGAGACTTTGAATTTAGGCTTATTATTATATTAGTATCCTTCAGTTTGAATGTATTCTCTAATACTTAGTTATGAATGAAATGTCTTTCTAAATATCCATCTTGAATCTTGGAACTGGACCACTAATCTGGAGATGTTTCAATTTGTATTATGGAATCTTGAACCTGAACTTTGGACTTCGATCTCGAATCATTGTATTTTTTCCTGAATCACAAACTATTAAGGTCATATGAACCGAAAAGAACAATTTGAATCACTTTGAAATAAGACGTATCTTTTCGAATCTAGACTTCACTCTTGAATTAGGAGCCCGAACTATAACATTGTGTTGAACTACAAATGGAGTTTGAACCTTGCACTTGAACTCTTGAACCAATGAATCTACATTTCAAACTTTGAACTTTGAACTTTGAGGTTCAAGTTCAAATTTGAAACAATCCTACAACATTGCTTCTTCACAGGTTAAACTTTACAAAGGCATCATTAGTAACAAAAACTAACAAGAAACTAAAACAATTTCTCCACAAAGTCAATTTGAAAAAATTAAAAATTCGGGTGCTAAAGCATGCTTACAGGGTCGCAGCAAGTTCTCTAGCAATCCTCAAATGTGTATGTATGATCTCAAGATGTTGTAACAATAAGGCTTGTATCTCATTTATCTCAGATCTTATGTTGCTTTCTTCCTATAGACATTCATGTTGCAAACCAAATAAATACCTCACTTAGGAATAGTGCATATAAGATGTACTCAAGTTATTCTTCAATTCTTTTACACTCACCTTCGTGTCTTCATTGACCTTCTATAATTTTATCTTTACTCCAGTTGTCAATAATGGTATATCAAGCAACTTTTGAAAGAGTAATTAAACAATTTGTCATGTTCTCTCCAACTTGGTGATAGAACTACATAATGTTACCTTTCTTTATTGCTATATCAATGGAGACTTTCTCCAATACTTTATTTCCAAATTTCTTCTTGTTTCTTTCAAGAAGTAGTGAGAGAGTATCAATGTCAAGTTCATTTTCAAAAATTTGTAGCAATTGATCCAAAAGAGGTACTTTTTCATTCAAATTAATTCTTGGTATAGCTTCCAAAAGTATATCCTTAACATCTTACAACACCTACTTATGCTTTTGTTCTCTCCTCAACCTTTTTTGCTCCTTCTTTCTTTCACATAGCTCTGGATAGATAACCATTTGGTCATCATCAAAAGTATTTGGATCCCAACTCGATAAAATGATTTCTTCATCCAAAGTAACTAGGTTTTACCTGAATAGATGTGACTCCTTGTTCTTTTTCTTGAGATTCTTTCCTCTTTTTATTCTCAGTGAAACATTTGGTTGCATTGGACCTTGAAATTTAAAAAATGAATACTATGGTCCTCATTTCTTTTTGTGTCTTCTCTTCTTGTTTTATGGGTTCAACATTAGATACTATTTTTGTTGGCACAAATGGTAGTAATTCTATGGCCAATGATGTATCCACATATTTATTGTTCTTGTGTTCTACACTCGATAGCTCTTGTACTGTAAATAAAGGTGGCTTTAGAACTAATGTTTGTAAAAACATGGGATCAATAGAGAAACTTGATAATGGACTCATAAATGTAAGTCCTCCAATATTATGTTTGTTTGCAATAATTAGTTGTTCATTCCCAATTTTTTCCCTCACTCGGAGGTCCATGGCCTAGTGTTTTATCACCTATAGCATAATTTTTCTCATTATGCTTCCTAGAGTCTCCTCTAGTTTGAGCATGTTTAGTTCCAATGTCATCTCAAGTACTCTCATCTCCTTGAAATTTCAAAATACTCATTCATAACACTAAAAAAATTTGAGTGTTTGAATATGTTCATTACTTTGGTAGATGATTGGGGTATCAGTTCTCTAATTAACTTCTCTGACACCAAAAAAATAATTTTGCATATAAAAGAAAACACATAACACAAGTATTTGGTATCACAGAAACCCTTGCTCATAGAGAAAACTATGATGGGGATGGTTCCCACAATTCCATCACTATTGCAGGAAGAAGTTTCCTTGTTAAGGATACAATGTTAGTCACTTCTAATGACTTACTTAGTTAGGAGTATACAATAAGTCTTGTTTAGATCTACCTTTTTTAAGGATTTTACAACACTCTTCAAGTGTGTCCTCAGTTAAGAGCTTTACATATAAGATTGTTAAGTCCACCTGTTAAGGATTTGAGATACTACTATAGTGATTAAACAATAGAAGCAATGATCTTTATAATAGAAAGTTACTTTTCTTTATTAGATCATTCTTTTGTTCAGAATTATCACCTTGCTATGATAGATCTATTATTCATTCCAAATCTATATCTATCTATGATCTCCCTAACTTCTTTGCTTGACCATGATCTCTTTCTTGCTTCAATACTTCCTTCAACAATACTTCTACCATAAAACTCTGACCATCAACAACTTCAAAAAAGACAACCGTAAATAGTTCCATACAACTCCTTTTATAGTTTGTTTTTTCATTTCATAGCTTGACCTAATTAGGGTCTTAGAACTTTCTGGACTTTTTCTCTAAATTGGTCAATAGTTCTAAAAACATCCATATTTTCCTTCATTGGCATCTTTATTTTAATTGGTCCTTATAACATTGTAATCAACAATGGTCACTTCACATTCTTCAATAAAATCTTTGAAAATCTTTACCTCGATTCCTATAAACCATTTTCCTTTCTTGGTAGAATTGCATTGCATTATAATATATGCCAATTCAAACTTTGATGGCATTCTTGTATCACTTATTAAATACAATGTTCTTCCTTATTTTCACTCAGCGTGAAATTTTCTTAATGTCCTCTAACTTGCTCAGTGTGGCTTTATCTTGACTTGGGTGAAGCATTTTCTCAATAGATATACAATCACTCAGTTTAAAGTTGAGCTTCGATATAACTGTAAATCTATGTTATCTCCTCCTTTATTACTCATGAAGTATGTTATCTTGGTTTCCATATGCATTTTGACACTAATAGGAAATATGATTCTTTGTATAAATAACATCTTTATCCCTCTTTCAAATTTCAAACACCTTCACAGACTTGTTGAGATAATGGGTGTTGCACACATTGCATAATATTGTTATATTGTATTTTTTTATGTAATATTGCACCTAGGAGCACCTAGATAGATGTGAAACATGTAAATATTCTCATGGGATAGACTTGATGAGTTGTATTGTAACATTATGATAATATTTGATGTAATTATTTAATATTGCAAAAAAATGAATTAAATTTCCAATATTAAATATGGGGTCAATGAGTTAGGTAGCACATGGTTTATGTAATACCACTTGGTGGTTTTGTGGGACTTGCTATTATATAAGTAGCCACAAGAGTATTTGTAGAGACAAGACAAAAGGCAAAAAGGCAAGAGTCGAGCAAGACAAGACTTGACAGGTTAGCCAAGGGAGCATTTGTGAAGGTTGGAAGCATGGCATGGGATGTGTGGATTCATGCTTTTTCACATGGATTGCTTGGTTGTGACTATGGCTTTGAAGGCTTCTATGGTTGTATTTAAATGGTATTTTTGCTGAATAATACATGGTGATGGATGCTTTTGGAGGTTGTATTTTTTCCTTGAATGAGGGTTTGCCCAGGTTATATCTTGTGTCACATTTTGTGGGTATGTTGTATATTCTCTTGCATGTGGATTTTAATTAGATATGTATTTCAAATCTATTATGGGTTATATGGAAACGATCATATTCTTTGTTGCAATTTTCGTTACAAAACTTCATCATTTTGTAACTTAGGAAAAAAAGTAAAACCTTATGATTTGTTCTAAGGTCTTATCCATCCAAAGTGACCCCCTAATCCATTGTTATGATTTTCTTTGATGAGTTATCCCTTTGGGAACATATGGTTATACAAAGTTAGTTCCCCTTAAACAATAGACCATCTTGCAATAGATATTCAAAATAATCAACATTATAGGTGTTTGCAAATTTATAACATACATCATATACCTCCTTCAAATCAAGAGCATCCTTGTTTAGTTCCTTCAAGGACTCCATGCCCATTCTATACAATTTAACTTCATGAATAGTCAACACCCTTATATTAAGTGCTTCTTCTATGTGGTTTTTCTTCCCCTTCTTGTGTTTAATTATAAATGTATAGGCATGCAACTATTCCACCCACTTCATATGCTTGCAATTGAGCTTTTCATGTTTATTTAAAAATTGAGAGCATGGTTGTCAATAAAAACAACAAATTCCCTAGGTAGTAAGTAAAGTTTCTATTTTTCAAGGGCATGTATGGTTTAAAATCATATGTATAATACTTCCTTTTTGCATCAATAATCCTTTTAGAAAATAAGGTCACTGCTCTACCTTCTTGGCTTAGGAATCCACCAATAGCAGCATTGCCAACAACTTCACATTCAATAGTAAAAGGTTTGTTGAGATAACGAAAAAAAATATGAAAAATTCAGCCAACTTATTTTTGAGATACTCAAAAATCTTATTTTCTTCATCAGTCCACATAAACTTTCATTTATTCTTCCCCTTAATGGTGTCTAATATGGAAGCACAAATATAACTAAAACTATTCACAAACTTTCTATAAAAGGTATCTAACCCATGAGAACTCCTTACATCATTTGAATTATTTGGTGGGGACCAGTTCAATATCACTTCTACATTGGAAGGGTCCATTTTGAGGTTTCCCTTAGAGATGAAAACCCCCAAACACACCAACTCCTCCTTCATGAAATCATACTTGTCTAAGTTAATAATTGGTTTCTCTTCATGAAGTCTCCTCAAAACTAGGGTTGGATGCTTTATGTGTTCCTCCTTTGTCCCATTAAACACAAGAATGTCATCAAGGTAAACAACACATTTTTTTCTAATGAATTCTAGTAATACCTCATTCATTAGGGGCATGAAAGTACTAGGTGCATTACTCAAGCTAAAAGTCACAACAAGTCACTCATGAAGTCCTTCATTTTTTGGAGGTAGTTTTTCGTTCATCCCCTTTCTTTATTATTATTTTATGATAACCAAACCTTAGGTATATCTTGAAATGGTAGCATACTCCTCCCAAATAATCTAGTAAGTCTTCAATTTTGGGCATGCAAAACCAATACCTGATTGTGATTTTGTTAATGGCCTAGAGTTAGTGCATAAACTCAATTTTCCATCCTTCTTGGGGATAGAATTGTAGAGACAATAGAAGGATTATGGATCTTACTTATTATTCCCTTATCCAATAAATCCTTCACTTGCTTGGCTATCTTTCCATTCTAAGTAGGTTTCATCTTGTAGGTCAGTTTATTAGGTAAAGTTTCCCAAGGGATAAAGTCTCATTGATGGCTAATATCCCTCTCAATTGGTAAGGTTTTAAGAAACTCCTCCTTCACTACTCTTATACTTCTCTAGTAATATTTGGACTTCCTCGAGTATATTTTTTTTTCTCTTTTTGCTTCTAAGTTTGATCTTTGGGTTTCAACACAAGAGCATACCCTTGGTCCTGATGCTCCTTAAAAATATCTATAAACTCCTTACCATCTACCAATATTATGGATGACCTTGACTCTTTTTCATATTCCTAACTAGGGAGGGCTTCTAACAAATACCTTTTCCTATTTTTAGTAATCACATATGTGAATTTTTTCCATTATGTTGTGCATCTACATCAAATTGCCAAGGATACCCTAAGAGTAAATGATAGGAATCCATAGGTATTATCTCATACAATACCCTATCCTTATATTCCCCAATTTCAAAATCTACCCAATAATTTTCCTCCACCTTGTAATTTTGACCCTTATTTAGCCTAGAAATCTTATGTAGATTAGTGTGTGGTAATTTCATTAATTTTCATCTGTCTACCATTTTTATGGAATCAGCATTTTTAGTGGAACTAGAGTCAATAATTACCTTGCAAAAATTTTCATAGGCCTTGCATTTGGTCTTTTGAGCTAGTTCATCCATTTAACTCTTTCAACATGACCCTCCTAAGCATCTAATTATCTTCATCCAATTCAAGTACTATCCTTATGGGTAAATTGAAACTTTATGTATCTTCATCTTGTGTTAACTAATTCCTCTTGTACCCTCCATGTGAGCTAGAAGCCTTTTTTGGACACTTGCTCATAGTATTCCCCACATGGGTTGTAATGATCCACCCAGAGATCCTTAGAAACAAGGATAACTAATAGACTAACATTTTTTTTTGGTTAAATAAACCATAAATACATGCATACAATAATCATAGAGATCAAAATGGAAGACTAAACCAACTAACCAAACATACCCAAGTGTTTCATCACTTAGAAATGCATAGTTTTCCATCTAGGTGATTAATTGTGCAAGTTCATTCCAATATCCACATCAACATTAAATGAGATGTTAATTTAAAGCCCAAATACAAAAACCTACAGCACTAATCATACAAGTTCATATGCTAGTCTAAAACATAAAAAGGAAGAGACAACATTACAATAAATCCCAAAAATGAACAATAGGCATTTTTTTTCAAATTGGGAGATGCAACTCCCAAAAGTTTTTCCAAAACAAGTCAAGAAATACTCACTGTTTGAGGTACAATGATTCTCTTATAGTGTTGTATGATACAACTACAGAAGGCATGATAAATTGGTGGTTGACACAAGATACATCTCTTTTTGTAGCATGATACTATCTAAAAGGGGTGTAATAAACTTCAATATCACATGAAATGAGCCTAAACTACATTCAATACAACTCACAACTACATGTGATGAAACACTATCTATTATTTCATTGTATTATTTTATACTCTAAAGGAGTAAGACCAAGTACGCTTTTCAAATATAAGACACTAATCAAGACCAAAGAATAAGAAAAACCTCTACATTGGGGAGTATTAGAAACATATGTATCAAGAAGATAGGCACTTGATAGAATTAAAACATTAAAGTACCACAAGTGATATCATCCAACATAATGCCCTCTTAAATAAATTTCTAATCCATCATTATAAGAATACAATATTGAATACATAACATGTTCATCAATTACATAACATGTTCATCAAGTAACTACATCAATAGAAAGTAAAACATACATCAAGATAAGATCAATGAACCAAGTTAGCACAAATATTGAATCCTATTGAGGAAGATCATCTCTTTACTTTGATCTCCAATAGTTGTATAGGTTGCAGCGCCTTCCAATCATATGGAACACATAGGCCCAACCCATTGCGCTCATAAAGATAGAAACTTGACCACATTAACATAAGATAAAATCATCCAAGGCTTACACATGCTAATATAATATCTTCTCAAATATAGTTCTAATCCATCACTATGAGAATACAACATCAAATACATAACATGTGCATCAAGTAATTACATAATAAACAAGTGACACAAACATTGAGATAAGATCAATGAACCAAGTGAGCATCACTCTCTAATCCGAAAGCTAAAGCAAGGTTGTCTTCGTACTTTGATCTCCAGTAGTGGTAGAGGTTGCAATGTCTCCCAACCACGTGAAACCCATAGGCCCACCCAATCATACTCATGGAGATAGCAACTCAACTATGGCACATAAGACAAAATCATCAAGGTTTATATGCATTCCAAATATTTCATGACACAAGAACTCAATTTGCATGAATACAATGCAATACATTAGGTCGCTAGCCAAAAATAATATAGGATAACTATGTAGGGACTCTAGTGAAGTTTGATTTCTTGGTTTGCACTAACTAAATATGTTTATGGTATGGTAACTAAACTCCCTTGAGAGGCCTTATACCTACTATGGTAACTCAACTCCAATAGGATGTCTCACATTGTGCCTTTGCACCAAATTTTGTAGAAGACTAGCTACCATTGAGGCACCACAACCCTCACACCAGCTCCCTTGGGATACTTGGATACCATCTAGGTGTTTTCTTATATTGCATTAAGTTTTTTTGCATATTTAATTATTTGGTTATCACTTGTTTAGAACCTCTCCATTTTATCTTCTCAACCACTTCCAAGCTAGGCTACCGATGAGAAACACTCCACACATCAACCCTATATACCCATGATATCACATTGCAAGTGCCCCTAAGGAATAAGAATTACCAACCCAGCCCCAAAATGAAAAAACACTCAACCAGCCTAAATATTGAAGTCCAAGTCTCAAAATCTCCCACCATATACACATGCATGTGCTCGTGGGTGGGCATAACCAACTCCATGAAATAATCAAGGTAACTAATGCAAGGGTTGGATTCAACAAATGAAATGAAATAACTAAGTACAAATAATTCACTTAAATAGACATCTTGTCGAGATTACAAATTCAATGCAAATCTCAAAGTCCATAAACTAAAACCATGGAAAGATTGAAAACATGGAATATAATCCTTTTCCAAAATCCAAACATACGCTACAAAGTTCCAACAAAATCTAGGTCACATAAATAATGAGGCAAGGATAAAAATGTCCAAAAACCAAACATCTCCAAATTCAATGAAATTGAAAACCCACTTCTAAAAAGAGGTAAAAAAACCCAAAAACTCAATAAAATTTTAGACACAATCTCACACATAAAACCAATAATATATCTCTATAGAAATATTCAAATTAAAGCATAAAAATGGAAGGAAGAACTAGTTATCAGTCTCCAACCATTTAGAAATCAAAAGAAAGAAATTAAATAAATAAAAAATTAAAGAAACAAAAAAGTCCTACCTCTCACAAATTGTTGAAAACCAAGAAAACCAACCAAGAAATAAAAAAGGCACTGAATGCAGTGAAACACTCAACAAAGAAGGAGAATCTTTCTACAAATTGAATAAGCCTATTCTTGTTAGGATTCAACAAGCCAAACTTTGGAAACAAATAAATCTCTCAAAAGACCAAAGAGGCTTTTGGAGCAATTTCTCCAAAATCATGAAACAACAAGTGAGAAGTGAGTAATAAAACTCACTTTTGCCAATATATGTGTTGGAAATATAAGAGGAGTAATTGAGAGCGGAAGGTGAATCAATTAACACTAAAATAATTCCAAATCCCTTAGTTGACAATACAAACTTCTTATTAACTCAAATCCTTGCACAGCTCAATTAGAACTAGATATTCACTGTAACTCAGTTAACAAAGAAATCTTGAGATATTAATGTTTGTTAATCTTTAGTAACTTAGTTGTAGAAAGATAAATTAGTAAGCAAATAACATGAACACATGAGACACCAAGATTTAATGTGGTTGGAAAAACCACCAATGCAACTAGTTACAACTTTTTACTCTTCTAAAGTGAGCCCTATTAGAAGCCAACGCTATTAAAGTTTACAAAGTACATTGTTAGGTATGACCCTATTAAAGGATTTGAATCACCCTATTAGGAGTGGCTTGGTTAGAGGTTTTAAGACACTTTAACCTAGAAATGCTACCTTGTTAGAGGATTTACAAAATGACTATTAAGTCAACTCTGTTAAGAGATTTCTTCATTACTACAATTGTTAGAGTAACAATGATTGACCCAATTAATGAAGAAACTAATTTGAAAATTCAAATCATTGTTTTGGTTTATCCTCTAGATCCTCCTTGATCAAAATATTCTTTGCAACTCTTTGGATGTTCTTCTCTTAATCAGATATCCTTCTTTACTTGCACCTTATCTTCTTCCACTACTTCCATATTTCAATCTACAACTTGACCTTTCATAAATATGAAACCCAATGTCAAGTCAGCCTGAATATCTTTACAAATAAATAAATAAAATCAACTAAGTTGACTTACATAAACAAAACTATTATGTTGTAGGTTGGCTGATACTAAAACTGGGTCACTCGATTACCATTGAGTTCCTTGGTAGCTGACATGACTAGGCTAATACTTAACCCCTTTGGTAACTGACCTAACTCGATTAACACTCAAATTATTCAGTGACTGACCTAGCTTAGTTTGCACTTGATCATTGAACTTGGCTTCTTCTAAAAATTTTCTCAGTAGATATTGGAGTCTTATGAGCTCAGTTACTACTGTCAGTGCTTGATTAAAGTGTAACATTTGTGTAACATCAATGAAAATATACAATTGAATAATTTTTTCAATAATCTCTCTCTTTGGCATTGATGGAAACACAACATGTCATAAGAAAATGAAACTTAGAGAAATCAAAATGATTTATAAGATTTTATAATATTCTTCATTTCATTTTTATTCTTCATCTATGGGAACTCCCTCTAAGATTCTCCCTCTAATATCTTCACTTCAAACTCCATCTAATCAAGTTCTCCCTCTTTTATTTTCATATGAACATGATATATTCAATCTCTCCCTCTTTGACACCAAATTCCAAAGACTTGACATAATGAGTTTAAAATGTACCATATGTATTGATTCATATGCAATGAGCTTTGACTTCTTTGCATCAACTTGATAGATCTTCAATACAATTTGGTTGATGCATCACTAATCTATACTCTAGTGAGCATCAGATAGAGGAAATGACCCCTAGCTTTCCTTTGAGATACAAAATGAATCCTTAGGTAATGGTTTGATAAATATACTAGCAACCTACTCTTTTGTGTTCACATATTCCAATCTAACCTCTTTATCTTGAACTAATTCTCTCATAAAGTGATACTTGATTGCAATGTGTTTTTTCTTAGAGTGCATCACTGGATTTTTTAATATGTTGATTGCACTTGTGTTATCACAATAGATAACCACTGGGTCCCTGATTTCTTCCTTTATTCCTGACAACAATTGCTTGATCCAAATTGTGTTGGAACAACGAACTACTACAACAACATATTCTACCTCTATTGTAGACCGAGAGATGCAATTCTTCTTCTTATTGGTCCATGACACTAGCCTCTTTTCAAGAAATTTTTCTCCTCCACTAGTATTTTTTATATCATCAACACTTCCAGTCCAATCTACATCAGTATAGACTTTCAACTCAGTGTTTCCTCCTTTTTTGTATCATAGACCATAGTCTTGAGTACCTTTTAGATATCTCATCATTCTTTTGACTTTCATCATATGATTTTCTCTAGGATTTGCAAAGAACCTTGCAACCATACAAACTACTAATGAAATATTAGGTCTTGTGTGAACAACATACTGAAGACCCTAGTCATAGATTTGTAGGTAGTTTGATTTACCTCTTTTGAATCATCATTCTTAGATAGTTTGCCTCCAGTAGACATAGGTGTTCCAACTAGTTTGGAATCTTCCATTCTAAAGGTCTTCAATATATCCTTGATATATTTTGACTAAGTAAGGTAAATTCCATCCTTCATTTTGATGAACTTGTAAACCAACAAAGGATTTTATCTCTCCAAACATTAATATTTCAAATTCTTTCCTCATTTCTTTAGAGAATGATTTACATAAGTCATCGACTTGTGAATAATATATCATCCATAAATATTTCTATTAACAATATCTTATTTTGTGGTCCTTATTTAATATATAGATTACTATTATCATTGGTTCTCCAAAAACCAATCTTTACCAGATATCCATGTAGCCTCTCATACCATGCTCTAGGACCTTGTTTCAAACCATACAAAGCTTTGTGTAACTTACAGACCATGTCTCTTTTATTTGGATCAATGAAACCTTCAGGCTGATCAATGTAAACTTCTTCCTCTAGAATTTCATTCAAGAAATTTAATTTTACATCCATTTGATACACTTTTAATCCTTTGAATGCATCATATGCAAGCAGTGTTATGACCCCTTCAATTCTAGCAATGGAAGAAAATATTTCTCCATAATATATACCTTCTTCTTGAGCATATCCTTTGCACACTAGAATTTCCTTATTCCTTGATACTTCACCATTTTCATTCAATTTGTTTCTAAATACCCACTTTGTTCCAATTATGTTTTATCCTTGGGTCTAGGAACAAGAGTCCAAATATTGTTATTTTCAATTTTCTCAATCTCTTCATTTATTACCTCTATCCAACTTTCATTTTTCAATGCATCTTTAACAATTCGAGGTTCAAATTTAGTAAGCAAGAATCTACCTTTTAATTTTTTTCCTTGTCATTGTATCTTCTATTTGATCTCCAATTATTTGTTTAGGTGCATGATTCCTTCTAACATATCTAGCAAGTACAAGTTCCTTTCTTCTAGATTCTGGACTTGGTTCACCATGCTCAAAGGTTCTATGGAAGTCTAAAATCTTTTATGTTTCCCCTATCTAAGACTCGGCTCCCATAGTATGTGACTCAGGTTCCTTTTTTTGGGACTTAGTTCAAATTATCTCCAACTCAAGTTGCTCTGGCTGCAACTCGAGTTGAACTACAAATTTAGGTGACTTGGGTGGTGTTGACTACTGGAGTGATGCTATCTTTTGTTGCCCAATCAATTTTTTTTGTACCTTTGGTAAAGTATTAGACTCAAAGTATTAAAAAATTCTATAGTCTTCAGGTTCCTTGCTACTTTTTTCTTTACTCTTTTCTACAAACTCATCAATTTTTACATGTAAACTTTCTACAACTTTGTGAGTAGCAAGATTCAAACATTTATATGATTTGGTCTTGTTGGAATAGCCTAGAAATATGTCGTCATTACTTTTTACATCAAATTTTCCTTTCCTTGTCTCTTTTAGGATATAACATTTGCTTTTAAATACTTTGAAATAAAAAACATTGGGTTTATAGCCATACCATAATTCATAAGGTGTATGATCTATACCTTTCTTCAGTTGAACTTAGTTCAAGGTATGAATTGTTGTGTTGATTGCTTCTTTGTAGTATTTGGATGCAACATGTTTCTCTATCATCAGTGTTCTTTCACACTACATGATGGTCTATTCCTTCTTTTTGCTATGCCATTCTGCTAAGGTGTACTAGGTGCAGATACCTATCTTTTGATTCCTCTTTCATTGAAAATTTTGTTAAATTCACTAGAGATGAATTCTCCTCCTCTATCTGACCTTACACATTTTAAATTCTTCCCTATTTCTTTTTCAACTCGAGCTAGATACCACTTGAACTTTTGAAAAGCTTCAAATTTATCCTTCAAGTACATCACCGTCATCATCCTAGAATAATAATCAACAAACAAAATGAAATATTTATCTCCACTATAGCTTTGTATGCCTATTGATCCATAAATATCTATATGAACTAGTTCCAAGACATCTTCAGCATTGTAATTCTTAATTTTAAAGTTATTTTTACCCATCTTTCCAATCTGACATTGTTTGCATATGGCCATTTTAGGTTTCTTCAAATTTGGAATACCTCTTACTTTTCTATTCTTACTTATAATAACTAGATTGACAAATTTTATGTGACACATTCTTTTATGCCATAGCCAACTTTCCTCTATTTGTGCAAAAAATCATGAACTTTCAACGAGATCTAGATAAAATAGATTACCTTTTGTTTGACTACCAATTCCAATTAGGTTTCCTTTACCATCTAGAAGCATGGCCTTCTCATTCATGAATTTTTCCTTGAATCCAATTTTGTTCAATTGTGCCACACTTAGAAGATTGTTCCTTATTCCTTCAACCCAGCAACCATTTTCACATTTGAGTTCATCAGTCAATGCAGTACATCATTTTCCCTTCACACAACATGGTTCATTATTTCCAAATTTAACACTTCCACCACCATAGTTCTCCAATTGTTAAAACTTAGTTTTATCACCAGTCATGTGATGAGAATAGTCACTATCTATTATCCATGTGTCATTCTTGCTAACATGAGAAATAAGTGCCATCTTTTAATTATCCTCATCATCTGGCTCATCTTTAATAGAAATATATACCATTTTATCTTTATCATCACTGTTAGAATCTTTAGCAATATATTAAGATTTATTACCTTTGTCTTTGTGTCTTTGTAGCTTTTGAAATCTTTCTTTCCTTTGAACTTGTTGAATTGCCTGTCATTTTTTCTTTCTTTATTTGGACACCTTTCAGAAATGTGACTAACTTCTTCACAAGAGAAACAAATCAGTGGAATTTTCCTTTATAATTACCTTTGCCTTTTGGTAACCTTCTTGCAAGTAGGGCTTCAATAGCTTCAAGGTCATTGTCTGATTCTTCATCTTCTTCACTATTAGACTGTTTGCCTTTTTAGTTTCCTCCCTTTCTACCAAGAATTAGTTTGGCTTTGGATGTTGATTCTATGTTCCAAGATCTAGGAAGATTTTTATCAAAGTTATCCAACTCAAAAGTTTTTAACCTTCCCACTAGTGCATCCAAAGTTATATCATTTTCAGGATCACATCTCATCTCTTGAATAGCTAAAACTCTAATTGCATAAATAGGAAGAAGAGTTCTTAATACCTTGTTGACGACTATCACATCATCAATTGTTCCTCATGTAGCTTTGATTGCACTCATACTTGCTTTGATTCTTTCACTGTATTTGGCAATGTTTTTATCTTCTTTCATTTTCATTTGATCAAATTGGCCTCTTAGAATTTCTACTTTGGCTCTCCTCACATTGTTATCTCCTCCATAAAATTTTTTGTCTTGTTCCACATTTCATGAGAAGTAGGACAATCTTTGACTTCATAAAACTCAGAATGAAGCAATCTCAATCATCATTGTGTTGTGATTCTTTTTACCTACCATTGGATCCATAGTTAAAGGATCAAAAGGTTTCACATATTGATTCTCTAAGAATCTTAGGCATGTATCTCCAATGGTTCCCAAATGAAACTTTATGAGTTCTTTCCATGCTTTGAAGTTGTCTTTGTTGAACTTAGGAATCTCTCTTCTATAAGACATCTTGATCTTTAGCTTAGGTAGTTGAAACCTTTTTTGCAAGCACCAACAACTCTGATACCAATTGTTGGAAATATAAGAGGAGTAACTAAGAGGGGATGGGTGAATTAGTTACCACTAAAACAAGTCCAAATCCCTTAGATTTCAATACAAACTTCTTATTAACTCAAATCGTTCCACAACTCAGTTAGAACTAAATATTCACTATAACTCAATTAACAAAGCAATCTTGAGATATTCATGTGTGTTAACCTTTAGTAACTTAGTTCCAAAAAGATAAAGCAATAAGAAAATAACATGAACACATGAGACACCAAGATTTAACATGAAATCCAATTTGGGAAAATTGCCAATGAAACTAGTTACAACTTTTCACTCTTCTAAAGTGAGCCTTGTTAGGAGACAACCCTATTAAAGATTACAAAACACATTGTTAGGTGTGACCCTATTAAAGGATTTGAATCACCCTATTAGGATTGGCCTGGTTAGAGATCTTAAGATACTTCAATCTAGAAATGCTAACTTGTTAGAGGATTTACAAAATGACTATTAAGTCAACTCTGTCAAGAGATTTCTTCACTACTACAATTGTTAGAGAGTAACGATGATTGACCTAATTAATGAAGAAACCAATTTGTAGATTCAAATCATTGTTTTGGTTTATCCTCTAGATCCTCCTTGATCATAACATTCTTGTTCAAAATAGATTGAAAAGATCATTTTTGAGAATAGATTAAAGAAACTAATCAAAGAGGGAGATTGTTCAAGAAGACTATGTGTTTCAATCATTATTTTTTCACTGATATCAAACCTTCTATCTATCGATAAGAAAATTGCTTATAAGATTTAAGTATTATCACTTATTTGATTGATGAAAAGGATTCGATCAAAAGATGTAAAAATAGCACCTAGAGGAAAGGTTGAGTTATGATTATGTAATGGAGTACAAGGATCAGTTAAGACAATGATGACATGATGTATTGATAATCTACTTAGGATTACAAAGGCTAGTTACACTAAGAAAGTTCAGAAGAACAAGTCAAAAAAAGTTTGTTTACCAAGCTTGACCAAATAGATAGTAGGTGCCAAGTAAAGTTAGTGCAAGCTAAGTAGAAAATTAGTTGGATTTGAGTAAATTCTTATTCTAGTGTATACCAAGCAGAATAGTGGATACCAAGTAAAGTTTAGTTGATGCCAAACACCAATAAACTTTAGTTCATACTGAGTAATTTCATAGTGGATGCCAAGTAATGTAGTATGCGTTGAGCATTAGAAGCCACATAATGTCAAGCTACTACATTATTTAAAAGATCATTGATTCATTAAATCTAAGCCAACAAGTTTGTTATCTTGGATTATGTTAACCAAGTGAAAGATAAGGTTGATGAGTCAGTGGCACAGAATTCAACGTAAATTGTTTTTAGGCAAATTTAAAGTGGATTCTAGAAGTTTCTAGAAAAGATATAAGATATGGGGTAGATACATTGTATCCTACCTAATCCATCCAAACCATAAGTTGGACGATGGAGAATGAGAGGCAAAATATCTTAATTTCCTAATTATAGTAATAGTTGGTTATGAAGCAAGGTTGTCATGTGCAAGAACCTAAGGAAGGTAAGGAGTCAAGGGTTTTACTTCATCAAGTGACCTAAGAGAAGAGTCTGCATTGGCATGTTAAGTAAGAATGGTTAAGGAGATGAAGGCTTGAAGGGTGAAAAAGCTAATAGAGCTGTAAAGTATGAAGACCAAGAAGAAGTGAGGAATGAATAATGATTTTAATCTACAAATGAAGTTGTAAGTTGTATAGAATCAAAGCCTTATTGTTACTCTCTAACAATTGTATCAGTCTAGGGTAAATCCTTTGGATTAAGGTTTGTTGGAAATCTGATTGAAAATGAATACTATCAAAGAGGGAGATTGTTGCAAAGAAGGAAGATGGTTGATAAAGAATATTTTCAAACATTGTTTTGTCATTGATGTCAAACTAGCTATTTTCTAGAATGAAAATTGCTTATAAGATCCAAGTACTATCACTTAGTTGATTGATGAAGAGGATTTAGTCAACAAGATGTAACAAAAGCACCTAAGGGAAAAGTTGAGTTATGGTTTTGTAATGAAGTACAAAGGATCAGTTAAGACAATAGTAAAATGATGTATTGATAATATATTTGAAGATATAGAGGTTGGTCACACTTAGAAAAATTGGAGGAATAAGTTGAAACATGATTGACTACAAAGCTTAACTAAGTTCATTAGTGAGTATCGAGCAAGCTAATTCAAGCCAAGCAGATTTTTAGTTAGTGTCGAGAAAAAGAAAAATCTAGTGCGTGTCAAGTGATATAGAAGGAGCTGAGTGTGTTCAGGTGCCAAGCAAGGTAACAAGTGTCGAGCATCAAAAAAACTTAGTGGATGTCGAGTGAATCCATAGTAGGTGTCGAACACCAAAATTTTAATAGCGCCGAGCTGCTGCATTATGTAAAATGTCAAAGATTTGCCAAATCTGAGCTGACAAGTTTGTTACCTTGAATTTTGTGAATTAGATGGAGAATAAGGATGATGATCCGGAGGAACATAAATTTAGATAAACCATTTTTAGGCAAATTCAAGAAGATTCTTCATGATGTTTCTAGAAGGAGCAAGATATGGGTTAGATTCATTGAATCCTACCTAATAGATTTGAACTAAAATTAAAGGAGGGAAGAATCAAGTGGAAAAAGTAATTCCAAACTTCTATTTAAGGAGCATAGGCTAAGAAGTAAGAGTTGTTGGTGTGCCAAATTGTGAAGTGGTTGAAGGGTGTCAAGAAGAAGGCATCAAGGAGAAGAAAGACCAAAGCATAGAGACTATGCTTTGATAAGTGGTCATATAGGAGATTGCATTAGTACATCGAGCATGAAGACTCAAGGAGACAAAGCTTAAAAGGACGACAATTTTTCAAAGCTGTAGAGACTAAAAGCTAGGCAATGTTATGAGCTAAACTATGATCTAAAATTTGCAAGATAAGTTGCCAGTTGTATCAGGTCAAAATCCCTTGTTGATACTCTCTAACAATTGTGCAAGCCAGGGTAAAATCCTATGGACATAGGTTGGTTTAATAGCCATTGATTCCTAGTGAATGTTCTAAAGTCCATTAACCACCCACTTCTAATAGGGTGGTTAAATCCTTTAACTAGGTCACATTTAATAGTGTATTATAGCCTTTAATAGGGTAGGCCTTTCATAGGGCATCACTTCAGAAGAGTGAGAATTGAGTAGCATGTTACTAGTAGTTTTTTCCAAATTGAGTTTCCACATAAATCACTATGTTATGTTTTGATGTTTCATGTGTTATGCTTGCATGTTCATTTACAGTAACTTGCTAAGTAGAAAAAGTTTAAGCTTGGATGCATGAATAGTTTAATAAGCTCACTTTACTTGATGAAAAAGTTTTAATTGGATATTTGGACCTTGAATAACTTACTCACCCTGCCTCAGTTAGATCAAGATGTCCAAGAGAGAAGTTCCCAAGCTCAACAAAGATAACTTTTCTATATGGTAAAGTCTAATAAAACTACATCTTGGATCAATAGGTGATTATGCAAAATCTTCAATTGGAGTGGAACATGTAGATCCAGTAGGAGCCTTTACTACAAATGATTTGAACAAAAGGAAGGAGCACAATTAGGCAATGCTGGAGATTGCCTCCGCCCTCAACTATGTTGAATTTGATGACATCAAAGGATATGATTCTACTAAAATGTGGAAATCCAAGTTAGATATCTATGGAGGAGATCAGAATGTTCAAATAGAAAAAAGAGAAAGCCTCAAAGGAAAGTTTGATGACATGAAAACAGAGAAAGGTGAGAATGTTGCTCAATATGCCTCTAGAATGAAAGAAGTAGTAAGTGCAATAAGAAGTTTGGGTGGTCAGTCAAAAGATGACATTGTCAATAGAAAATACTTAAGAACTTTACTCCCTATTTATGCTATTAGAGTTTCAACCATCAAAGAACTAAGGTGTGTACCAGGAAACACACTAACCTTTGAAGGTATAGTGGGAAGGCTTACTGCATTTGAATTGTCCAACTTTGATAACTACAAACTTGAGAATCTTGAATCTACTTTCAAGGCCAAGCTGACATTGAAGGACACTAAAGAGGTGAAATCAAAGAAGAATAGTAGAAAAGGAAAACATGCATCCAGTGACAATAGCACAGATGAAGAAGGTGTGGAACAATTGGAAGCACTACTACCCAGAAGATCCCACAGGGGCAAAGGTAAATTCAAAGGTAAGCTAACTATCATTTGCTTTAATTGCAATGAAGTAGGTCATATTTCTACAAGGTGTACACAAAAGAAGAACTAAAAAGAAATAAAAAAGTACAAGAACAAAAGAGAAGATGATAGCAGAGATTACAAGGACAAAGGCAAAAGATGCTACATTGTTGAAGAGGATTATGATGAGAATGATGATGAAGTAATCTATGTAGCCATGAAGGATGAATTAGATGAAGATGAGGCAATAGCAATAGTCACCTGTGTGAACAAAAATGACGGGTGGATCATAGACAGTGGATGCTCACATCACATGATAGGAGACAAAAGTAATTTTATTACATTTACTCAATATGATGGAAATAGTGTTAGATTTGGTAATGATGCTCCATGTCAAATCAAAGGAAAAGGTTATATTAAACTTACAAAGAAAATCTCATGTCATAATGCATACTATGTTGAATGATTGAACCATAATTTGCTAAGTGTATCACAGTTAGGCAATGTAGGTTGCAAAGTAGAATTTGGAAACAAAACTGCCAACATCTATGACACTGATGAAAATCTGATAGAAAAAGGAGAACAAACTAGGAATAATTTTGTTTTACCTAGATATTAAAAATGCAACCTATCTTATTGTTAGACTTGATGATGTTTGGTTATGGCATAGAAGGTTATTTCATGTCAACTTTGACAATCTAATCAGCATCAGTAAAAAGAAGAGAGTCAGAGGTTTGCCTAAACTGAAAATGCCTGAAAATACCATGTGCAAAAAATGTCAATTAGCAAAGATGACTAAGTCTAGTTTTAAGAGCAAAACCTACAATTCCAAAGAAGTACTAGAGTTAGTGCATATAGACTTATGTGTTCCAATAGAAGTGCAAAGCTACCAAGGAGATAGATACATAATGTTATTTGTGGATGACTACTCTAGGATGATGATTGTCATGTTCTTAAAGAAAAAATCTAATGCATTTCAAATGTTTAGGTGGTATTTGGCCAGCGTTGAGAAGGAAAAAGGAAAGAGTCTGAAGTGCCTGAGATCAGACAGAGGAGGAGAGTTTACATTAAGAAAATTTGAGATATTTATTAATGACAAAGGAATCAAGAGACAAATGTCAGCACCAAGAACTCCCCCACAAAATGGCATTGCTGATAGAAGAAATACATCAATGATAGACTGTGCAAGAACATTAATGATGGAGAAAAATGTTGCTCTGAAATACTCGAGAGAAGTTGTAAGTATTGTTGTTTACACCTTGAATTGAGTACAAGTTAAGAAAGGTAAAAATGAAACACCTTTTGAATTATGGTATGGTCACTCACCTAATATAAAATATTTAAAAGTTTTTAGTTGTAAATGCTATATTCGTAAAGATACTAGGAATGGAAAGTTTGATGCAAAGAGTGATGAAGGCATATTCCTTGGATACTCCACTAGAAGCAAAGCATATAAGTGTTTGAATACTTACACTAACAAGATTGTGGAAAGTGTAAGTGTGAATTTTGATGAGCATGTAGAAGTCCAAGTTGATGAACCCAAGAAACTAGAAGATTACAGATCTTTTGTGTATCTTTATGAAGGAATGCCTAATGAATATGAATCTGCCAATCAAGTTGGACATTAGCAAAAAAAATTAGTATCAGCCAAGTCACAGCCAGTGAATGTCAAGTTGCATTCATAAGCTGAGTTGCAGAATGAAGATAATGCACATTCTAATTCTAAAATTAGTACACATGGAAGAGATAATGAAATACCAGATGGTGATGTACATAGTGACTCTAAAGCTGAAGAACCAAACATGGAAAGAAGGATAGAACCAAGACTATTCGAGTATGTGAGAAGACATCACCCTGTAGAACAAATCATTGGTGACAAGGAAGCTAGACCAATGACAAGGAACAAACTAAGGAATGAATCATGTCTACTGAGTAAAGTTGAACCCAAAATAGTAAAAGATGCACTACAAGATGATAATTGGCATAAAGCTATGGAAGAGGAGATAGAGCAGATTGAGAAAAATTAAACCTAGAAGAATGTAATTGGTACCAAATGGGTGTTTAGGAACAAACTTGATGAGAATGGTGAGATAATAAGAAATAAGGTGATGCAGGAGCATCCAGAGGTATAAGGGCAATCCTGTGTCACCTAAAAAAAAATGTACTTAGATTTAGTTTCTATTTCATGTGTTTTCATTTTTGGATACCCATTTGGGTCAAATAAAGGTTCCAACTCTCACAGTTCCACTATCAGTGTTCTAAGATAGAGTATTTGAACACCTTGGGATACATGTAAATGTTGAAAAAATAGGAGTATGTAATTGAGCCATCATTTTGGTGAACTAGGAGGTGTGAATTGGCTAGATGAATGTAATTGCAATTTAGAGCATTCTAGAAAAAGAATCGGGTCAAAAGGCCCCACGGTTTGAAAGTTATCGCAGTTTTTCAGTTTTTGGAGACCTCCTAAGAATGCTTCAAAGTTAGATTAGGGGCATTAAATGAACTTGAAAAGGGACAAAAAATGGGGTACAAGAAAATCTGTTCCATAGGGCTATAGAGTGCTTCGAGAGCTTTTCAAAAATGTAAACGGTTCATCAATTGGAGCTACGGTTCAAAAGTTATGCCTCCCAGAAGTTCGGTTACCATTTTTGGATTTGCACCAACTTCTAACGTGGCTTCTGGAGCCTTCTTCTTGGTCAGTGGATGCCTACTAGCACTTTCTAGAATGTACTCCTAGTCCTTAACCCTTTGGGGTCTATTTAAGGACATTTTTGGCATTGTAAAAGCCAGTTCGGAGTGGAAATTGAGAGGAGGTACCAAAAGGAGAAATTATCTCTAGTTTTGTGCTATTGTAAGCCTTAGGACATGTTTTGAATTCTATTTTCTCTGTACTGAATGTACTAGCTTATTTTCACAATTAATACAATTTTCCTTTTCCTTTTGTGTCCATTTTGTGCTTGGGTTGTGTCCCCATCAAATGGTATCAGAGCTGGTTTTCTTGAGTGTGTAGACAAAGTGCTGACTGTGAGGCAGTTTGCACCAGGACTGTGTGGTTCTGGGTTTGAGTTAAGAAGATGCCTCCACGAAGAGAGCATGGTGGAAGGGTTGGAGCTATTAATCTTGAGTAGGTTAGAGCCCTCTAAAGGCAGGTACAAGCATTGCAGGAGGAGCTCTATAGAGGAACAAATGTTGCCGCAGGTGATGACAGTGAGGATGAGAATGATGAAGAAAAAATTGGACTAGAAGGATAATTTGACGGGGAAGTTTTGAATCAGACAGAGGAAAGGCTTTTTAGGGCCATTACTAAATTTGGGAAAAGACCTACAATTGATGTGGGTGTATTTTCAGGAAATCTGAAACCAGATGAGTTGATCGACTGGATCAATGAACTGGAAGAATACTTTGAGTATGAGGATATTAGGGACCCAGATAGGGTTAAGTTTGCAAAGGCCAAACTGAAAGGCCATGCCAAAATCTGGTGGCAAGAGGTTCAATTGGAAAGAAACAGAAGAGGAAAGGAGAAGATCACAAGGTGGGATCACATGGTGGAAAAATTAAAGAAGCAGTTCATTCCTGTGGACTACGAGCTGGATTTGTTTAAGAAGATGCACGAGCTAAAGCAAGCAGGAAGATCAGTCCAAGAATATACAGAGGATTTTTATCAACTTTTGATTAGAGTAGGGCATGCAGAAGCAAATAAGGAGAAGGTTGCTCATTATATCAGTGGGTTGCGACCTAGCATCCAGGAGGAATTAAGTCTGGTAAGAATGATGAGCATTGAAGAGGCATACCAGTTTGCCCTACGAGTTGAAGAGAAGTTGAA
The DNA here is from genome assembly GCA_028749045.1 of Cupressus sempervirens. Taxonomy (NCBI): domain Eukaryota; kingdom Viridiplantae; phylum Streptophyta; class Pinopsida; order Cupressales; family Cupressaceae; genus Cupressus; species Cupressus sempervirens. The sequence continues at coordinate 721,969,503 of CM053792.1, forward strand.
TAAGAGGGTTGAAGGGAGACAAAGAGGGTGTGGTCAAGGAGGAAGGGGAAGCAGTAGGTCATCTAGAGGTCAAAATGAAACCCAGATAGGAGAGCTGAGGGTCAAGCTAGGGTTGCTCATGTGGATGAGGATGCACAGTCATCACATTCAGAGGATGTAGAAAGAGGAGAGACCTTGGTAATTGAAAGGGTCCTATTAAGTGGTGATATTGAACCAGGAAAAAGGAGGAGTTTGTTTTGTACTAGGTACAAATGTGAGGAAAAATTTTGTGATGTGATCATTTATGGTGGTAGCACTGACAACTTGGTGTCAGAGGAGATGGTCTCTAAGTTGAAGCTCAAGAGGGAGAAACATCCCCAGCCCTATTGGATTGCTTGGGTGAAAGATGATCATAAGGTCCTGGTAAGTGAACAATGTCTCATGAAATTCAAAATTGGGAGTTACCACAATGAAGTTCTCTGTGATGTTATTCCAATGGATGTTTCCCATCTATTGTTGGGTAGACCATGGCAGTTTGATAGACATGTAGTACATGATGGTCATGCAAACACATTCTCTCTAACAAAGGATGGAGTTCACCACAAACTGAAGCCCATGAAAAAGGAAGGTGAAAAGGCATGTAGCAGTGCTAGGATTTGTCTTGTTGATGGAAGAAAGTTTTTAGATGGAATGAAACATCAGCGTATGTGTTATGCTTTGATTCCTAGGAAAGATAAAGAAGGTAGTAGTGAAATACCACTTGAAGTTTCAGATTTACTAGGTGAGTTTAGAGATATTATCTTTGATAATGTTCCAGAAGGATTGCCACCAGTAAGGCAAATTAGTCATCAGATAGATCTAATTCCAGGAGCTAGTTTTCCTAACAAGGCTGCTCATAGGATGACTCCTACTAAAACAGAGGAGCTAAATAGACAGGTTCAGGAGCTATTGAGGAAGGGCTTGATTCAGGAGAGCCTGAGTCCATGTGTAGTACCTGTAGTATTGGCACCAAAGAAGGATGGAGAGTGGAGGCTGTGTACAGACTCTCAAGCTATAAATAGGATAACCATCAAATATCGGTTTCTTTTGCTAAGAATGGATGATCTTATGGACTACTTGAGTGGAGCTCAGTACTTCACAAAGATAGATCTCAAGAGTGGTTATCACCAAATATGGATTCGAGAAGGAGATGAGTGGAAAATGGCCTTCAAGACCAAGGAGGGTCTTTATGAGTGGTTAGTCATGCCCTTTGGATTGACGAACGCCCCAAGCACCTTCATGCAACTTATGAATGAGGTACTTAAGAAGTTCTTGGGAAAATTTGTTATTGTCTATTTGGATGATATTTTAATTTTTAGCAAGACTTTGGAAGAACATTTATTGCATATCATAGTGTCCTTGAAAGGTTAAGGGAAGAGAAACTATTAATTAATTTGAAGAAGTGTATCTTTGCAAAAAGGGAGTTAGTCTATTTAGAGTTTGTTATATCACCTGAAGGTCTCAAAATGGATCCAGAGAAGGTAAAAGCCATCTTGGAATGGCCTACTCCAAGGTCTGCTACTGAGGTAAGATCATTTCATGGTCTGGTTAGTTTTTACAGGAAGTTTATCAAGAATTTTAGTGGCATATGTGCACCCCTAACTAACACAATAAGAGGGGATAGAAAAGAGTTCAAATGGACTGCAGCAACTACGAGAAGTTTTCAATTGCTAAAGAAGAAGGTGATAGAACAACCTATGTTGGCACTTCCAAATTTTAGAAAGGTGTTCCAGGTGGATTGTGATGCTAGTGGTAGCACTATTGGGGCTGTATTGAGCCAAGAAGGTAAGCCTATTGCATATTTTAGTGAAAAATTGAATGATGCAAAGAAGAAATATTCTGTTTATGATCAAGAGTTCTATGCAATAGTTTAGGCCTTAAAGAAATGGAGGCATTATTTATTGCCAAAGGAATTTGTTTTGTATACTGATCACTAGGCATTAAAATACCTAAATAGCCAAAGTAAATTGAATCAGAGGCATATGAAGTGGGTAGAGTTCTTGCAGAGCTATACATTTATGTTGAAACATAGAAGTGAAAAATCTAACAGGGTTGCAGATGCACTAAGCAGGAGACAATTGTTGCTTACAGTAATGCAGGTTGAAGTAGTTAGGTTTGATGAACTCAAGAATCTGTACCCTGAAGATCCTGATTTTGTTGAAGCATGAAAAGTTTGTAAAGAGCCTGTTGTTGTAGATAGAACTAGGTGGTTAGACTATCTGATTCAGGATGGTATGTTATTCAAGGGCAGCCAATTGTGTGTTCCAAGGAGTTCCATGAGGAAAAATCTAATTAAAGAGAAACACAGTGGAGGGATGGCAGGACATTTTGGTCGAGATAAGACCATTGCCATTCTTAGAGAACATTATTTTTGGCCTCAGATTTCACAAGATGTGAAGAAGTTTGTACAGAGTTGCCAGGTTTGTCAAGTTGCCAAGGGATTTAGCCACAATACTGGACTATATCAGCCATTTCCCATTCCCTCAAAGCCATGGGAGGACATAAGTATGGATTTTGTTCTTGGATTGCTGAGGACACCAAGGGGTAATGACTCAGTATTTGTGGTGGTTGATAGATTCTCCAAAATGGCACATTTCATTCCATGCCACAAAACTCATGATGTTGTCCATATTGCAGACTTATTTTTCAGAGAAGTGGTAAGACTACATGGTCTTCCAAGGAGTATAGTTTCAGATAGAGACACTAAATTTGTGGGGTATTTCTCGAGAACATTGTGAAAATAGTTGAGAAAAAACTTGAAATTCAGTTCCACACATAACCCACAGATTAACGGCCAAACAGAAGTGGTAAACAGAAGTCTGGGCAATTTGCTAAGATGTTTAGTTGGGGATAAGCCCAAGGGGTGGGATTTGATTCTACCACAAGACGAGTTTGCTTACAATAACTCTATAAATAGGAGTACTGGTAGATCACCATTCCACATTGTATATGGAAGTAGCCCAAGGACTGCGCCAGAATTGAGGAATATAGAGCAAGGGGAAAGGACAAGTGTTGAAGATGAAGAATTTGCTGAACATATCAAGTGTCTACATGAGGAGGTTCAAGCACACATTACCAAGATGAATCAAGAGTATAAAGCTAGGGCTGATCAAAGGAGAAGACATAAGGAATTCCAAGTAGGGGATCTAGTCATGGTACACTTAAAAAAGAAAGATTTCCAGTCGGTACTTACAACAAGCTGAAAATGAAGAAATTTGGCCCTTGCAAAATTATGAAGAAACATGACTCAGGAAATGCATATGAGGTGGAGTTGCCAGATGGTATTCACATTTCTCCTATTTTCAACATTGCGGACTTAACAGAGTATCATGATGATGGTGCAGATGAGAAACTGATGTTAGAGCCATGTCTAATTCCTGCTTCTAAGGAGGAGATAGAAGACATTCTAGATCATCGTGTGGGTAGGAGCACCAGAAATAGGCAGTATGAAGAGTATTTGGTCAAGTGGAAAGGACGGTTGATAGAGGACTCAACCTGGATTTCAGCAGCTGAGGTTTCCCATTTGGTATTTCCTCTACCATTCATAAAGTGACAGGGTCACTTTTCAATCTACCTTGGGTGTCTGATGCAGGAGCATCCAGAGGTATAAGGGCAATCCTGTGTCACCAAAAAAAAAGTACTTAGACTTAGTTTTTGTTTCATGTGATTTCATTTTTGGATACCCATTTGGGTCAAATAAAGATTCCAACTCTCACAGTTCCACTATCAGTGTTTTAGGATAGAGTATTTGAACACCTTGGGATACGTGTAAATGTCAAAAAAATAGGAGTATGTAATTGAGCCATCATTTTGGTGAACTAGGAGGTGTAAATTGGCCAGATGAATGTAATTGCAATTTAGAGCATTCTAGAAAAAGAATCAGGTCAAAAGGCCCCACGATTTGAAAGTTATCGCAGTTTTTTGATTTTTGGAGACCTCCTAAGGATGCTTCAAAGTTAGGTTAGGGGCATTAAATGACCTCAAAAAGGGTCAAAAAATGGGGGATGAGAAAAGATGGTCCATAGGGCTATAGAGCGCTTTGAGAGCTTTCTAGAAATGTAAACGGTTCGTCAATCGGAGCTACGGTTCAAAAGTTATGCCTCCTGAAAGTTTGATTACCGTTTTTGGATTCTTCTAGATTTGTACCAACTTCTAACGTGGCTTTTGGAGCCTTCTACTTGGTTAGTGGATTCCTACTATCACTTTTAGAATTTACTCCTAGTCCTTAACCCTCTGGGGTCTATTTAAGGACATTTTTGGCATTGTAAAAGGCAGTTCGGAGTGGAAATTGAGAGGAGGTACCAAAAGGAGAAATTATCTCCAGTTTTGTGCTATTGTAAGCCTTAGGGCATGTTTTGAAGTCTATTTTCTCTATACTGAATGTACTAGCTTATTTTCATAGTTAATACAATTTCCCTTTTCCTGTTGTGTCCATTATGTGCTTGGGTTGTGTCCCCATCATAAGGCCATACTAGTCTGAAAAGGTTATGCACAAGAAGAAGGACTAGATTATGGGGAAACATTTGCTCCTATTGCAAGAATGGAAGGAGTTAGAACACTACTTGCATATGTTGCTTATAAAGGTTTCAAAATCTACTAGATGGATGTAAAGTCTACTTTTTTGAATGGTATACTAGAAGAGGAAGTCTACATAGAACAACCAGAGAAATTTTTTGATGACAAAAACAGGGATATGATTTGCAAATTGCATAAAGCACTCTATGGTTTGAAGCAAGCACCTAGAGCATGGTATGAGAGACTGCACAAATATCTTGTGAAGATAGGATTTGAGAGAATAGATGACAATAGCAACCTACACATCAAGGCAGAAAAAGGTAAAGACATTTTGATATCTAAAATCTTTGTTGATGATATAATTTTTGGAGGAAAAGATGCTCTATGCAAAGATTTTGCTGACCAAATGAAACATGAGTTTGAGATGTCAATGTTTGGAGAAATCAAATTCTTTGTTGGATTGCAAGTACATCAATTAAAGCATGGCATATTTGCGACCCAATCAAAATACATCAAGGAGATACTTAAGACATTTGGATTAGAAGATTCAAAACCTATTAGTACACCAATGGTAATAGGACATAAGTTATCCATGAATGATGAGTGAACTGAAGTGAATCAAACAATTTATAGATCAATGATTGAAAAGTTGTAGTATGTTGTGCATACTAGACCAAACATTGCATTAGCTATTGGAATAGTGGCAAGATTTTTTGCTAGCCCAAGAGAAAATCATCTGATGATAGTAAAAAGAATACTGAAGTAACTAAAAGGAACTGATGACTTTGGATTATACTACAAGAGGAGTGAAAAGTTTGAGTTGAAAGCTTACACTGATACAAATTAGGGAGGTAATATTGATGATAGAATAAGCACCAATGGAGGAGCACTTTTCTGAGGCAAAAGATTGGTTACTTGGACCAACAAAAAGCAAAGTTGTACCTCACAGTCCACAGCAAAAGCTGAGTGTGTTAGTCCTACTATCAATTGCACCAATATTGTTTGGATCAAACATCTATTGCAAGGTATGAAGGAAGACATAATTGAACCTGTGATACTCTATTGTAATAACACAAGTTCCATCAACATATCAAAGAATCCTATGATGCATGCCAAAACAAAGAATATTGCAATTAAGTATCACTATGTAAGAGAATTGGTGAAAGACAAGCAAGGATGGAATATGTTAGCTCAAAGGAATAGATTGCTGACATCTTTACAAAAGCACTACCTAAAGATTCTTTTGAGTATCTTAGAGGTAAGTTAGGGGTGATACCCCTAGCCAAGGCTACTTGAGAAAAAGTAAGATTGTCTTGCATCAAATGAGTTAATTGTTGACATATTACAAATTGATGCAGTGAATATTTACTTTAGAATCATGCCTAAAGTAATCAAAGTGTTGAAGTTCCAAATCAGTCACAAGCAAGGTGACAGAGGAAGAAATTGGAGTACCTGCAAATGCTACACTTGCATGCTAAGATGCTGAGATAATACATATTTGGCATTGTTGTCAAAGAGGGAGAAGTAGCTAATCAATAGAATTTAATTGGATAAAGGGAGAAGTAGCAAGAAACTGATCAAATCTATAGGATCAAATGGATAGAGGGAGAAGTAGTTGATATCAGAATAGTAGAACATGATCAATGCATACAAAGGGAGTGAGGAGCAATACAAGATCAAAGTGAACAATGGTAAGCCACAGAAAAGAGCGATAAAAAGGATGTTTAGGAAGATATAGTAGAAAGAGGAAATAGTAGCTAAGAGGGAGAAGCAAAAGAAAAGTAATCGGGATAGCTAATCAGAGAGGGAGATTTGCAAACTGATGGTAATACATTTTTCTTTTTGGCATTTGATTTACTATTTTAACCTAGTTAGTATTTTGATAACTTGGTTGATCAGTTTGGTTTGCCATAAATGCCAAAGAGAGAGATTTTTGGAAATCTAATTGAAAATGAATACTATCAAAGAGGGAGATTGTTGCAAAGAAGGAAGATGGTTGATAAAGAATGTTTTCAATCATTGTTTTGTCATTGATGTAAAACCTACTATTTGCTAGAATGACAATTTCTTATAAGATCCAAGTAGTATCTCTTAGTTGATTGATGAAGAGGATTTAATCAACAAGATGTAACAAAAGCATCTAAAGGAAAGGTTGAGTTATAGTTTTCTAAAGAAGTATAAAGGGTCAGTTAAGACAATGCTAAAATAATGTATTGATAATATATTTGAAGATACAGAGGCTAGCCACACTTAGAAACACTGGAGGAATAAGTTGAAACAAGGTTGACTGCAAAGCTTAACTAAGTTCATTAGTGAGTGTCAAGAAAGCTAGTTTGAGCCAAGCATATTTTCAATTAGTGCCAAGAAAAAGAAAATCTAGTGTATGCCAAGTGATATAGAAGAAGCTAAGTGTGTTCAAGTGCTGAGCAAAGTAATAGGTTTCGAGCATCAGAAAAACTTAATGGATGCTAAGTGAATCCATAGTAGGTGTCAAGCACCAAAAAAATGTATTTGGTGTTGAGTAACATGGTATGTGTCGAGCACTAAATTTCAATAGTGTTGAGCTACTGCATTATGTGAAATGTCAAAGATTCACCAAATCTAAGCTGATAAGTTCATTACCTTGAATTTTATGAATCTAATGGAGGATAAGGATGATGAGCTAGAGGCACAGAATTTTAGATAAACCATTTTTGGGCAAATTCAAGAGGATTCTTCATGATGTTTCTAGAAGGAACAAGATATGGGTTAGATTCATTGAATTCTACCTAATCCATTCGAACTAAAATTAAAGGAGGGAAGAATCAAGCAGGAAAAGCAATTCTAGTCTTCTATTTAAGGAGTCACAGGCTAAGAAGAAAAAAATTTCAGTGTTCCAAATTGTGAAGTGGTTGAAGGGTGTCAAGATGAAGGCATTAAGGAGAAGAAAGAATAGAGCACAGAGACTCTACTTCAATAAGTGGTCATATAGAAGATTGCACTAGTATATTGAGCATGAAAGCTCAAGGAGACAAAGCTTGAAAGGAGGACAAGCTATCAGAGCTGCAGAGACTGAAAGCCAGGCAATGTTATGAGCTAAATTGTGATCTAAAATCTACAAGATAAGTTGTCATTTGTATCAGGTCAAAAGCCCTTGTTGTTACTCTAACAATTTTCCAAGCTAGGGTAAAATCCTATGGACTTAGGTTGGTTTAATAGCCATTTGTAAATCATTTAATAGGGTGGCATTCCTAGTGAATGTTCTAAAGTCCTTTAACCAAGCCTACTTCTAATAGGGTGGTTAAATATATTAACCATGTCATATTTAACAATGTGTTGTAGCCTTTAACATGCCAGGCCTTTTATAGGGCATCACTTGAGAAGAGTGAGAATTAAGTAGCATGTTATGGGTGGTTTTTCCAAAATTTTGTTTCCACGTAAATCACTGTTTTATGTCTTGATCTTTCATGTGTTATGCTTGCATGTTCATTTACAATAACTTGCTAAGTAGGAAAAGTTTAAGCTTGGATGCATGAACAGTTTAATAGGCTCACTTTACTTGATGAAAAAGTTTTAATTGGATATTTGGACCTTGAATAACTAATTCACCCCCCCTCTCAGTTATTCTAAAGCATTTCTAACAATTAGTATCAGAGACATCTATTGATTTGGTTTAAAGGTACTGGAAGCAAAAAGATCAAGATGTCCAAGAGAGAAATTCCCAAGCTCAACAGAGATAACTTCGTTGCATGGAAAAGTCTAATGAAACTGCATCTTGGATCAATAGGTGATTATGCAAAAACTTCAATTGGAGTGGAACATGTAAATCCAGCTGGAGCCCTTACTACAGATGATTTGAACAAAAGGAAGGAGCACAATCATGCAATGCTGGAGATTGCCTCTGCCCTCAACTATGCTAAATTTGATGACATCAAAGGATGTGACTATGCATTTAAAATGTGGAAAGCCCTATGAAATATCTATGGAGGAAATCAAAATGTTCAAAGAGCAAAAAGAGAAAGCCTCAAAGGAAAGGTTGATGACATGAAAATGGAGGAAGGTGAGAATGTTGCTCAATATGCCTCTAGAATGAAAGAAGTAGTAAGTACAATAAGAAGTTTGTGTGGTCAATTGAAAGATGACACTGTCAATAGAAAATAGTTAAGAACTTTACTCCCTAAATTTATGCTATTAGAGTTTCAACCATCCAAGAACTAAGGTGTGTAGCAGGAAACACACTAACCTGTGAAGGTATAGTGGGAAGACTTACTACATTTGAATTGTCCAACTTTGATAAATATAGACTTGAGAATCTTGAATTTGATTTCAAGGCCAAGCTAACATTGAAAGACACTAAGAAGGTGAAATCAACAAAGCAGAGTATAAAATTAAAACATGCATCCAGTGATAGCAGCATAGATGAAGAAGATGTGGAACAATTGGAAGCACTACTAGTAAGAAGATTCCATAGAGGCAAAGATAAATTCAAAGGTAAGCTTCCTATCATTTTCTTTAATTGCAGTAGGTCATATTGTTGCAAGGTGTACATAGAAGAAGAAGAACTACAAAGAAGGAAAAAAGTCCAAGAACAAAAGAGAGGATGATAGTAGAGATTACAAGGAGAAAGGAAAAAGATACTACATTGTTGAAGAGGATTCTGATGAGAATGACAATGAAGTAGTCTATGTAGCCATGAAGTATGAATCAAATGAAGATGAGGCAACAACACTAGTAACCTATGTGAACAAGAATGACAAGTGGATCATAGATAGTGGATGCTCACATCACATGACAAAAGAAAAAGTAAGTTTATTACCTTTACTCAATATGATGGAAATAGTGTTAGATTTGGTAATGATGCTCCATGTCAAATCAAAGGAAAAGGTTCTATTAAACTTACAAAGAAAATCCCATGTCATAATGCATACTATGTTGAAGGACTAGACTACAATTTTTTGAGTGTATCATAGTTAGGCAATGTAGGTTACAAAGTAGAATTTGGAAATGAAAAAGTCAAAATCTATGACACTGATGGAAATTTGATAAGAAAAGAAGAACAAACTAGGAGTAACCCGTTTTACCTAGATATGGAAAATGCACCCTGTCATATTGTTATACTTGATGATGTTTGGTTATGGCATAGAAGGTTATGTCATTTTAACTTTGACAATCTGATCAACATCAGTAAGAAGAAGAGAATCAAAGGTTTGCCTAAACTAAAAAAGCTTGAAAATACCATGTGCAAACAATGTCAACTAGGAAAGATGACTAAGTCTACTTTCAAGAGCAAAAAATAAACACTTCCAAAGAAGTACTAAAGTTAGTGCATATAGACTTATGAGGTCCTATAGAAGTGCAAAGCTACCAAGGAGATAGATACATAATGGTATTTGTGGATGACTACTCTAGGATGATGACTGTCATGTTCTTAAGCAAAAATATGATGCATTTCAAATGTTTAGGTGGTATTTAGCCAGAGTTGAGAAAGAAACAAGAAAGAATCTAAAGTGCCTGAGATTAGACAGAGGAGGAGAGTTTACATCAAGAGAATTTGAGATATTTATTAATGAAAAAGGAATAAAGAGACAAACATCAGCACCAAGAACTCCCCCACAAAATGGCATTGCTAAGAGAAGGAATAGATCAGTGATAGACTATGTAAGAATATTAATGATGGAGAAAAATGTTGCTATGAAATACTCGAGAGAAGCTGTAAGTACTGTTGATTACACCTTGAATCAAGTACAAGTTAAGAAAGGTAAAAATGCAACACCTTTTGAATTATGGTATGGTCACTCACCTAATGTAAAACATTTCAAAGTGTTTGGTTGTAAATGCCATATGCTTAAAGATACTAGGAATGGAAAGTTTGATGCAAAGAGTGATGAAGGCATATTCCTTGGATACTCCACTAGAAGCAAAGCATATAAGCGTTTGAATACTAACACTAACAAGATTGTATAGAGTGCAAATGTAAATTTTGATGAGCATGAAAAAGTCCAAGTTGATGAACCCAAGAAACCAGAAGAATATAGATCTTTTGCATATCTCTATTAAGGAATGCCTGCTAAATATAAATCTGCCAATCAAGTTGGACATCAACAAAAAAATTTAGTGTCAACTGAGTCACAACCAATGAATGAAAAGCTACATTCAGAAGCTGAGTTGTAGAATGAAGATAATACACATTCTGATTCTGAAATTAGTACACATGGAAGAGATAATGAAATACTAGCTGGTGATGTACATAATGACTCTAAAGCTGAAGGACCAAACATGGAAAGAAGGATAGAACCAAGACTATTCAAGTATGTGAGAAGACATCACCCTGTAGAAAAAATCATTGGTGACAAGGAAGTTGGACCAATGACAAGGAACAGACTAAGGAATGAATCATGTCTATTGAGTAAAGTTGAACCCAAAATAGTAAAAGATGCACTACAAGATGATAATTGACATAAAGCTATGGAAGAGGAGATAGAGAAAATTGTGAAAAACAAAACCTAGACCCTAGTTCCTAGACCAGCTGATAAGAATGTAATTGGTACCAAATGGGTGTTTAGGAACAAACTTGATGAGAATGGTGAGATAACAAGAAATAAGGCCAGACTAGTCTACAAAGGTTATGCACAAGAAGAAGGATTGGATTATGGGAAAAAATTTTCCCCTATTGCAAGAATGGAAGGAGTCAAAACACTACTTGCATACGCTACTTATAAAGGTTTCAAAGTCTACCAGATGGATGTAAAGTCTGCTTTTATGAATTGTATACTAAAAGAGGAAGTCTACATAGAACAACTAGAGGGATTTGTTGATGATGACAACAAGGATATGATTTGAAAATTACATAAAGCACTCTATGGTTTGAATCAAGCTCCTAGAGCATGGTATGAGAGACTAAACAAATATCTTATGAAGATAGGATTTGAGAGAACGGGTGATAGTAGCAACCTGCACATCAAGGGAAAAAAAAGGTAAAGACATTTTGATATATGAAATCTTTTTTGATGATATAATATTTGGAGGAAAATATGCTCTATGGAAAGATTTTTTTGACCAAATGAAACATGAGTTTGAGATGTCAATGTTTGGAGAAATCAAATTATTTGTTGGATTGCAAGTACGTCAACTGAAGCATGTCATATTTGTGACCCAATCAAAATACATTAAGAAAATATTCAAGACATTTAGATTAGAAGATTCAAAACTAGTTAGTACACTAATGGTAATAGGATATAAGTTATCCAAGAATGATGAGTCAACTGAAGTGAATCAGATAATGTATAGATCAATGATTGGAAAGTTGCAGTCTGTTGTGCATAGTAGACCAGACATTGCATTAGCTATTGGAATAGTGGCAAGATTTTCTGCTAACCTAAGAGAAAATCATCTGATGGCAGTAAAAAGAATACTGAGGTACCTCAAAAGAACTAGTGACTTTGGCTTATGCTACAAGAGGAGTGAAAAGTTTGAGTTGAAAGCTTACACTAATGCTGATATGGGAGGTAATATTGATGATAGAAAAAGCACCACTGTATGTATATATTTATGTATATGTATCTATATATATAGTTGAAGTATATAAGGACACATTGTCACATGAAGGAGAATGAGACACTACATAGATCTCACAAGTAAGTCTCTATGACTCCATTCCCACTCTGTACTAGCATTAACAAGAAGTTTGCACATAGAAGTGGTGCAGTATTGTATAACATATAATTACATGATTAAGCATTTAAATTAAATCATTTAAATAATGATTGTTCATTATTTGAGGATATATCTTATGAAGATAAAATATAGATATCCATGGCATAGAAATACACCATAAAAGAATCCCATAACATCCATTTGATAACACATAAATCAAAATCTATGTTTGAATCCAAAATAAACCAAATATCATCATAAGGTATCATGTCAAATCACTAGCATCATAATGCTTATAAGGTCAAATGGAATAGCAACACATCTAGTATCTAGCAATAATGATACTAGTAATCAAAATAGTGTATAGTCATCAAAGCATCTCAAAATGTACATAAATATGTAAAATCCATCAAAGTATATCTCGAGTGAAAATAACCTTAGAACATAATGCAAACATAGAAGGCACTACATCCTCCTCCAATAGGCATAATCATACTCCTATAATCTTATAAAAAGATAAGGGTGTAAATCTCTCAACTATGCAACATCCTCCCAAGTGGATAAAATTTCATTATTCAGGTCCTATTAGACCCTTATCTTCTTTATATCCTAACCTTTGAGGAGTAGGCTCTGATGCTAAAGAATGTAGATGGGCTCCAAAGAAATTTTTTCATCCTCTACTTGTAAAGCATCACAATCAAGTACATGGGCCACATCAAGAATACATTGTCTCACAATAGAAACATGGAAAACATCATGGATGCATGAAAGGCTAGGTGGAAACACTAGGCAATAAGTAACAAAACAATCCTCTCTAGGATCTCAAAAGGTCCAAAAAAACATGGTGCTAACTTAGAACCTTTCAATAATGGATAAGGCTCTTTCATGGATGAACTCTCAAAAATATTTGTTCGCCAACATAAAATTGATAATCTAGCCTATGGGCATATGCATACTTCTTTTGTCAATTCTAGTCAAACACAAAATGCTCTCTAATATGAACAACTTGTTGCTTCATATCTTGAAGCATCTCAAGACCTAAAAATAATTAGTTCTCTAATTGATCCCAACTCAAAATGTTACAGAAAGGTCTACCATACAAGGCCTAAAAAGGTGACATGCCAAGAGAACAATGATACCCATTATTATAGGAAAACTCAACCAAGTACAAATAGTCCTTCCACTCTTTCTATCAATCCATCATGTACATCTAAAGTATATTTTCAAGAACCTAATTCACCTTATTAATCTATTAATTTGTCTCTATGTGATAAGAAAAACTAAAATTGAGTTATGTGACTAAAAATATTGAAGATATGTCCATAGTGCCAAAGCAAACACTAGATCTCTATCTACAAGGAATTGTATGCAACTGAATAATATCCTCCAATATTGTATGATATACCAAAGAAGTTGTATATGATTCTCTCATGGGTGAAAAGTGAGCTACCTCAGACAACTTGTACACCATCACCATAAAGCATCATGATAATGTGATTGCATAGGAAACCCTATGATAAAATAAATAGACATAGTATAAAACTTCCACTCGGGAATGGAATGTGGTTGCAAAAGACCTTTAGGATTTTGATGTTTCACCTTCAGTCTCTAGTACTCAAGGCATCAAGAGACAAAGTCAGCAACAACATGCCTTATCTTTTCCCAAAAATACAATTTCCAAAGGTCAAAATGTATCTTCTTGATTCTAGGTTGTGTGGAATATAGTGCATGATGTACCTCTAATAAAACCAAAGAATGAAGATCTCTTAACACTGGCAGATAATTGCACTCCAAGTACTATAATAGTCCATTGGACTCCAAATAATAATATGTAAATATCCTCTCAAGTGTATTTCAAAACTCAATATGTTCTCTACCCTCTCGATACCAAGTGACACTAGGAAAATCCTCCAAGATACGGCTATGAAATTCCACTCACAATGAAAAAATTGATATCTCATGAATTTTCCTAATCAAGGCATCTATGTTAACATTCTCCTTCCCCTTGATGTAATTTATATCAAAATGATACTCACATAATAATTCTATCCAATAATTTTTTGTGTATTCAAGTTTTGCTAAGTAAATATATACTGCAAGCTAGGATGATCACTATGCATCTCAAACTTACAACCCAAAAGAGAATTTCCCCATTGCACAAGTTCATACACAATGGTTGCTAACTCTAAATCATGAGTGGGGTAGTTTATCTCATGGTCCTTGAGCTTCTAGGACTCATATGCAATCACACATCCCTCTTGCATTGGCACTTTCCCACACCCTCTATTGATGCATCTATGCACACCATGAACTCATCTACAAGATTAGGTACCACAAGGATAAGTACACTAGTCAATATCTCCTTAATAACCTTAAAACATATCTCACACTTCTTTGTCCATAGGTATTTCTTCCCTTTTATCTAAAGAGAAGTGACAGGATGAGCCACACGAGAGAAATTCTTTATAAATTGATGGTAGTAGCACACAAATCTAATGAAGCTACACACCTTGGGAACACTAGTGAATGATAGCTAATATAGCATAGCTCATATCTTACCATGATCCAATGCAATACAACCACCCATAATGATGTGCCCAAAATACTTTACCTTGGTCTATAAGAACTCACACTTTCCCAAGTTGACATATAAATGATGGTCTTGTAGGCACTACTGGATGACATGCTCCTCCATAGTCTCAAAAAATATCAGTATTTTATTAAGAAAAATAAGGACAAACCAATTGAGTTACATGTGGAACATCTCTCTCATCAAACTCATGAACATTGATGGTGCATTGGTCAACCCAAAAAGTACAATTGTGGACTAATAATGCCCATAATATATACAAAAGTTTGTTCAATAAATATCACCCTCTTAGATACAAAGTTGATGGTATCCTAGCTTTAGATCAATATTTTAGAATACTCCTTCTCCATTCACTTAATAAAAAAATCATCTATCCTTAGAAAGGGATTTTTTTTTCACCATCACCTTCTTCAACTATCTGTAGTCAATGTATAAATGCAATGATCAATACTTCTTAGAAAAGGTGACTATTCCACTCCATTAGGATACACTAGGATGAACTTGGCCCTTGGCTAAAAACATTTCTGACTTTAATCAAAGCTCACTCAACTATTGATTAGTCATGTGATAAGGTGCTCAAGAAATAGGCTTTTTTCCTAGGATGAGATCAATGCAAGAATAAATGTCACACTATAATGAGATCATGCAGCTCATCTAGAAACACATTAGAATATTCATGAAGGAGTGGGTGATCATCAAGTGATACCTCTCAACTCTCAACTCAATAAATTTCACTAAAAAAAGACTACAAACATATGACATCCATACCTCACTCTATTTTATTTGTTTAGTTCAAATCATCCAAAGTGAGACTAGTCTTTGGACTCCTACAAGGTCATCTTTTCTACTTGTATCATTAACACATTGAACTAACTTACAACAACAGTCAATATTTAGCAGATGAGTAGCTAACCAATCCATACCCAACATAATGTTGTAAAATCCTAAGGGTAAGATATGAAGATCAACAATGGTGGTGAAGTTTGCCAAGTCCAAGACAAAACCTACGACTAGGGAAATCATATTCACATTGGATTTCATGGCGAACTCAACCTACCACCAATCTACTTTTTATGTTGCCACTATCCCACATCATTGAATAAGGGACAGTCAAAAATAAGAATCTAAAGAACTTTAATTAAATAGAATAGCAATAGGAATACCTTGTAACATACTTGTAGTCATGACTAAAGTACTCTGATGTTCATCCTGATAGTTATCAGCCACTACAAATACATGATGGGATCTACCTACAACACCCATCATAGGCTCTAATATAGTTGCACATATGCTCGTCCCTACTGACAATGTTTGATGATATCCTACTAACTTGTGACCATGTTGGCCACAAGAGAAGCATGCCCCAACACCATATCCATATGTGTGTTCTCTAAGAGGATCATTACACTTCTAATAACTTCCTCTGCTAGAACCATATTGAGTACCTTGGGTTAGGAAACTCTATTGTGACTACCTCACTCACCCCCAATCATATGATTCACCTCCTAAGGAACTAGTACTATGACCACTTTTCTATGTGTGAGAGTAGTGATGCCTACTAATCAAAGGGTGTCCACCTATCAAGGATATTAATGGGGTACAACCCAATCTAATAGATTGGATCTATGAAGGATGTCCAATGGACCCTATAGCTCATGCACTATGACTATGTGTACTTACTCATTTGTTGTAACCCAACGACAAATTTCTCTTAGCAATCCTTACCTTCTCAAAAAAAATGCAACTGTCCTAGGTTGGTGCATACAGATGTCCCAAATGATAGAGTCCTTAAGACCCAAAATGAAGTGATGAGTTAGAAGTATCTCATCATGGTTATAGCTTGAGTACTATCTTAGCTCAAATAATATCATCTCATATTATTCCACCATCATGTGTTACTATATAATCTCATGTAAATCATATTCCTGAGCCTATCTATACTAAGAAGATAGAAACCTTTCCCATAATCTTTATATAAATATCCCATGTGAAATTTGCTAGTCTAATCTCGAGCATCTTCTCCTCTATTTTCCAACAAGTTGAAGCATGATCTTACATACAGATGCATAGAAAAAGAAAAACCAAAAGTCCAACAACCAAGTTTTGGCCTTACTTCCACATCCCTTTCCATCAAAGTTAGGTGTTTGAGACTGCTGAAGGTCTCTCATCATTTCTAATCAGATGGTTTCCTCATCACCTTCAGCTTTATCTCTCCTATATGCCCTTCTAGCGTCATGTGGTGTGTGATAATGCTCACAATATACTCTTCATTCTAAAATATATGGGAGTCTCCACCTTGTGATCTCTCCAACTATGAACCACCATGTTGAGAACCCTCAATCTGAGGTCCCAATCAAGTTATGAGCTCTTGTAGAAAAAGTATCAATGTCTTAACTCCAACTTGATTATCTCCTTGTCTCTCTCCTTCTTGATGCTCTTCCTCATAGTTTTGCTCATGTTTCTCTTCCTTTAGGTCATTTTGATAGGAAATTTATCAACCACAACCTCTTCCACATCCACGTGTAGGAGGCATCCTGTAAGGGACAACATGACACAACTTAGAATATCATGAAAGCATAAAAGATGATATCATAATCAATAACCATTTCATAACAAGTATTGATACATAAATAACTCAATATCTAAATATCATAATGGGAGCATAACATAGATATCCCAATATTTAAACATGGATAATGATACCATGTGTAATGCCCCACCCAGAGATCCTTGGAAACAAGGATAAAATATAGACTAACATATATGTTTTTGTTAAATAAAGCATAAATGCATTCATAAAACAATCATAAATATCATAATAGAAGACAAAACCAACCAAGCCAGTATCCCCAAGCAATACATTACTTACAAACATGTACTTCTCAATCTAGTTGATTAATCATGCAAGGTTCATTCCATTAGCCTTATTAACATTAAATGCAACATTCATTCTAAGTCCCAAATAAAAATTCCTACATGGTTAAACATACTTGAGTTAATTTACCAGTCTAAAATGTCAAAAGGATAAGACAACATTACAATCAATCCCAAAAATAATAGATATACAATTTGTTCTAGATTGTGGAGATGCAACTCCCAAAAGGATATCTAAAATAACAAATTGCAACCTTTAAAAAAGTTGAGAGATACTCACCGTTTGAGGTATGATGATTATATCACAATGTCATATGATACAACACCAAAAGTTGTGTGATAAATTGGTGAATGATGTATAATAAAAATATTTTTTTATCATATGATAGTACTCCAAAAGGGGTGCAATGATCTTTAGTATTGCATGATGTGTGCTAGACATGTGTGTGATACAACTCATAATTATGTGCAATGAAACACTATCTAGTGTTTCATCATATGATTCGATATTCTAAAGGGGTGAAACCAAGTACACTACTCAAAGATAAGATTCTAATATAAAAAAATCACAAGAAAAACCTATTAGGATTTATAGGTACTGAGAATGGGGATAAATCAGTACAATCATATATTTCTAAACTTTAATTGTTGAACTAATAATCTTACTTGTTAACTTCCAAATGACTAAACATATAACACTTATCAACAAATAAATCATAATGAACATAAATCATCACATATATAACACATGATATAATGATTTTGGTCATGCAAAAATCCTTGTTGGAAGGTAAAATCCACAATGGATATGGTAGCCACAAAGCTTCCCTACTATGATAAATTAGTTTCCATGTTAGGAGCATACAACTATCCTTTCTAAGGGTTCACCTTGTTATAATTGTTTTTATAGCTTTTTATAGGTACAAATAGATCTACTAAGATCTACTCTTTTAAAGGATTTACTCTTTTGAGAGTATACCTTGTTTGGGGATTCACAATTTAGAACCAATTAAGCTCCACCCAATATAGAGATGTGTTAGTTGTAAGTATTAGGAGACAACTAGATCTATCATTTAGTTATGACAATACTTGCTTGTTTGATCATTTCTGCTCCATAATATGATTCTATTACAATGTGCATTTCTCTTCTTTATATCTTGATCACAACTAATGGATCAATCTTATTTGACTTTCTAGTCTCAATCATCTTTTGTTCTTCTTTCTTATTGTATTTTTTTATAGCTTTATTCTTCACTAACATTTATTTTCTTCCATTATTCTCTCACCCTATTCTCTTCTCTAACTTATCTTTAATAACCTTCCTCTTTTTCATCTTAATCTCAGCCCTTCATTTTGACTTTAGGTTTCCCTCTCTTCCTTTTCATGCTTTTCACATATCTCAATGATTTAATTTGACTAGATCAACCTTCATCTGTGTTCACATGTCCTCCTCTCAAACTGGTAAAAACTTATTACCTAGGAAAAGGTAACCTTACACCTTTATCAGTGGTTTAACACATCCCAACATGATTGTCTTTCCTCATTTAGATATCTTCCTTGACTAGTTTCAAATCCATTAAACTTTGGCATATAGTCATTGGTTTTCACTTAGTGATCAATGATCATGAAAGGTGTCCCTTTTTTACTTATTAACCTCAATCTTTACCAATTAACTTTTTGAGATGTGCCAACTTAGTTCTCACCAATCAATACTTAGTGTTCTATGATTTTCATTAATAAAAATCATCATATAATCATGTAACTTGGTCAATTAGGTAATGCCAATTATCTCCTATTGATCTTCCCTACAAATAATCTCAACAAAACCTCCACACCGAGAGTATCAAAAACATGCATATCAAGGAAATGGGCACTTGAAAGCATAAAAAAAATCAAAATACCACAAGTAAAATCATCTAACATAATACCCTCTCGAATACATTTCTAATCCATTACTATGAAAATACAACATCAAATACATAACACGTGCATCAAGTAACTGCATAAACAACAAGTAAACATGCATCGAGATAATGTTGATGAACAAAGTGAGCATCAAGCTCTAATATTGAAGCAAGAGTAAGATGGTATTTGTACTCTAATACTAAATAGTGGTATATTTAATATTGGCTCCCAACGACATGGAACTTGTAGGCCTACTTCATCATGTTCATGGAGATAGAAACCTAGCCATGGTCACATAAAAAAAAGCATCCAATGCTTACACACACACCAAATAGTGTGTGACACAACAGCTCAATGATCATGAATGTAATGCAATACATTAGTTTACTAGCCTAACATGTTATAGGATAACTATGTAGGGGCTCTAGAGGATTGTGATCACTTGGCTCATACTAGCCCAAGTTGTCTATGGTTTGTTAACTCAACTCCCTTGAGAGGCCTCATACCTTGTGTAGTAACTCAACTCCAACAAAAAGCCCCATACCATTCCCTCACACCAACTTCCAAAGGAGATTAGCTAGCATCTAGGAACCACACCCTCACACAAGCTCCCTCATGATTCTTTGCTTTTGTTTAGGTGTTTTCTTATGTTGCATTAAATTTTACTTTTCCATATTTAATTATTCAGTTACCACTTGTTTAGAACCTATCTATGTTACCTTTTAAGCGACTTCTAGTTCAAGGTACCCTTTAGAAGCCACTCCACATGTCTACCCTATATAATTATGCTCATCACATAATGAGTTCTCATAGGAAATGTGAATTCCCAACAAGCCTCAAATGAACAAACACTCAACCGGCCTAAATCCAAGAGTTTGAGTCTTAGAAGATGTCACCATATGAATGTACATGTGCTCATGGGTGGGCATGACCAACTCCTTGAAACAATCAAGATAACCCAATGCAAGGGTTGGACTCAACAAATGCAACAAAATAACTAAAAACAAATGATTTACTCAACCAAGCATCTTGTTAGAAGTACAGATTCAACATGAATCCTAAATATGCTTAAAGTAAAACAATGAAAAGACTAGAAACATAGAAAATAATCTATTTCTAAAATTCAAACATACACTACAAGATTCCAACAAAATTTGGGTGACACAAAATGAGGCAAGGAGAAAATGGCCCAAAAACTAAACATCTCAGAATTCAACGAAATCGAAAACCCACTTCTAAAAAGAGGTCAAACTTTCAAAAAAAAAAAAATTAAGATACAAGCTCACATGCACAATATAACAACATATCCGTGTGTAAAAGCACAAAGTTGTGTCACCCTTGAGGATATCTGATGGGGTTATAGTTGAAATGGTTATGGCCAAAAAAAATACGGCTAAACCCATGTGGCATTAGGTGGCATCGACATGGTGCAAAGGTGGAAAAATGGCTATGGTTGAAACAATGTTGACCATAACACTTTCAACTAAAACTATTATTTGAAAATTAATGAAGAAAAGTGTTTCTCTTATATGAGGTCACGTAAGTGTGTATAAAAAATCACCTTGTGTTTCGACCAAAACCCTTTGTGTTGAAACTGTCTATGTGGCATCCTATGTGGCAACACACAAGCAAAAAATAGAGTTTTTTAAAACTTCTCAATTCTAAGAGTAATTTCTCCATAAAAAATCAAGTTTCTTCAAAAACTAAAAATACCCTTTTGTAGATCTCGGAACAAATATTATGGTCATATAAAATTTATAGTATTTTGAGTAGTAATATATATGTTATATTTTTAAAATATTACAAGTAGGTATTTTAAGATTCAGGAATATGTCACTTCAAAATAGGAAACGAAAGAGTAATTCATGTTCAAAAACTTAAATCTTTATATGTACCTCTAAAGGAGATATTAATCTTCAATAATATGTAACTTTTTTTCAAAAATATGTAGATTTGATAGGAAAAGTTTGGCAAGAAAAACAACTGTCAATTTCTAATAAGTTTGACTTTGAACATTTATAACTTTAAAAATATACATCTAAAAACCAAAAAAAAAAAATTTTCCACTAGATATACATGTCACCTATAACATATTACAAAATTAGAGAAAAATATGATCATTTGCATATATTTTTTTGGCAGGAACGAAGCTCTATATTTTCAGCATTTTAAAAAAAAAAATTAAATGGATTTTTAAAATTTTCAAAATGCAAAAATTCTTTCTCATATATATATATATATATATAGACATAAAATTCATCCAATTTTACACATATCATTAGTTTACATCATCTTCAAATTCTAAACACAAATGCCACTTTTATGTCGTTAAAGCTGAATAGTTTTAGTTTTGAGATCCTTTTTCTTTATAAAAGGTGACACATATTTGTGCTTTTAGCCCCCTACCAATTTTGTACAATTAAATCCAAAAAATCATAAAATTCTCGTACCTACCCAACCAAGTCAAATTAAAGCATGAAAATAGAGGAGGACACTAGTTCTCAGCTACCAACCATTTCACAATCAAAAGAAAGCAATTAAATATACTAAATTTAAAGAAACAAGAAAGCCCTAAATCTCACAAATTATTAAAAGTAAAGGAAAGAAACCAAGAAATAAAAAAGGCACTGAATGCAATGAAACACTCGGCAAAGAAGGAGAATCTTTCTACAAATTTAATGAACCTATCCCTATGATGATCTGATGAGTCAAAGTCTAAAAAAAGATAAAATCTCTCAAAAGACCAAAGAGAGGTTTGGACCAATTTTGTCCACTATCATGAAATAACAAGTGAGAAGTGAATAATAAAACTCACTTTTGCCAATATATGCACTTTTACTAAAGTGACATATAAATTAGACTATTAAATCACTTAATAATCTTAATACGTCCCTTTTCCCAAAAAAAGGGCAATTATAGGCAACTGGAGTTTAACTATGAAAAATTCATCAGTAAGTAAACTAAAGTAGAACAAATATGAATTTTCTTCCCAAATCAATTAAATTGGCATTTTAATTAACATTTTTCATGACAACTATGAAACCCTAAATGCATAGACATTTTCATGGGCCTAATCACATTATGCATTATGAATTTGGATTTACCAATTACTAGAGGGCTAATAATGACAAATATAAAAATATGTCATGCATACAGGGATGACATTGGCTCAACCTGAATGGTCAAGGTCATTATCTCTTGGTGCCACTATGTACATATTACAGCAAATAGAAAACATCAAGTGTACTCTCTCTCTCTCTCTCTCTCTCTCTCTCTCTCTCTCTCTCTCTCTCTCTCTCTCTCTCTCTCTCTCTCTCTCTCTCTCTCTCTCTTTATATGTGTGTGTGTGTGTGTGTGTGGGGGGGGGGGGGGATGACATTGGCTCAACATGAATGGTCAAGGTCACTATCTCCTAGTGTCATTGTGTATCTATTACAATAAATAGAAAACATCAAGTGCAGATGCTCTCTCTCTTTCTGTGTGTGTGTGTGTGTGTACATATATATGTATATATATATGTATGTATATATATGTATATATATGTGTGTGTGTATATATATAGTTAATGTGCATAAGGACACATAGTCACATGAAGGAGAATGAGACATTGAGTAGATCTTGCAAGCAAGTGACTACAACTCTATCCCACTTTGTACTAGCACTAATGAGAACTCTACACATAACAATGATGAAATACCACATATCATATATGACATTGGCTCAAGATGAATGGTCAAGGTCACTATCTCCTAGTTTCATTGTCTATCTATTGCAATAAATAGAAAACATCAAGTGCAAATGCTCTCTCTCTCTCTCTCTCTCTCTCTCTCTCTCTCTCTCTCTCTCTCTCTCTCTCTCTGTATATATATAAATATATATATATATATATATATATATATATATATATATATATATATATATATATATATATATATATATATATATATATATATATATATATATATATATATATATATATATATATATATATATATATATATATATATATATATAGTTAATGTGCATAAGGACACATAGTCACATGAAGGAGAATGAGACATTGAGTAGATCTTGCAAGCAAGTGACTACAACTCTATCCCACTTTGTACTAGCACTAATGAGAACTCTACACATAACAATGATGAAATACCACATATAATATAATCACATGATAAATAATTTATAAGAAATAATTTAAATTATTATTATTCATCATTTGAGAAATTTTTTTTTTGTAGGTAAAAGATAGATATCCACAGCATAAAAACACACCAGAAATGAATCCACTAACATCTATCTGATAACACATAAATCAAAATCCATGTCCAAATACAAAATAAACTAGATATCTTCATAAGGCATCATGTAACATCATAAAAATAATTTCAAATTGAATAGAAACACATCTAACATTTAGCAGTTATGATATAGGTAATTAAAATAGTGTATAGTCATTGAAGCATCTCAATATGCAAATAAACATGTAAAATCCATCAAAGTATATCTTCGGTCAAAATAACCACAAAAAATAATGAAAGCATGGGAGGCACTACATGGTTTCAAATATAGAATCATTTTGTAAAGACTCCTAGCCCTCCACCTCTACCACTAAAAGGTCTTCTTGCTCTAAAGTTTTTCCTAATTTTTGACTCCCCACTCTATTCTTGATGATTGGTTACAAAATTAGGTCCTTTAATTTGAGTCCTTCCTCCAAAGTCCCCTCTCCCTTTGTTATTTATTGCTCCTTTTCTCTTCCATTATTATCACTCCTCCTTTTGATCTTGTCCTTGACCCTTGAAGCCAATTGAAAAAATTCATGCACTTTCTTGGGTATCACCATACTTATCTCATCTTGAGTGGTGAACCTTAGCCTATTCATATACCTGGTTACTTTCTCTTGCTCATCTTCCTAGCATTTGGCTCTCATACTCAATATGTGGAACTTTTTAGTATAAGTTGTCACATCCATGTCCTTTTGTCTTGAATTATGGCACATTTCTATTGTCTGCATCTCATAGTCTACAGGCATGATCCTACCCTTAAGTAAGGTTATCATCCTACTCCATTTGGTAATCATACTTTTACTTTGCTATTATTTGTCAATTTGTAAACAATTCCCCCATACCAAGGAAAAAAATTTCAACTTGGCCTTAGAAATCCTAACATTCTTGTGTTCTTTTACTTCTTGATAGTCAAACTAATTCTTCATGGTCTCTACCCTATTAATAAATTCATATCCATTGAACTTCAAACCAAAATTAGGAACATTCATCTCTATTTTTTACCTTCTCTATTTGCATTCTTAATTGATTTTACAAGTGCCCTCTAATCTACAGACATTTCTGAATTTGTGTGTCTTCTTTCACCATCATCCTCTAAATCACCTTATGCATAGGATTCTTTGGTTCCCTTCCCCTTCATCTTCTTTGTCCACATTATAATAATTTGTTCCCATTCTTCATTCAACCTTTCTCTTAACTCTTCCCTAAGTTTTGACTCCATCTCTTCCAAATCTTGTTGCTTCACTATCTTTGAAGGCATGTTGTCAACCCCTATTTATTCCACTACTTATTGTTATTTTTTGAGGATTACTTGCAGATGCAATAGCATTGCCTTCTTGGTATGTGTTTTCCAAATGCAACAATCACTTACATTTGTATTGAGTATAAATCATGAATAGACATGTCCCTTCATGGGACATGTCTATATGTTAAATAGATAATTAATATAATAATATATTTAATCATATATATTATCTGATAGAAGCTATCAAACATCAACACTCCCTCTTAGCTAAGGAGGATAAAGACACATTGATGTTACACAATTGGTAACATTTAGAAATGACACATAAGGAGAATCTTTGATCAAGAGATTTCCATCATATTTTGATATCACATTAGATATCATGAGTGTTTACCTTCAAAGTATCAACACATAATATTCACCAAATACTCTAAGTAATGGTCTTCAGAATATCAACACTTGATAGTCACCATGTACTCAAATTAGGTAATGGTTTGCACAATATCAACACATGATATTCACCATTTTGATATTGCATTTGAGTATTGGTCTCTAGAATATATGATATTCACCAAATATTCTTTGAATAATGGCCTTCAGAATGTTGAGGTGCAAGATATTCACCAAGTGTTATGTGTAATTGCCTCCAAAACATCAATTTGCATAACATTCACCATATACTCAAAAAACTTCATAAGGTATGTGCACACACATTCTCATAATGCTTACCATATTAAAATTCACCATCAAAATTATAATGTATCATGATCTGCATATACATTGTAAGATATCCATCATAATAGAAAATTAAGTTATTGTAAGATCATCACCTTTCAATAAATTTTGCAAATACAAGTGACATCATTTGGAAGTTTCCACATCCTCATGATGTACATAGGGGGTAGACCCATTAAATCATGCAGTCACACATGTGATACCTTTTGATCTTAGATTGATTTTGACAATTGAGTGTCAACACACTTAAGATGTTTACTAAGTTCATGTTGAGCTAGTAATACATATCGAGTATAATATGTATAGATGTCGAGTTGCAATCAGTGGCAAGTCACTCATGTGCCAAAAAATTCAAATATTTAGTGAACAGTTGATGACAAGAAAGTTCAAGTGTCGAGCAAGATAGAATTATAGTAAGTGTCGAGCATCAGTATTATCAAGTGTCGAGTAATACATAATGGACCTAGTTATTTATGATGGAAAAAAAAAACTATGTAAACTATTTTCAAGCATAATTATGGATAGATCTCGAAGCTTTGAAGATAAAATAGAATCTATTTGGATTCCCTATGCGATCAACATGCAACCAATAATAAAAAATGGAAGGAATTGAGTAGGAAGATGAATGAATCCCAGTCATAGATTCATACCTAACCCTAAGCCACCAAAGTCTTTTTAAAGGGAGATGAAGCCCCATAATTCAGTAAGAGTGAATGTGTATGCGAGGAAGTGATGCGAACGAAGAATTGAAGGAAGTGAGAGGGGTGAATTGATCAGTAAGCATACAAGGTGACTTAGAAGTATGAAAGAATTGCAAAATCAATTTGCAAAACAAAGGAGAAGCTATGCAGCATTGATATAACATATCAAGAGGATCAAGATGGATAGAATTGCAATCTAAAATCAGCAAGGCAAAGTTGTAAGTGTATCAAATCAAACATTCTATTGTTACTTTCTAACAACTATATTAGCAGGGTGAAATCCTTTGGACTAAGGTTGATTTAATAGTCATTGTAAAATCCTTTAACAAGGGGACATTCCAAGTGAGTAATCTAAAGTCCTTTAGCCAGACACACTTCTAATGGGGTGTTAAAATCCTTTAATAGGGTAAGATCTAACAATCCTTTGTAAGCTTTTAACAAGGCAAGCCTTTCATAGGGCAAATCATGAGAATGGTCAAACTATGTAACCTTAATAGGTGAACTTTATCGCTGCAGTAATGAAGAATTGTGGGTGTCATCCCTACCCCAGTTTTACCTTCTCATTGGAGGGTTTATGGGTAATCACATCTAGTGTCAAGTGTTTATGTGGATGCATTTACTTTACATGTTATTTCAATATGTTAATGCATACATTGTTTTTTAAGTTAAAAGTTCTATTGGTTAAAGACTAGTTACTTTTGATTCACCCCTCCCCCCTCTTAGAAGTATATATTTCCCACTTGTATTTCCAACAATTAGTATCAGAGCTGAGTTCTCATTAGGAGAAGCCTTACAGCTTAGAGAAAATATCTTGCAATGAAAGTTTACAAGTTGGGAAAGACCATTGAAAATTAGGAGATTGAGATACATCTCTTACTACAAAAATTGAATGAAGCCAGAGATGCTTTGAGAAGTTCACTGAAGAGAAGGAAAGAGATTGCTATGGTAGAAAATGACACACAATACAAAGAGATTGATACCACAAAGTTATTTTTCAATGGTAACTCTTGTCAATTTGATGTAGCAATTGCAAATCTCACGGAAAATAATAGACTAGAAGATGAAGGAATCAAAAATCTCAACTTGGAACAAGAATCACAAGCTATACTGCTATGTGAGGTGACTAGACAAAAGAAGAAAGCTATAGAAGACAAGGCCATTATTAAAGAAGACAAAAGAGTTTTGGCAAATAGATTGGAAGAAAAATCAGTAGAGCTATCTAGGATCTCAAACATGCAATTGGAGACCCTGAGCCAAATGATGAATGTTCATCATGAGTTGAATGTCAAAGACATTGAGATAACTACATTGAAGTTGTAGAATGAATAGGTATAGAATGACCTAAAAAGAGAAGGATTTTTTTGAAAGTTTCAACAAGCCAAATGAAGTCATCAAATACTTTGAGCAACTACTAAAATCCCCTGGATCTAGTAAACACATATCAGGATTTGGCTACATAAACACTGAAGAAGGAGAATCATCCAAAGCTATTGAGGAAAGAAATAATAAAGGTAAGAATTCTAAACCTACTTCTCATTATTGTGGTAGAAAAGGACATATGCTAATGTTTGTAGGAACAAGAATGTTAGTTAGAATGCTAAGCCTAAGAACATGACTCATTGTCGCAACTACAACAAACAAGGTCATCAAAAACATGAATGTAGAACCAGAACCATGCGTGGACCAAAATTTGAAGGACACTATTACAATTTTCAGAAGTTTGGACATAGAGCCTTTGAATGTAGATCTAAGTCCACATGGTCAACAAACAAGGAAACAAAGGGAAGAAGCTATGAAAACTCCTATAACTAGGATTACAAAACAAGACATAGTTGTCATTATTATCAAGAATATGGACATATCCTTGAGAATTGCATAAGAACACACTTCAATGGTAACTACAACAGATGGTTGAGTCAGACTACATGCTTTAGTTTTTTGAAGACTGGTCATATTGGCAAGCATTGCCCAACAAGGACAAAGGAACCTAACTCAGAGTTCAACAAAGGAAAAGACAAGGTAAATGTTGAACACATCAGAGGAGAGATGAACAAAACAAGGAGGAAGAAAGATGGATGCAGCACATCAAATGAAGGGATCACTTCACTTGATGGTTCAAGTGGTCACATCTCATCAAATTAAGAAAAAGGAGGTATGTGGTACTAATATTTAAAATGTTTTATCATAGATCAATTCCAAAAGAAGTTAGTACTTAAAAGGATATATTAGCATGAAGAAAGATGCAAGATAATAAGGAAAATCTAAGGTCAAATCTTTAAGTTTTCACATTACTGTCGAGTGTGAAAAGTCCTCTTCAATTACTAAGTAAACCACTAGTATGTGTCGAGCTATTAGCCAAAGTTAGTTAAAGTTGAGTCAGTAGTAGCTACTGAGTGAGGGAAATTTCTATTGGTGCTAAGTAAGGGTAATTCTTATAGCTGCTAAGTGATGGTAAAATTAGTGAATGCTAAGTAAAATAGAATTTGTATTGAAGTTGATTTTATAACTGTAAATGTACCATGCAATAAATGATATATTTTGAAAGGGTATAAGGTCAAATTTCACATATTTTTTGTCATTATGAACACAAAGCAAGAGCAAGTAGAGAAAAGGAGTAATTTACAAGTGATATTAAAACATTTTCATGGATCATAGTGAAGTTCAAGCATCAATTCATCGATTTCAAAGGTATTCTTCACCTGTCGAGCTACACAGTTTCATATTTGTTAAACCCTAGCTTGCATAATGACCTTGAGTTCTAAGAATGTAAAGGAGAAGGAACTGTTCAAAGTTCAATTAGTCATTAATGAAGTAAAACAAACATATTTTAGGGCCATACCAAAAGTTTCATATAAGAATGACCCAGCAAGCGCATTATCTGTCATTCTGCCTAAGGTTGTCATGGTTGAAGATGTGAAGAAATTTTATAATTGCAAGGTAGGAGGTATTTGAGACATGGAGATTAGAAAAGCATACGACAGATTATGTGAAAATAGAGAGTTGAATTAGAAATTCAAAATTGTAGAGAGGAAAGACTTTACTTGTGCCCTAGATTTTCCAACTATCTTCAAAACTAAATGGATCAAAATTGTTCTGACCAGAATACATGATAGATGTCTATGGCTAGAAGTTGGACCCATCAAAACTTCAAAGAGAATTGTACATAGGGTTACTGGATACCCAACCCTAGATTGACCCAAAACATTGAGAAGTGACTCTAAAGAGGTGATTGAATGAAATAAAGGAGCCAAGTGGAACAATCCAGGAATGACTATTAACACTATTACATATCCACTTCTTGACTTTGCAGTCAAAGTCGTATCACATAAATTATATCAGTCAATCCAACTAAATAGTGTTCCATGTATAGCAGTTGATGTAGGCTACAAGATAGTCAACAAAGATCATACCCATGATCTTGCAAAACTACAGTTGTAGCAGATAATTAAGAACCTAGGAGCAATAAGCAAGTCAAAGAGTGCTCAATGTAAGTTTGGTTCAATACTGATATGTATATTTTTCTATGTTCAAAATGAGTTCCCATCTTTTGGTAGAGTAGGATTGAAAACTAATAGGTCAATTGATGTGTAAATAAATGAGTATATTGAGCAAATGGGAGAGAATTTTGAGTCAGTGATGACTAGCTATTTTGAAGATTTCAAATAGTCCATGAAACAGAGGTTGAGAATTCCTCTTTCCCTGGTAGAGAAATATTACAATGATATTTTCTTTCTTGTAGACATTGACTACACCTTCATCCAGGCTGTAGTACCTAGAGTTAGATGGTTAAGGCCTCTAGGTCATGAAATTAATATTGATGAAGCTTCAGCTACTATCACTACACTTCTTGCTAAAAGAAGTTGACAAGACTTCCAAAAATGTTGGTAATTATGATGTTTTTAAGTCAAAGGTAGAGATGGAGTTAAAGATTGACTCAACTTTGAAGAAGATAGATAAAATGGTGAAGAAACTTAAAGCTAAGTTTGGGGAAGGAGCTAAAGATAATGATGGAGAAGATGATGAAGAAGAAGAAGAGGAAGAAGAGCTACAAGGTCAAGAACCTCTTGATTTGACCCAAGGAATGGGTGAGGATCAGGAAGAAGAAGGTGTCAAGGGAGAAGATGTCAAGGAAGCACCACCAAAGCCACAGCCAAAGAAGAGAAAAGTCAAGACAAAACCAATTCCACAACCTAAGGGAAAGAAGACTAAAAAACCTAGTGCAACAAAGCCTATAGCTCCAGCAACAAGAGCCGCTACAAGGGCAATGACTCAAAAAGCCAAGGAGTAGGCAAAAGAGAAAATCGAGGCAACTAAGAAGATTGGTTCTGTGTAGAAGAAACCAAGAAGAAAATATGTAGCACAACCAAAAATAGATGATGAGAAGATAGAATTAGAGGACACAAGCCAATTGAGAATGGTAAGTCATGCTCCCAAATCTGATCTTGAAAACATTTGAGATAATGTTAGAGATAATGCAGATTTGATAGGTCTGAAAAACATTGATTTTGGAAAACTTGGTAGAGAAGACCAAAACATGATAGAAGAATCTGTATATGCCATGATGGCAAAATTCAAGAACACTCCTCTTGAATTTGATAACATAATGCTGAAATATTTGTATACAATTATTGAGAATAAGTAGCACTATTGTCTAAACATGGAAAAGGAAATAAGAAAATTTACATTGGCAAGAGTGATGCTAGAATTGTCAAAAGGAAAAATAACTAAGGAAAATAAGAAATATGGTAGCAGATTTGCATCAAAGTATATGGCATTTAGCACTTTGCAGAATAAAATTAAGGATGTTGTGAAGAAATCCACACAAATGTGGAGGTTAATATATGGATTAACAACTGTAAAAGAAGGAGAGGTAGATCCTTTTGAGGGAAGGAATAATGAGGAAGAAGGTGAGGATGAGGAGGAAGAAATAGGAAAAGACAAAGAAGACACTACTATGGAGGAGACACAATAGAAGAAAGATGAGGTGGCAATAGCTGAAGAGCAGCAAGTAGAACAGAGTATGGAAGACTCACAACTGCCAACCATGAGCCCTCCACATGACACAAATACAACTATAGAGACCATAACAATGAAATATTTTCTTGATAAATCACCTCAAAAAATCAATCCATTAACTACATAGGATTTGAAAAAGATACTTGACAAATCCACAGTACAAGCAAGGTTATGTGAAAATCATGTATTGGTTAGTGTGGATGAATTACAAAAAGTAGTAGTTGACATAGCAAAGGAAAAGGTGAACACACAAGAACCACCTACTGCCATCCCTACAACTACCAATGTTCAACCATTAATACAAACAAAGGATAAATCTTCAAAGTTTGACACTACTACAAAAGTTGATGAAGTTCAGACTACAAAAGTAAAGGAGCCAACAAAAGAACAAGCAGGATAGATAGATGTTTTTGTACCTATTGCACAAACACAAGGTGCACCTCAATTGATTATAATTGATCAAGGTAGATCTGATGAAGAATAGGACATACCCAAGGAGAAGGAGCAAGAAGCCATACAGACATTGGTAAACTTGCCAACATCTAGCACTCCTACTAAAGTCCTTTAGAGACAAAGTGATGATGTAATACCATTGCAAATTTCAGCACCAGACTCCAGCTCAACAAAATTTGCTAAGGTATTTCACTATGGTGATGCACTTTTAGATGAAGACATAGTGATACCAAAATATGATTATGCAACAATAACCTTAGAACATATTAATATAATGCAAGAGCCATTGGAAAGAAGAAGAATCAAGAGATACTTAGAAAAGAGTACAAACAAAGGCAAGCACTTCAAGAGATCAAAGACATCTTTTTAGATGCTTTTAGCTTGCAAACACCTGATGAATCAAAACCTATATTGGAACAACTTTCAGAAATTATTGAACAGGTGACTAATGAAGGCTAGGAAACCAATGTTAAACTCAATGAATGATCTAAAAATAAATTTCAAGGGAAAGCAAATGAGAAGATATTTGGTGGAATAACACTATCACAAGTTGAGTTGGCTAATAAAATTGAGAAAGTGAAGAAAGTACTTGAGAACATATTCTCATTGTACACAAAATTGTGTGATCCTACACTTCACACAAGAAATGAGCCACAGAATTTTGAGTCTAGAAAGAAATTTGAAGGTTTTAGGTATGCAACTACCACAAAATCTAGCTCAAAGTGAGAAGCACTTTCATTTAGTGCTTCATAAACAAAATCAACTAGTTGTGTTAATAGTAGAAGAGGAAAACATAAGAGCCAAGTTGATTAATATGCAAGCCTCCCTTACCCCCCATATGGAAATATTCCAAAAAGAACTATCCTATGCAAAAATAGTATTAAAGAAAGGTACCAATATTTCAACATTGGATGGACTAGTTCATCTTGTAGCAGAGACAGTCATCCAGATCAAGTCCTTAGATGTTGCATTAGACAACTAGGATGTTGCTTTGAAGATTATAATGGAAGTCTATAAGAACTTTTTGGACAAATACACAATTAGTGTATAGACCCTTTGACATTAGTATCAAAAAAGGGGGAGAAATATATTAAAGGGGGATACAAATATAAAGTGGGAGATAATAAAGAAGAAATTTTGGAGATAACCCAAAAAAAGGGGAGAACAAGCAAAAGGGGAACAACCAGCCAAAGAACAGGCACAGAATATGAGACAAAAATAGAGTGGTAGGAAATTTTGAAGACAAAAAGTATCAGCATGAAGAAAATCTATTCAGAGAAGAGAATAAATTTGGACACATAATGGGCACATTAACTCAAGGGGAGTTACAAAATTTTGAGGTATATAAGTCTGTTACAGAGTCTTGAAAATTTTGAAGTTTTGTACATATGCCAAACTATATGTATATTATACTTGAGGAAACTAGATTTTTTATGTACAATTAAATGTTTTTGACACTCATGTCAAAATAGGAGATTGTTGATCACATATTCATTTTAACAATTGAGTGTCAACACACTTAACATATTTACTAAGTTCATGTTGAGCTAGTAACACATGCCAAGTATAATATGTATAGATGTCAAGTTGTAATGAGTTCTGAGTCACTCATGTGTCAAGCAAATCAAATTTTCGAGTGAACAGTTGATACCTAGCAAGTTCAAGTGCCAAGCAAGATAGAATTATAGTGTCAAGCATCACTATTATCAAGTGTCAAGTAACACAAAATGGACCTAGTTGTTTGTGATGGCACAAAAAATAATCTAAACCATTTTCAAGCCAACTTATGGATAGATCTTGAAGCTTTGAAGATAAGATTGAATATATTTGGATTCCCTATATGGTCAATGTGCAACTAATTAGAAAAATGGAAGGAATTGAGCAGGAAGATGAATGAATCTCAAGCGTAGATTCATACCTAACCCTAAGCCACCAAAGACTTTTTAATGGGAGACAAAGCCCCATAATTCAGTAAGAGTGAATGTGTATGTGAGGAAGTGATGCGAGCGAAGAATTGAAGGAAGTAAAAGGGGTGAATTGTTCAGTAAGCATACAAGGTGACTTAGAAATGTGAAAGAATTGCAGAATTAGTTTGCAATATAGAGGAGAAGCTATGCAGTATTGATATAACAGATCAAGAGGATCAAGATGGACAGAATTGGATCTAAAATCAGCAAGGCAAAGCTATAAGTGTATCAAATCAAACATTCTACTATTACTTTCTACCAACTATATTAGTAGGGTGAAATCCTTTGGACTAAGGTTGATTTAATAGTCATTGTAAAATTCTTTAATAGGGTGACATTCCAAGTGAGTGTTCTAAAGTCCTTTAGCTAGGCAGACTTCTAACAGGGTGTTAAAATCCTTTAATAGGGTAGGATCTAACAATCCTTTGTAAGCTTTTAATAGGGTAGGCCTTTCACAGGGTAGATCATGAGAATGGTCAAAATTTGTAACCTTAATAGGTGAACTTTATTGCTGCAGTAGTGAAGAATTGTGGGTGTCATCCCCACCCCAGTTTTACCTTCTCATTGGAGGGTTTTTGGGTAATCTATTTGGTGTCAAGTGTTTATGTGGATGCATTTACTTTACATGTTATTTCAATATGTTAATGCATGCATTTCCTTTTCAATTAAAATTTTTATTGGTTAAAGAGTAGTTACTTCTAATTCACCCCCCCACACCACCTCCCCCCCCCCCCCCCCCACCCCTCTCAAAAGTATATATTTCCCATTTGTATTTCCAACAATACCAAAAAATTTACATGAAGTCAAAAATCCCTCTAAAATTTGATATGATCAAGATCTTCAAAGAATAAACTAAAACATCTTATCCACTCATTTAGACAGATGTTTTAGACTCCCTCTAATCATAAATATTTTGAGCTCCTTTAACTTCAAAGAAGTGTTAGACTCTCTCTGAATCTAATATCAATCTTTTTTTATTTGCTAGAGCATCCCCAAAGAGAATGGAAAATATCAAGGCAAATAGCTCTTATAGTACATTCATGGATACAAAAAAGAGATTAACTAAAAAAAGTAAAAAAATTTAGTTCTCAAGATATAATAATAAGAAAATACATATCTCTCTCCTTATCTTGAGTTCCACTTAATATTCTTTAGAGGTAGTAGCTCTAGAAAAGGTTCCTCTTTATGAGGCACTTAGGTTACTCATATATTTCCATTGTTGAGACTGTACTTCCCTCCTTCACACTTTTTACTCAAATATATTCTTTTATCTCTTCTTTACATACTTTTTCCCATTTTTCACACAAAAATTTATAAAATTGGGAATTGCAATGTCCTTAATTTTTCTTTCACTATGGTTTATATATTCTCAAAACATACTATGATCCAATGTTCATTGTTTGCACATTGTAATACTCTATACAAGCCTGACAATCTCAATACTCTATGATCTGCAGAATTATCCTCCTAATCCAATCTATGCTCGTCCCTTGGGCATGTGCTACATAAAATGAGTTAGTGAGATATATTTCCATAAATGGTAGGTTTATAAGTGTGCTCCAATTTTTCATTCTCACAAGCTATGAAATGATATATATATATATATATATATATATATATATATATATATATATATATATATAGGATTAAATCCTTTCCAAACTTTATGTTCTTCCTTCAATGTCTCCCTTTGGCTTGGTGATGACTGGGATCTTTTGGTCTTTTAACTCACAAGTAGGAATCTCCAGCATAAAGATCATTTTTTCTTATTTATGCATAGGACCTAGCATTCATACACATGATGCTCTGCTAGCATTCCTACTACATGTGGTTGAAAGTCATGTCACTATTAAACAATTGTGGAGATGGAAAGTTTGTCATTGTGGAGTATGTATTTGACGTTCACTATTTCCAAGTCTTCATCAATTGTACAGTGATAACCTCTTAATTGTGAAGACCAATATATCAATTATCCTCTATGAAACCAAAATCTCAATCTGTATGTATGTGTTATCCGTTGTGATAAAATACATACTATGATTTCAATATTTGTGATATAATATATATACTTGGCCAATGATCTCAAAGTCTTTGTATCTCCTTCAGTATGCTCTTTGTAGTATTTATAATACCCTCCATGTTAATCAAATAATAATAAATATATTTTTGTCAATTCTACACTATATCTTTGATATGTATGTTGTGGTCGCTATGTATAATTGTCTTTGATATATTTTAGTGTCTATTGCAGAATTCATTCTCTTAATGTGGACACTTTTTCTTGTTCTATTTCTTCACTAATATATGGGTATTCCTCCTAATTGTCTTAAAATTTTATCTTTTATTTATATTTTTAATCTTCCATAGCATAAATTCCTCAGCAAGTTCTCTAACCCATCCATGTATTGTTAGTAATGAATCTTCAGTACGTGTCAATCTACCTTCATGTTGTTAGGTTTTATAGAAGGAACTAGGCTCTGATACCATATTATTTTTGGAGGATCACTTGTAGATGTAATAGCATTGCCTTCTTGGTATGTGTTTTCCAAATGCAACAATCACTTACATTTATATTAAGTATAAGCCATGAATAGGCATGTCCCTTCATGGGACATGTTTATTCATTAATTTGATAATTAATATAATAATATATTTAATCGTGTGTGTGTGTGTGTGTGTGTGTGTGTGTGTGTGTGTGTGTGTGTGTGTGTGTGTGTGTGTGTGTGTGTGTGTGTGTGTGTGTGTGTGTGTGTGTGTGTGTGTGTGTGTGTGTGTGTGTGTTTTCTCATATAATTTTATATATATATATATATATATATCTGATAAAAGTTGTCAAACATCAATACTTATGACATAAACCAAACTTCAATCTATTGGCTCTAATACCAATATGATGCAGAGGCCTAGATTGATTAACGTTTCCTAAAGGGTTTCACTTAAATTGGCCTAGCATCTTACCCCTCTCTAGGGTTTTCTCAAGGACTTACCATGATTTCTCTCTTATTATACCACTCACTTAGGTAATCCTAAATATCCCTCTACTGGAAATATACTTCTAACAATAACTCCCTAAGACCAACCCAATCAACCTCAAGCCCTAACATATCAGGATCTTTTTGTCACATTTCTTCCTAATCATTTAGAGGTGTCTTCAATGTCCTATAACATCTCCCACAACATCCTCCTTTAATTCTATTAGATGGCCTACTAGGAGACCTAGTAGAATTAGGACTATGTTTTTGGTTTTTCAATGCATACTTCCATATTGTCCAAACAAGGGTATGATCTAATGACCATTCTAGACACCCATTCAGATTCCTCACAATATAATAGAATCTCTCAAATAGGTTTTTCCTACAACCCACCTACCACAAAGCTCTCAATCTAAGCCTATTAGGGACTTAGACTAGTTCATTCCCCGATTATTGCACCAAATGCATTCCTTGACCAAAATAATGCTTCAAGAACCTATGTAAAACCTATTAAAAATATCACACTATACTACTAGGTACCCAATCACTTCTTTCCATCTAATGCACATTGCACTTGACCCAAGTTTGTCACATTGGGATACTAAGCCTAAGGCTTGTTACCAAAATTCTCCTTTGATTAGATTGCTTTGTGACCATTTGAACCATATGGTATACACATAGGCCTAGAAAATTCAAATATTTGGCCAAAACTAGTGGTGAAATTTCAAAAAAATCCCACTATTGTTCAAGACCTAAGGTTTTGGTGCAATTGTGAGCAGTTCAATGAATCTTCCTTCCTACTTAACGAAATGACATCCAACTTCAACCAAAATGAAACTAACTCACTTCTCTACACAACCATGAAGTTTTCTTATTAGTTTGAATCCAATTCAATGCAAAATGAATGTAAAGAACATAGGAAATGTGCAAGAAAATATCGCAAAATAATCCTTAATCTTTAATGCTTCTTCAAAATTACAACTACTTTCATCATACAACTTCAATTAACCACATAGGCCTTCTCCTACCTTTTAAACCACATTCCAATTGATCATACCATAACTTTGAACCATATTGTTATTGAATTACAACTTTTTTCTACTTCACAACTTCCAGTTTGGGAGCCTTGTGAAATAGCAAAAGCTTTGCTATTTCTCAAATTGTCTATGTTCATCCTTGTGAAATGGTGATTACATACTAGTTTGAAAACCATGTTTGACCAAAAGAATCATACAAATCATGGTCTAAGAAGACCTTATTATATAGTTAGAATTGCTTTAGAATAACTGAGAAGGGGGGCAAGGCAGTTGGGGGGAGTCAGTTAATCAAGGTCCTAATGTCCTATTCAAACTTTTCACTAATTATAGTTGGAACATTCAACCATTCATTCATCCAATCTTTAACTTTTCTAATTAGCAAGTTATTGTAAATCAACATGCAAGCATAACACATAAGAGATCAACACATAACATAGTGATTTACATGGAAACTCAATTTGGAAAAAACCACTAGTAACATGCTACTCAATTCTCACTCTTCTGAAATGATGTTCTATGAAAGGCCTACCCTATTAAAGGCTTACAACACACTGTTAAATGTGACCTTATTAGAGGATTTAACCACCCTATTAGAAGTGGGCCTACTTAGAGGACTTTAGAACATTCACTTTGAATGCCACCTTGTTAAAGGATTTACAAATGGCTATTAAACCAACCTAAGTCCATAGGATTTTTCAGATTTAATACAATTGCTATAGAGTATTAAAAAATCTTGACCTAACTACAACATACAACTTATTTTGTAGATCTCATATCACTTCTCAGTTGATACCCTTGCCTGGCCTTCAAACTCTGCAATTCTAACAACTTGCCCTCCTTTCAAGCTTAGTCTCCTTAAGTCTCCTTGCTCAATGTATCAGTGTAATCATCTCTTTATGACCACTTGTAGAAGCAGAGCCTCTGTGCTCTTCCTTCTCCTAGATGTCACCACCTTGACACCCTTCCAACCACTTTGCAAATTTGGCTCTTCAACAGCAACTCTCTTCTTCTTCGTCTACAACTCCTTAAATAGAAGTCTTGGTGTTCTTTTTCATGCTCAATTCTTCCATTTTTTAATTTTGATTTGTATGGATTCAGTAGGATTCATTGCATATAACCCATATTTTTTTTCATCTAGAAACTTCTTGAATAATCTTTTAGAATTTTCCCAAAAATGGTTTGCATAGGATTCTATGCCACCAGCTCATCATCCTTATCTTCCAACTTCTTCACAAAATTCAATGTAACCACTTTGTCAGCTTAGATTTAGTGAATCTTCATCATTTGAAATAATGTTGCAGCTTGACACTATTGAAATACTAGTGCTCGGCACATACTATGTTACTCAACACCCACAATGTCTTTCTTGATGCTCAGGACTTGATAATCACTCGGCACCAACTAAGAATTTTTTGATGCTTGGCACCTGAAGATCACTCAATACACACTAAAATTTTCTTTTTGATGCTCGGCTCCAACTGAGAATTTTCTCAGCTTCAACTAACTTTCTTGGCATCCACTAATGATCTTAGTTTAAGCTTTGCATTTAACCTTGTTACAACTTCTTCCTCCAATGTGTCTAAGTGTGACTAACCTCTGTATTTTTCAGTATGCTATCAGTGCATCATTTAACCATTGTCTTAACTGATCCTTGCACTTCATTACAATATCATAACATATACTACATCATATGCAAAAAATAATCTAACATGCAAATAAAAGCATAAGATAACATCATCTAACATATGCTAATCATCAATGAAAGGATACATATCCACCATCATGAAGGATGCATCAACCATGTTGTCTCAATGGATCTCAAATGATAAGAGTGGAAAGGAACTACCACCTGACCGCTTGGTACCTAAGTGGTCCACTCCCACCGTGCTGAGGAGATAACATCAAGTCCCAAACAGGCTATCCAAAATCACAAGCATATATCGCTATAAGTCCAGGAATCCTAAAAGTATACTAACTCAAGGGTTCCAAACACAAAACCGACATCTAATTCCCAGAGGCACACAAAGACATGTAGGAACCTACTATACAAGCGAGAAAGTGTCATCGCATATATCATGTAGAAGTTACCCTAGAAGTTAGCTAAACTCCACGAGTCCCTACTGATCCTCATGCGGCCACTAGTATCCTCTCATACTAACAAGGCATACTACGGAATGCAAGGTCACTACCATGCATTCTCTCTACTCCCATCCTAGTCTATACAAGCACTCGAGGCATGGGCGAGAAAAAAACAATTATATTTTTAGGTTCATTTAGTTAGTATTAGGTGTGAATGTTTTCACTTTTTAAACAACTTACAATGAGTTACCCTGGTAGCCTCTTAGGGCCCCAGCCCCCATTGCAAGCCACTTCCTAACAATACAAGTAGATAACCTACCCTAAGCTCATGGAATCATAAATCTCAAAATCATAAAAGATAATCCATAATAAGAACATCAAATATGCACAATAAAGGCATCAAATCTCCATGAGCAAGCATCCATAGAAAATCATGACCACAACAACTCCCTATTCGCAACTGAAGCATCATTGATAATCAAAAGTATCCATTGGTTCTCAATAACCAAAATATATCTCAAATCATACTAATCAAAGACTCCAAAATGGTTGAGTCAAACATGTCACAACATGACATCATAAAA
The DNA here is from genome assembly GCA_028749045.1 of Cupressus sempervirens. Lineage (NCBI taxonomy): Eukaryota > Viridiplantae > Streptophyta > Pinopsida > Cupressales > Cupressaceae > Cupressus > Cupressus sempervirens. The sequence goes on from CM053792.1 coordinate 722,010,107, forward strand.
TAACATTTCAGTCCCATCATGGCGACTAAAAAATAAACCAAGGATAACTGATCGATGACTCAAAAATGATTAACTCAAGTGTCTCATACATAAGGATTTCAGCTATAACAATCAATAATTGCAAACATTACATAGAGCATTCCATCACATAGCCATGGTTGTTAATAAAGATCAGAAATAAGACATCATCACGACATTACAATCATAACCCCCAAGCCTCTAGTAGATGTCCTATAACTGGTCAACACTAGTCAACCCAAAACCCAAAACAAATAGCATATAGAAAACACAATGCAAGCACATGTTTTGGTTTTGCTAAAAATTACATCATTGAATTAAATGTAGGGGTCTCAATTTACATTTCCAATTTTAGATAATGAATGGAGAATCAATTGTACATTTTTTCCAACCCATGTATTGTTTAGATGGATAAACGTTTCTCCCTATAACTCTTAGAATCAATTTTCCATTTATTCTAATGATAAATTGTTTATATAAACATTAGTTGAAAAAGACCCCCATCAAATTTAAATAATAATTGAAAATTTACCAACTCTTTTCATATCCATCTATCCAAGTTAAAATGATTAAATTGAATCTATATTATTCAACTATAACATTATAAAATAATTTGTTATTAAAAGAAATACTCTCTTAATACAAACCATTTATCAATATAATAATTATTTATTATTAATAATGTATATATATATATATATATATATATATATATATATATCATTTTATAAAAATGAATTATATAAAAAAAATTGAATTATAATAATATATATATATAATATTTAATATCTTTTAACCATGCATTAAAAAAAAAGTTGAATGTTTCATCCTTTTCATCCACTGGCGGTCACATATACGTGTGCGGCTTTATGTATAGCAAAGTTGTGCAGGCCTGCTATCGCAGACCCGTGACAGTACACTGTCCCACGGCCTACGGCAGCAATGCCAACGGCCTCTACTCCCAATGCACAAGGAGGTGGGGGGTACGGGTTCATCCCTTCCCGCCCCTTTTTACCATGTGAAAATTTTATATGTATTCTTTTTTTAAAACGTTTTTAATAAACATTTCCCATTGATGCAATTTGTGATTCAAAATTTTAATAAAGTTTTATCACTGTGATTTAAAATATTCGATTCAATATATATATATATATATATATGTATGTATATATATATATATATATATATATATATATATATATATATATATGTATATACATATATATATATATATATATGTATATTTATATATATACTCGTAGAGTTTAATCAAGTATCACAACATATATATATATATATATATATATATGTATATTTATATATATACTCGTAGAGTTTAATCAAGTATCACAACATATAAACATATATATATATATATATATATATATATATATATATATATATATATATATATATATATATATATATATATATATATATATATATATATATATATATATATATATATATATATATGTATATATGTATATATGTATATATGTATGCAGATTCGTAAATATAAACATGTATATTTTACAATGAACATATACACAATTTATTTAAATGTTTCAATGTTCAGAATTTTCCTATAAACTATTTGATCTCTAAATTTATCCAATAATTTTCTAATGGATTTGGCTACAATTTAAACCCTAGCCCCGTGTTCTCTTCAAATCTATACATATAAGGTGTTTTCAAATAAATTTTAACTACCCAAATTGAGAATGCATACAACCAAAGATAGGAAAATCATCAGAAAACATATGGAAGACACAAAGAAGACAAAAGTGCAAGATGCATAAATAGCATAAGTAAAATCACAAGAGTCTACCCAGATTCTGATGCTAATTCACTTCTCCTCAGAAAACCCGCAGAGCAAGCTCCTCCCTTCTCCAAAGTTTTTGAGTCCTCCAATGCTCCAAAACACTCTCCAAAGGCTATGTCTAAGCTTCTAGGAATGCCTGAATATAAAGAGCTCTCAAGAAGCACCTAGAATGTCTCTAGAAACAACTAGAAGGTGTCACCAACTAAGCATGTGTTTTTTCCAACCTTCTAGATGAGTCATAAGGTTGTAGACACCATGTGCTTAATTGGTGCACTAACCCCCGTGTTGTTGACATATGAGAAATGAAAAGGTGTGTTAACTCCTAGGCAAGCTTATAACTCTTATTTAATTTTTTTAATAACTTTCATTTTAATTTTTATAAATTTTGTTATTATTATTTATTTATTAATTTATTATTATTTTATAATTATTATTAGTTTTTAATTTCTAATTTTCTTTTATTTAATTATTTTTCCTCAATTAATTAATTATAATCAAAATATCAAAGATCATGATATTTTATTAATTTTCTCCAAATAATTAATTTATTGATTAAATCTATTTATTAAGACTTAATTAATAGAAAATTCACCATAGATCTCCAAGATAAAATATAAAAACCCATCATATAACAATTCACACAAAATTAGTCTAAAGGGTTAAAAATCACGAAATATGTCATCCGACACATTCGGTGGGTAAAATATCCAGATACTTGTCCTACCTCACTAGGACAAATGGTTTAAGGGTTTGGGATTTGGACTTGAGAATTTATCTCCTTTCTCTTATCATTGAGATAATGTAATAGGGTACGCTCATCTTGACAATTTAGAGAAGTCGATACCTGGTACCTACAACCTGCATAAAAACCATTCATGTACATAAAATATATATATAATACTAAGCTAAACAAGCAATGGCAGGAAGTGGTGCATCGTGTAGATCCCAACTAGCAAGTGACTACGACTCCCTTCCTTAACAATATCAAAAATGCCATACAATAAGAACAAACATGCACACCATACACATGCAAGTATGGGGTAAGTATCCATAATAAAACACATGAGATAATAAACCATCTAACTAATCATCATCATAACTGAAAGCAATGTAATGATCATCATGCATACATGAAATGTAAAGTCTAAATGATCTCATCATATATCCACTGAATCCATAACATAATGTCTGATAGTCTCAAAACAATACTACTAATCCATCAACATAAAACTAGTCTAACATAGTCTGATAATAATAACAACTATTTCCAAAAAATATGTGAACAAGGGTAGGCACTACATCCACCCCCCCTTGGATTAGGCTTACTCCTGGAAGCCTACAAATGGGTAGGGATATAACTCTCGTAATCTAGCTACATCCTCCCAAGTAGCTGGAGAATCATCAGTAGGGTCCCATTGGACCCTTACTTGCTCGATGGTTCGACCCCTGAGGGTCAACTCTCACTGCTTCAGAATACGAATCGGCTCCAAAGCCAGCTGCTCGTCCTCTACCTACAACGCATTCCAATCAAGAACATGTACAACATTAGGAATATACTGCCAAAGTACTAAAACATGGAAAACATCATGAATGCGAGCTAGGTTGGGCGGTAGAGCAAGGCGGTAAGCAACCGGGCCAATCCTCTCAAGAATCTTGAATGGTCCCACAAAGTGAGGTGCTAGCTTAGAACCCTTTCCATATCGGATCAGACTCTTTCGCAGATGCACTCTCAAGAGAACTTTATCACCCACAACAAACTGCTTATTTGTCCTATGTGCATTAGCATACTTCTTCTGCCTATCCTGTGCCGTAGTCAAGTGCTCACAGATACACACTACCTATTGCTCCATATCATGAAGCATCTCAGGACCCAACAGGATGCGATCCTCAAGATTGTCCCCACTTAATGGTGTATGACAAGGACATCCATATAATGCCTAAAATGGTGCCATGCCAATAGAACTATGATACCCATTGTTGTAAGCAAACTCCACTAGGTAGAGATAGTCCTCCCAATGTGTCTGCCTATCCATCACATGCATCTGTAACATATCCTCAAAAACCTAATTCACCCTCTCTATCTGACCATCTGTCTCTGGATGATATGCTGAACTGAAATTTAATTGCACTCCAAGCTCATGCTGCAATGATGTCCAGAATGCGGATGTGAATACAGGATCCCTGTCAGAAATGATCTTTTGGGGAATACCATGTAATCTCACAATGTCACGCATGAAGACATTAGCTACAGAAGCTATTGTGTAGGAAGACTTGATCGGTGAGAAATGTGCCACCTTAGTCAACCGATCAACGCTGACCATGATAGCATCATGATGACAAACAGTCATAGGTAATCCTACTATGAAATCCATGGAGATGATATCCCACTTCCAAGAAGGAATGAGATTTGGCTGCAAAAGTCTAGTTGGGTGCTGATGTTCTGCCTTGACTCTTTGACACTCAAGACACCTAGCCACAAAATCAGCAATGTCTCGCTTCATCCCAAACCAAAAGAACAAACATCTCAAATCAGCATGCATCTTCTTGACACCTGGATGTGCTGAGTAAGGTGTACGATGGGCCTCTGCTAGAATCAAGGTGCGAAGCTCATCCAGAAATGGCACATAAATCCTCTCCAAATGTCTCAAAAGACCATCTAACTCTCAAACGTAGCCTGCAAACTTACCTTCCAGAGGTCTTCCTGAATCTATCTCTCTGCACACTTCCCGATACCAAAAGTCTATAGGAAGTGCCTGAAGAATCTGACTCCTCAAATCCACACTAAGAGTCATAGATGATACCACATGTCTCCTGTGACTCAAAGCATCTACCACCACATTCTCCTTTCCCTGAATGTACTTAACCTCAAAATCATACTCGCATAGAAATTCCATCCATCACCTCTGGCGAGCATTCAAATTAGGCTGAGTGAAAATGTACTGAAGACTGTGATGATCACTATGTAGCTCGAATCTATGCCCCAACAAGAAATGTCTCCACCTTGTCAAAGCATGAACTACTGCTGCTAACTCAAGATCATGCATAGGATAATTTAGCTCATGATCCTTGAGCTTGCGTGATTCATACGCAATCACCTGTCCATTCTGCATCAAAACTACCCCAATCCCTTCAAGAGAAGCATCTATACACACCATGAAATCACCTTCTAGATCAAGTACGGCTAAGATCGGTGCACTAGTAAAAAGCTCCTTGAGCTTCTGAAATGCTTCCTCACACTCCTTCGTCCAAATAAACTTCTTTCCTTTCCTCTGAAGAAAAGTGATAGGATGTTCTATCCTAGAGAAGTTTTGGACAAATCTGCGATAATAACCAGCTAGGCCCATGAAACTAGGAATCTTTGACATATTAGTCAGTGTAGGCCAATCTATTATCGCCTGAATCTTTGTAGGATCCACTGAAATACCATCACCTAAAATGACATGCCCTAAATACTGAATCTTCGATTTGAAGAATTTGCACTTAGCTGCATTGGCATAAAGTTGATTGTCTCTTAAACACTGCAAAACCAATGACAAGTGACTTAGAATATATCAATATGTCATCAAGAAACACCAGTACAAATCTATCCAAATAAGATCGGAACACTCCATTCATCAAACTCATGAAAACTGATGGAGCATTAGTCAACCCAAAAGGTACCACTATAAACTCATAATGCCCATAGCGAGTTCAAAAGGTGGTCTTGTGAATATCGGCTTCCTTAATGTGAAGTTGGTGGTATCCTGACTTAAGGTCAATCTTGGAGAATACTGTAGTTCCCTTGATCTGATCAAATAAGTCATCAATCCTAGGTAGAGGATACATGTTCTTAATAGTCACCTTATTCAACTGTCTATAATCAATACAAAGGCACAAAGAACTATCTTTCTTCTTCACAAAGAGCACTGGGGCTCCCCATGGTGATACGCTAGGTCAAATGCTCCCTTTGGCCAGAAGTTCCTCTAGCTAAAGACGTAACTCACCCAATTCCTATGTAGTCATATGATAAGGAGGTTTAGAAATAGGCTCCACTCCAGGAATCAAATCAATGCTAAAATTGATGTCCCTCTTTGGAGGCATGCCTAGAATCTCACTTGGAAAAACATCTGGGTACTCTTGTAAAATCGGGTGATTTAAAGTCTTCCTCACGAGATCTTTCGCATCAAGATCATTTACCATAACAGCAAATATCTAACATCCCTTACGAAAACTCTGCTTCAATTAAAAAGCAAAAATCATCTGCAGACATATAGGCCTTAGTATCCCAACTATCTTCACATCATTCCCTTGGTCATCTTGGCACATAATAATCTTCTTCTTGCAATATATACTAGCTCTATGAGAGCCAAGCTAGTCCATTCCTAAAACCACATTGTAGGAGCCAAGGGGTATGACTCGAAGATCCACTACAGTATCAAAGCTTCCTAAGCTAAGCCCACACTTATGAACTACAGAATTTGTGGAGACCTTAATACTTGAGGCTAGTTCCACTTGCCAACCATGATCTTGCTTCACCGCATCCAGCTTACACTTAGAAACTATATATAGTGAAATAAATGAATCTGTAGCTCCTGAATCAAACAATACTGAAAGAGATATACCTCAAATAGTACCTGTGGTCTCAACCACTATTCCCTGATGATCTGCCTGATGGTGATCTACTGCAACAAATACTCTATGGGCTCTACCTACATCTCCAACTGTAGGCTCTGAAACTGTAGGCCTAGATATTGAAAACTAAGGTGCTCGTTGTGGACACTGAGCTACATAATGTCCAATCTGACCACATGAAAAACATTCTATATTTCTGCCAGATCCTTTACCCATAGGTGGTACATTTGATTGTTGACGATTGTTCCTGCTAACAAAAGATTGACTGCTCTAAGCTGGTTGATTGGACTAATTTTGTTTATTGCGCTAAGCATTGTGGTTGTTCTTGGAGTTAGAACCTTTGCCACCACCTTGAGCCTGAGAATTTGATCCCTTCTACTACTGCGTCTGTTGAGACTGCTATTGATACTATTTCCCTTTAGAAAAGGAAGGCTTCCTGTTACCACCTGAATTGTAGTTGCCTTTAGATCTTGATGTTGCTAGCGCTCCTACAAAACCTCCTTGACCAAGGTTGACACTTTGCTCAACAAGGATAGCTCAACATACTGCATCCTTGAGGTTTTTTGGCTCAAATACCTTGACACCCCCAATTATACGGTTGTTCAAACCCCTAATAAAGTGTTGTGTCAACTTAGCTGAATTTTCACTAAATCCTGAAAAAGACATGAGCTCATAAAACTTATGCTCATACTTGGTCACTGACGTAGTATACTGTTTAAGATTATGAAATTCATCTACCCTTTGTTGCTTCCATTCCTCTGGTAGGAATCATTCGCAGAAACTTTCTAAGAATAATTCCCATGTGACACTGCTCATATTGATTCCCAGCTTCTTCTCCTCAATTGTCCACCAAGTGGCCCCAAAATTCTCCGAATTGGTGATCAAAAATCTTGCCTTAACATTATTGTCAAAATCCTGCATGGCAAAAATCCTATCGAGGGAAATAAGCCACTGCTATGCCACATGACTAAAACCTTGCCCATTGAAAGGCTTGACCTTGGATCTCGAAAGATCCTTCATCTGAGTGGACACAATGGACCTTTGACGATACTTCCAAGGGTTCCTAGACCTGGGTCTATGCTCTTGTTCTGTCTGATGTGCTTTGGGCTTATCTTGAATAGGAGGTAGATGTTCAAGAATAGTCTGTATCATCTGTCTCAAATCAACCTCTTCAAACTCAGCTTGGTCCTCTCTACAGCTCTCTTCCTATTGCCTACTAGCGTGCTCTCCTCTGCTCTTGTCATGAGCAGATCCCCCATGGGCAAACTCATGGACACTGATAGCTTTGCCATGACCATGACCTCTACCACGGCCTCTATCATGGCCTCTAACAGAAGACCTAGTCCCAGATACCATCCTACAATAGTACAAAGTAGTATTACAATCAAAAGACACATGTTTGCAATAGACTAAGTTCAACCCTATGATTAGGTTTAAGTAAAATTTTCAGTTTTGAAAACTAAGTGTTGAAGTATGAAAAATATACAAGTAACAGTTCAGGTTCTATTTCAGTTCACCTAGTTTCAAGTTGAAGAGATACACTTAATAGTTCAAAGTTCTAGTTGTTCCAAAATACCCAGAGCTCCCAATGTAGAAACTCAGGCTTTGATACCAAATGTAATGCCCCACCAAGGGATCCAAAGAATTAACCTAGAATTTCACTAAGTTTGGTACCATTTTTTTTTTTAAACATAAAAGTAAATACCAAAAATAACTTATACACAATAATGGAAGCAATAGCAATGTCCATCTAAAAGTAAACATAACATACACAACAAGTTACATTCTTTAAGGATCCCTTAACGTTGAATTACATCTAAATCAACTAACATTATTGAATCCATCTAATACAACAACCACATGAAATAATAATGATAAGTCCAATGTTTATACATTACATTTCTAATTGCTCAATCATCCACTGTACATGTCACAGGGAATGAAGAGCTTAAAAGAATATACATATGTGAAATAAGGTACATCATCCTATTCTAATCCATGATACATCAAAGTAAAGATAATCACATGATACACATGATACATCATCATAGAAGACATATACATCCATCATAAAGATCAAACATAATAAACTAAGTGCACGGTTTCTCCCAACCGTTAATAGCATCATTAGACCATCGTGGGCCCTAGCCATCCCTCCATGCATAACATTCCAAATCACCAAAGAGATCATCGGTATTAGCATAGTAGGAATGTCACTCCTAACATATATTACATCATATGAAAAAAATAATCTAACAAGCAAATAAAAACATAAGATAACATCATCTAACATATGCTAATCATCAATGAAAGGATACATATCCACTATCACAAAGGATGCATCAGCCACGATGTCTCAATGGATCTCAAATGATAAGAGTGGAAAAACACTACCACCCGACCGCATGGTACCTAAGTGGTCCACTCCCACCGTGCTGAGGAGATAACATCAAGTCCCAAACAAGCTATCCAAAATCACAAGCATAAATCGTTATAAGTCCGGGAATCCTAAAAGTATACTAACTCAAGGGTTCCAAACACAAAACTGACATATAATTCCCAGAGGCACACAAAGACATGGAGGAACCTACTATGCAAGCGAGAAAGTGTCATCGCATATATCATGTAGAAGTTACCCTGGCAGTTAGCTAAACTCCACGGGTCCCTACTAATCCTCATGTGGCCACTAGTATCCTCTCATACTAACAAGGCATACTACGGAATGCAAGGTTGCAACCATGTGTTCTCTCTACTCCCATCCTAGTTTGTACAAGCACTCGAGGCATGGGCAAGAAAAAAACAATTATCTTTTTCGGTTCATTTAGTTAATATTAGGTGTGAATGTTTTCACTTTTTAAACAACTTACAATGAGTTAACGTAGTAGCCTCTTAGGGCCCCAACCCCCATTGCAAGCCACTTCCTGACACTACAAGTAGATAACCTACCCTAAGCTCATGGAATCATAAATCTCAAAATCATAAAAGATAATCCATAATAAGAACATCAACTATGCACAATAAAGGCATCAAATCTCCATGAGCAAGCATCCATAGAAAATCATGACCACAACAGCTCTCTATTGGCAACTGAAGCATCATTGATAATCAAAAGTATCCATTGGTTCTCAATAACCAAAATATATCTCAAATCATACTAATTGAAGACTACAAAATGGTTGAGTCAAACATGTCACAACATGACATCATAAAATAACATTTCAGTCCCATCATGGTGACTAGAAAATAAACCAAGGATAACTGATTGATGACTCAAAAATGATTAACTCAAGTGTCTCATACATAAAGATTTCAGCTATAACAATCAATAATTGCAAACATTACATAGAGCATTCCATCACATAGCCATGGTTGTTAAGAAAGATCAAAAATAAGACATCATCATGACATCACAATCATAACCCCCAAGCCTCTGGTAGACGTCCTATAACTGGTCAACACTAGTCAACCCAAAACCCAAAACAAATAGCATATAGAAAACACAATGCAAGCACATGTTTTGATTTTTCTAAAAATTACATCATTGAATTAAATGTAGAGGTCTCAGTTTACGTTTCCAATTTTAGATAATGAATGGAGAATCACTTGTAGATTTTTTTCAACCCATGTATTGTTTAGATGGATAAATGTTTCTCCCTATAACGCTGAGAATCAATTTTCCATTTATTCTAATGATAAATTATTTATATAAACATTAGTTGAAAAAGACCCTCATCAAATTTAAATAATAATTGAAAATTTACCAACTCTTTTCATATCCATCTATCCAAGTTAAAATGATTAAATTGAATCTATATTATTCAACTATAACATTATAAAATATTTTGTTATTAAAAGAAATACTCTCTTAATACAAACCATTTATCAATATAATAATTATTTATTATTAATAATGTATATACATTAATATACTTATATATATATATATATATATATATATATATATATATATATATATATATATACACACACACACACACACACATATACATATATAATTATCATCTTATAAAAATGAATTATATAAAAAAAAAAAAAATCAAATTATAATATTATATATATATAATATTTAATATCTTTTAACCATGCATTAAAAAAAAAAGCCGAATGTTTCATCCTTTTCATCTGCAGGTGGTCACGTATATGTGCACGGCTTTATGTATAGCAGAGTCGTGCAGGCCTGTTGTCATAGACCTACGATAATACACTGTCTCAGGGCCTGCGGCATCAATGTTGTCGGCTTCTGCTCCCAATGCACAAAGGGGTTGGGGGTACGGGTTCATCCCTCCCCGCCCCTTTTTACCATGGAAAAATTTTATATGTTTTTTTTTTTTAAAACATTTTTAATAAACGTTTCCCATTGATGCAATTTGCGATTCAAAATTTTAATAAAGTGTTATCACTGCGATTTAAAATATTCAATTCAATATATGTGTATATATATATATGTGTGTGTGTATATTTATATATATATATATACTCAAAGTTTAATCAAGTATCATAGCATATATATATATATATATATATATATATATATATATATATATATATATATATATATATGTATGTATGTATGTATGTATGTATGTATGTATGTATGTATGTATGTATGTATGTATGTATGTATGTATGTATGTATGTATGTATGCAGATTCGTAAATATAAACATGTATATTTTACAATGAACATATACACAATTTATTTAAAGGTTTCAATATTCAGAATTTTCCTATAAACTATTTGATCTCTAAAAATCCAATAATTTTCTAATGGATTTGGCTACAATTTAAACCCTAGCCCCGTGTTCTCTTCAGATCTATGCATATAAGGTGTTTTCAAATAAATTTTAACTACCCGAATTGAGAATGCATACAACCAAAAATAGGAAAATCCTCAAAAAACATATGGAAGACACGAAGAAGACAGAAGTGCAGGATGCGAAAATAGCATAAGTAAAATCACAAGAGTCTACCTAGATTCTGATGCTAATTCGCTTCTCCTTAGAAAACCTGCAAAGCAAGCTCCTCGCTTCTCCAAAGTTCCTGAGTCCTCCAATGCTCCAAAACGCTCTGCAAACGCTATGTCTAAGCTTCTAGGAATGCCTAAATATAAAAAGCTCTCAGGAAGCACCTAAATGTCTCTAGAAACAACTAGAAGGTGTCACCAACTAAGATGTGTTTTTTCCAACCTTCTAGATGAGTCATAAGGTTGTAGACACCATGTGCTTAATTGGTGCACTAACCCCCATGTTGTTGACATATGAGAAATGAAAAGGTGCGTTAACTCCTAGGCAAGCTTATAACTCTTATTTAATTTTTTTAATAACTTTCATTTTAATTTTTATAACTTTTATTATTATTTATTTATTACTTTATTATTATTTTATAATTATTATTAATTTCTAATTTCTAATTTTCTTTTATTTAATTCTTTTTCCTCAATTAATTAATTATAATCAAAATATCAAATATCATGATATTATATTAATTTTCTCCAAATAATTAATTTATTAATTAAATCTATTTATTAAGACTTAATCAATAGAAAATTCACCATAGATCTCCAAGATAAAATATAAAAACCCATCATAAAACAATTCACACAAAATCAGTCTAAAGGGTTAAAAATCATGAAATATGTCATCCAACACATTTGGTGGGTAAAATATCCAGATACTTGTCCTACCTCGCTAGGAAAATGGTTTAAGGGTTTGGGATTTGGACTTGAGAATTTATCTCCCTTCTCTTATCATTGAGATAATGTAATAGGGTACACTCATCCTAACAATTCAAAGAAGTCGATACCAAGTACCTACAACCTGCATAAAAACCATGCATGTACATACTATATATATATATATATATATATATATAATACTAAGCTAAACAGGCAATGGCAAGAAGTGTTGCATCGTGTGGATCCCGACTAGCAGGTGACTGCGACTCCCTTTCTTAACCATATCAGAAACACCATACAATAAGAACAAACATGCACACCATACACATGCAAGTATGGGGTAAGTATCCATAATAAAACACAAAAGATAATAAAACATCTAACTAATCATCATCATAACTGAAAGCAATGTAATGATCATCATGCATATATGAAATGTAAAGTCTAAATGATCTCATCATATATCCACTGAATCCATAACATAATGTTTGATAGTCTCAAAACAATACTACTAATCCATCAACATTAAACTAGTCTAACATAGTCTGATAATAATAACAACAATGTCCAGAAAAGATGTGAATGAGGGCAGGCACTACAGTTGTATTGGGTCCTTGGTTACATCCATTAGATAGTTTTCTGCACCACCTTGGCTTACAATAGAATTATTATCTCCTAGTGCTACTATTCTTTGATGTTCTTATCATATTTGAAGAACATCTAGAGTCTATATAGCTCACATTATTTTCACTAGCATTTGTTTTGAAGCAAGAAATGAATAAATTTTGTTTATCTTCTATAGTGCTATAAACACTTCTCTTTTCTATTTCAACTTATTTACTCCAACATTATGAAGCATAATATCCAAAATTATTGCAATGAAAGCATTGGACATTAATTTTACTATTTTTCTCACATTACTTATCCCGCTTCTCTTCCTGCTCCTCTAAAGTTGCTACTTCTACTTGTAGAATTGTTAGATTTGCCTTTATATTTAGTCTTATAATTATCATCACTTTTACTTTGAGGCTTGAATAATGTATTTTTCCCTCTTAAATATTTTTTAGAGGTAAATATTTTCTCCAAGGTTTCTTCATTACCTTTAATTCTTTTTCCAATAGTTAATAAAATCTCACTCAATTCATCAATTTTCATGTTTGAAAGATCCTTTGAAATCTCACTTGTGGAGACCACACCTTCAAATTTTGGAATTAAAATTATTAAAATAATTTCAATGACATGTGTTTCATCTACATCTTCCCCTATTAGGGGAGAAGATTCAATACTTTAGCACCCTAACTTTACACTTCTCAAAATTCTACATGGAAATTTCAAATCACTCCCAATATTTTATAACTTACTTGGCAAGTCATCTACTTATAACTAATATTTCAAGTCTACGTCATCAATTATGATGTAAAATCATCATGATTTTTTCCAACATATCCAAAACAACCCAAATAAAAGGTGAGACCAATGGTCGTACAAAAAGGGTACCCATACTTGCACAACTAATGTGGCATCACGTCATTGGTTTCTTTTTGAAACTAAGGGTACATTTCATTCAACTATGGGTAGTCATCATTGTATTAACAACTTCAAAGTCACAATGATTGTTACAATGTTGACAAAAGAATTGGACATTAATTCAATAAATATGGATATTAAATCAACAATTGTGGGCATCAATTCAATAACTCCTATTGAAACCATTGGAATACATTCAAGTACTAGGTTCTTTCCCCTATTTCATATGACTCATTAGATCATCTTTTTCATAAATGTATTGAGAGATTCACTAGTATAATTTTCTCTCATTGTTTGTAATTTAGCAATTTGTGCACCTTAATATGCATTACTTAATATTTTTCATGCTTTCTTGGAATGAACACCACCAGTTATGGTAGGAAATGTAGCTAGAGAAATTGCACCTTGAATCAAGAAAAAGCTTCATTATCTTTCTTTATATTTTTTTTGTATTGTCTTTTGTTGGACATGTAATGCTTTTACATCTTCTATCTCATCATATTCATTTTGAACAATATACCACATATCATTATATTTGACTGGAATTTGCATTCGAGTACACCAATATGTAAGATTATCTCCATCAAAGACATGAATCAACACATTAACCATTACATTATTTTTTATACTTTCCATAAACTATGTACACTTACCCAAATGCTCAACACATAATTCAAGAGAGTTCTCTACAAATGAATACTATTCTTGTCCCTTCAATTGAAACCTACACACACAAGCAAACATTTTTCTTATTATTTTATTTGAGAAATAATTATCAATTACAATAGATAATGCACTTGATTATCCAAAAATGTTAGACCTCTTACAATAATTTTTCTATATTCCTATTCTCAATATGTCACTTTATTATTATGATATAAAAAGAAAATTCAAAATATCACAATTTTTAATTTTTAAAAAAATATTACGTAATATCCTTCAAATAAAAAAAATCTTCAAAGATTTAAATACTCAAAGTTTTTATAAGCTATAGTCAATCTTTGATAAAGTATAAACCATAAAATTTTAATAGATATACAAAGTTTTCCCTCAAAATATTTTCTAGGTTCTCTCTTCAAACACTTTCTTTTCACATTGAGCACAGAGACCTTTGTGCCATGTTGCAAACACCACAAAATATAGCACCAACCTCAAATTATTTCATGGATCTTTGTCTTCAGCTATGACTGAGATCTTTTCAATTTTCTTAATCTCGTGTTGTTTCTCTTAGTGACTTTTTCACATCCAATCACTCTCTTCTTTTTCAAGATTAAAGATTGTCAATATGATGGTCAACAAATAAAACCAAAATACAACCACCTATGTAGGGGGAAATGGAATCAACCACCCTAACACATAATGAAGGGGGAAAACCAAGATCCACCTCTTAAGATAGGTTTGATTAACACAAAAGGAAGTGCCAATGTGTGGCCTGTTAGAGTAAAGTGTTAATTTAATTTCATTATTAAATTATCTTTACTCCCTTCTTAAGATTTCACTTTATGCACTTTTCATTTCCATTTAATAATTAATTAGTAATTATTAAATGTCATTTACCTTTTAGGTTACCCTTTTTTTGGGTTTCGATCTCCTTCTATAAGGATTGATCTTTTGTAATTATCTATTGTCTTCTTCATTTATGAGAATACAATTTTCATATTTTCAGAGCAAAACCCTTGCCTCTTCTTGTCTTTTTCTTCTTTGTGATAGGTTTTTACATGAAGGTATTCTTCAAGCTTTGTGGATTTTTATTTCTCAAATCCTTCATGGTATCAGAGCCAAATATGTTGTAGTTTGTTTGGTATTTGGAGAAAAAGAAGAATAGGGGTTTGACAAAATAGATCTAGTGTTTTTTTTTTTTGGTGAAAATAGGGGGGTCTTTGATCTTTGGAGCACTTTGAGATGAAAAATATGTCATGGTTTGATTCAAAAGGCACCAAAACCCCTATTTTCATATAAAGTTTGTTTATTTTGGACAATGTTGACCTAGGAGGCAAAGAGATTTTGCATGCTAGGGTCGTACAGCATTTGGCACACATATGAAGGCACTTTTTTTTAAAATAAATAAATAAAAGGGAACTTGAACGTGCTATGATGTATAAAAAACCATAGTGGTTATCACTGCCATTGATGATTTTGTATTCTAGTCGCCACTTTACCATTTTTCAGTTGCCGCTACCATATTATCCACCACGCTCTGCTTCCCACCACTTTAGTCAAACTGTCGCTTCCCTTTTTTCTTAGCTAGAGGCATCTCCACTCAACCACCACTGGTAGTGGTGATTATATATATATATATATATATATATATAATTAAAAAAATATTGCTAATCCAGAGGCCATGTTGGTTTTCTCGCGATATCTTGAGCATACGAGGGTCTTTTTTCGATCCAAAATAAGCGTCAAAAACTTGGTTCAGAGATGAAGACAATGGAATGGGTTTTTTTTTTTTTTTTCAACTTGGTACCTATTTTTGCAATTGAAGTCCATTGATGACTTCTATCTTTTGGGGGGCGTAACTTCTTCATTATAGCTTCATTTTTTGATCTAAAAAAAGTGTCTGAAAGCTCTTCTCAAGAAATTTCTAGATTCTTTGTCATTTCACTAGTATTTTGTACCAAGAATTTGTGATTCATATCTGAAGTTTTTTTTCTCTTTTCTCATTTAGGCATTCCTACTAGCAACTCGGGTTCAATTTTTTGTATTGTGGGAGGTGTTTTGTATTTATTTTTTTTGTTATTTACATCAATAAACCAAAACTTTTTTCAAAAAAAATTCAACACCTTCTAAAACAATGAACAAGACCTCTTCTTTTCTAGAACTTATGACTCCTTATAACTATCACACATGGAAGACCTTGATGACATGGCTTCTCTAGTCAAAAGGGTTCTGGCCTTATTTAGATGTAGCATAGCTAGTTTTATAAAGGCCTTTTGAGGTCATGCAACACAGAACCAAAATGGATGAAATAATAGGATTTATTTCTTTACAAGTATCTGACAATCTATAGTTTCATCTTGATGGGTGCAATACCCCTCAAGCTATGTGGACCAAGCTTACCTCTCTTGTACCAGATTCTTTTCCTTCCATTAAGGACTTCTTGATGAAGTTCAATCAATAGAGATCTTTATTCCAGGGTTGCAGGAAGACCAAGACTGACACTAAGTATAGTTAGACCAAGACTGACACTAAGTATAGTTATCTTATTCTTTCTAAGCTTCTTGAAAACTTTCAAATTTTTGCTTCTACCTTCTATTCCACCAAAGATGCTTTGGGTAATAGATTTACCATGCCATCCTTTCAGGTTTTTTGTGATGATTTGACTTGAGAGCAAGCTAAGATCTCTCAGTTGGATTCTCTCACAAGCTCAAAAAATTATGCATTGGTAGCTCAACCATCTTCAAGGATGAAGGAGAAGACATAGAAATATCATTCTAAAAAGTCTCATATTGATTCTAGCACTCATAGTTCATTAGGGCCACATCCTCCTAAGGTGGGTAAACCAAAGCTAGAAAGATTGAAGTGTGCTTATTATAATAAGCCTAATTAATCATGATGAGTCACATTTCTATGAGAAGAACTTAGATTTCTATGCCAAATAGGTTTCAAATTTGATAGCTCTCCTTCAGAAGAGAAACATTGATATTCCTTCTACTTCTCACAAATCTTCTTCATCATCATCATTTCAATCATATGGTAAAGATATAGGAAAGGTTCATGTACTATGTGCAACTACTATTCCTCATTCTTCTAGATGGTTACTGGATTGAGGTGGTTCATAGCATATGGCATCTTCTCAAGATTTGTTCTCTTCTTTTGAGGCTTCTCCTACTCCACACATTTTGATGGGGAACAACACTATTATGATTGTATGTTGGAAAGGTTCTATTGAAATTGATGATGGTACATTTCATGATGTACTTTGTGTTCCATATTTTTCCTCTAACCTTCTCTCTATTTATTAGATTACACACAGTGGGACAGAGAAGATGGTTGAGTTTGCACAAGATTCAGTGCACATTAGAGATAGTGAGATAGGCAATATTATTGCTGCAGGGACTATTGATCATGCTTCCCACCTATATTCCTTCTCACATTTTGGTCCACCATCTCCACTATCAGAGACTCACTCTTTTTTTTCACAAGAGTCTACTAAGGTGAAGTCAGGTTGCTTGAACTTATGTGTTGTGACTTCTACACATTCACCTCTTGTTCAAATTCCATCTCTTGCATAGGATTACTCTTCAACATTGCCTACTGTTGTAGTTCCAGTCATTGAGCCACCTACTACAATTGTTGGGGATATATCATAGGACACACATCTCCTCTTAGATGAAAAATTCAACACACCTATTATCTCACCTCTATTGGAGATTCTATTTCAGGATTCTCATGCTTCCTCCTTTGAGCATCAACTAGGAGTTCTAGTTGCACCTTACATACATGGGTTTTATCATCCTTGTCCACTTCCTTTGTTTCCTTCAGATTGGAGCCACATTGGTATGTTCATTGACACAAGAGTTCTACCATTCTAAGGGTGCTATGGAGTCTCAAGCTTCTATCATGGAGGCTTTCATTGTACTTATGGTCTTGAGAGATACTCTTGAGATGTTTCATTTGTGCATCATTTTCTATCTCTTTTTGGAGTAGGGTTTTTCCCATTGGGTGTTCTCTATTTCTCTATTTCATAGAGATTTGATTGTGACTAGGTACCTCATCAAGCCTCGTTGTCGGGACACAAATTTGCTTTCAGCATTGCATTGCAGTTTCCTTTCTCTTTCTACATTATTTGTAGTTGCATTGTTTCTCATCTTAAGGGGGGGTGTTAGAGTAAAGCATTAATTTAATTACATTTATTAAATTACCTTTACTCCCTTCTTAATATTTTACTTTATGCTCTTTGCATTTCCATTTAATAATTAACTAGTAATTATTAAATGTCATTTACTTTTTAAGTTACTCTTTTTTTGGGTTTTGATCTCCTTCTATAAGGATTGATCTTTTGTAATTATCTCTTCTCTTTTTCATTTCTAAGAATATAATTTGCATATTTTCAAAGCGAAACCCTTGCCTCTTATTGTCTTTTTGTTCTTTGTGACTGGTTTTTACATGTAGGTATTCTTTGGGCTTTGTGGATTTGTATTGCTCAAATCCTTCATGGTCTAATGCAAAAGGATGAAATACTTGGATTTATTTTTCTCTCACCTCAACTTTAAGTGGGTTTTAGGTAAATATATTGCAATGAAAAGTTGAAATATACAAATATGATCAAGTTTATTGAAATGGAAAAGGAAAGATGATAAAACTCAAAGGATACAAACCTCAAAATGGGTTTTTTAAATGACCTTTGAGTGCTAAATCATGTGATTTGGACTTAAAATACCAAAGATCTACAAAACTCACAAATCATTGGACTATTTTCTAGATTTGACCTTCCTTAGCAAGGATGACTTTTCCCTGAGCAGAGAAGAACTACGACCATGATTGATAATGTCTTAATCTGATTATGATTTCACACTTCTGAAGTTTGTGAAAAGGGTATCTGAATCTATAATGTGTTCAATTTTTTGAGATCTACAACTTGCAAAATAAGGGGCTTTTGTTTATTTGTGTTGGGAGAGAGGGGGGGTTCCTCGATCAAACCCCAATTCAAAAATTAACCTTGAATTGAGATAGATAATAGAAAATGCAAGAAAATATTTGAAATAGATCTAACATGAAGCAATATGAATCTATGAATATGCTCTTGAATTTAGAATTTAATCAAGTATGTAAGTGAAATAGCCTTGACTCAACTTCAAAACCCCTTAGAAAGGAAATCAAAGTGAAACCAAAACCTTCATGAATGAATGTGCTTGAAATCCACCTTAAAAATAATTGTAGATGTTGAAGAGGTGAATGTAGAAGATGCCAAAAGGATTTTGAAAGTATGAAGGAGAACCTGAATGTTAAAAATGCTAGAGCTTATCTAAACTCTATCAATACCTTGAATCCTTGATCTTCAATGGAGAGCTTACTTGAATGCCTTGAATGCTTGAGTGCTCGAGAGAATGTGTGAATGATAGCATTCTTGTGGATGCAAAATGGATAAATGGAATGGTTTATAAAGGGGTCAAAATTAACTTTCTCCCATAGGACAACTTACCTAGAAATTAACACGCCAGAATTAATCTAGACATGGGACTTGAAGAGTAGACCCAAGATAGGGTGCAAGCAAGGATGCACTACATCCCTTCCAACCAGGTCCAAGAACTATCAAGGTTTTCTCAGGGTTTTGAAACATGTCTGTGATCAAAAAAATTAGGTACAAAACTTGAGATATGATCATTATAGTGTAAAAATAGATTCTGAGTGATTGGATGAAGGAAAGGGAGGACCAAAGTGGTTATATCCTTCCTCAAGCTTTGTGCCACAAAAATAGGAGCTTTAAAAAGGATCTATTAAGTCCTAGCCCAATTTTGTCTAGGAGAAAGGAGGAAAAGGAGGGATGAATGGTGAACTTGCATTAAATGAGATAACCCATCATTAAATTAAGGTGCTTCCAATATAAGACAATACATTTAGCCCCCACTTTAGTGAGAATGTGGATCAACCCACACTCACGATAAAGTAGAGAGAGGAGAAGAAAAGAATCTAGCAAATTGCAATGAAATAGAAAATCACCTAGTCAAAGGGAATAAGTCCCCAAGACCAAGGGTTCTAACTCCACATCCATGCACAAGGGTGCAAAAGAAAGAAAAAAAGAACAAAATCCAAAAGGACAAAGACACAAAAAGGGGTTGTTATTAAAACAAACCCAAATCAACCAGTGAAAGAGACCTCAATTGAGGAAATGTCTCACCCACTAATGTCATTTTTGGAAAGCTATTGGAAGAGCGTAAGGTATGACATAAGAAATGAAAAAGAAACATCATTAATAACATAGCTTCAAGATTTGTCTCTACTAAAATAAAAGCAAAAGAGGGAATGGAAGGAAGAGTGATTACCTTGCCCAATAGGGTGGCCACCCTGCTATGAATCACAAGAATAATTTCTTCTACAAGATGGCATTGAATAGTCTAACAGGATGGTAACCTACTAGTCAGCCCACCAAAGTTCCATCCATAGATCAACATCCTTTGTATCACCATGGAATGGTCTTGTAAAACTATGTTGCTTGTGTATGGGACTTAGCATTTTGTTCTTGAATGTATTATTTATATATGAGATCTAGTGAGCTTGTATGTATTACCCATATATAAGATTTAGCATATGTGTCTAGATGCATTACCCATAAATGAGATTTAATGAGCTTGTACATGTTACCAATATATGAGATTTAGCATGTGTGTAAAGGGGAGAGAGAGAGAGAGAGAGAGAGAGAGAGAGAGAGAGAGAGAGAGAGATCCAATCTTAGAGATGATCTCTTCCTAAATTAAAAGTGTACATGGAGAATCCATTCTTTAGGATTGTGCATAATACATAAAAGGATTCAAAAGATGTGTGCACAAAAGGGGGTGATGAAGCAGCAATGCAAAGGTTTGAGGATATGTAACACTCCACTCGAGAACCCAAAAGAAATAAACCTAATATGTTACAAAGTTTACTGAACACATAATTAGTTGCAAATATAGTTTACTGAACACGTAATCAATTACAAATATAGTTTACTGAACACATCAAGAACACGTAATTAGTTACAAATACAGTTTCAATTCCTTAAGGGTTCCTTCACATTGAGTCACATTTAAGAAAGTTTTATTAATAAGTTTAAGTCTCAATTATAATGTCCATAATTATAAAATGAATAAACACATACATAATCATATAAGAAAATGCATAAGTACAACTAATAATATGAAAGCACATCTAATGAATAACATCCACTGCACATGTCATAGGGTATGTGAAACTAGATACAAGTACACCAATATACAATACAATATCTCAAAAAATCTCAAAACACATGATACATAGATACATCAAATGAATAGAAATCTTCAAGATAGAGGAAGAATGATAATGGTACCACTATATCAATGAGCATCCAATAAGTAGCAATGTAAGGGGGACCCAAATGGTAAGAATACACTACCTCCCAACTGCGTAGTCACCTAATTAGGCTTCCTCTCCCACTGTGCAGGAGACATAATGTACAATCCACACACAGATAATCAAATCATAAAATAATGTTAGGCAAAGAATCTTGATAACCAAAATGACCTCAAAAGTAACACAAACTACTCAAGAAGAAGAGATAATCAAAATTGAAAGGACACTCATTCGACTACTAAAATCTCATACCAAGTCAACATACAAATACCAAGACCAAAAATATACAACCACCTCAAAATCAATGTCAAGTGTCACAAGCACAATGACCAACAGATAACAACATTCATCAATAAAAGTAAACCACCAATCACTAACTCCAATAATAAAAACACCACCAATGAATAATTGATCATTCATTACTAAAAAAAAATTATCAATGAGTAACAACTCACAATAAATGCACCATCAAAAGTAATATCCAACAAGTACACCAATAGAGGCAAATATATAAAAAAAACTATGTAGAAGACTTTGGCTACATACTATGGAGTGCCATCACATGAGTCAACTCTAAGGTTACCATGGCAGTCTCTCAAGAACCCAGCCCCCTAATGACTCTATGCAGAACTAGGATATCCTCTTGTGAAGATGAAAAAACTAGTCATACTCTCAAGGTATCATCTCCATCTAATCCTTAGTCTATACAAGAACTCAAGGCATGAATGATGAAAAATCTATAACTTATCTTTTTAATGTATCTCAAAGAAAAGGGCTAGGCAAGATATTTTAATTACTATCTTATCACTTGTTTCACAACTTACAATCAGTTGCCCTAGTAGCCACTTTGGGCCTTGGCCCCCATTGCAAGCCAATCCCATGGACATGCACCTAGACTACCTTCCCAAAAATCACAAACACAATAGTGTACCATACCACAAGAGTAATATTGATTGAATTTGATTCCTTAATAGGCAACCCAAAAAACAATAGTGGTTCTCAAAACCAAAGTTTTCATTAATGCTCAATAGTAGAAAGCTCATAAAACATAAATCTCAATTCAAATCATAAAGTTCATCATGACATCTATTCAAATAATCATAAAAGAAATTTCAAAAACATCTCTAGTACACATCCTAACTTTTCCAACTAAACAACCCACAAAGAAAAACTATCAAGAAAATAAACATCACAAATCTATAAATAGAATATTAGAAAACACAATTTTCAGCCACATGATTTAATTCCACCAATTTCTCTTGTTTATTTTGGGTCATAAGGATGTGTTTAGAAATAAAGTAAGAATATACATGTTAATATAAATTGTTATTCTAATATACCTATTTGGCATAATAAGTATTTAAATATCCAATCTTTTTGTGCATATAAAATATCATGCAATATTATCATGTTATTAATTTAAATAATCTTAAATCATAAATGATTTAATTAATAACATAAATGTATATTATTAGATTAGATACTATATCAATTTCATTTCTAAAATATTAATTTGACTTCTATTTAAGTCCATTATTAATATTTACTTTTCCTTTAATTCATAATGCAACTAGAGATAAAATTATAAATTTAATTTAATTATTTATAATTTCTCGTATAAAGTCAAATAGCTATTAACTAAATGATTACAAAGTAAACTCTACCACAACTTCTCTTAAAATATAATAAAATTCCAAATATTTATTTATTAACTTCCATCTTGCATTAATAATTATAAAATTATTTATATGCAATTAAGAATTTAATTAAACTTAAATAATCACTAATGCTAACATTCACTTTATAACTAAATAGGTAATATTTATTTCATTTAGAAATTAATAAATTATTATTATTATTTTAAAATAAATAAATCTAAAAATTATATTATATTTTTATAAAATAAAAATAAACATGCAACTAGTATTTTCACATGTCTTTGATCTCTCAAATCATGCAAGCATACTATACTCAATTTCTATTTTTAGCATATTTGTTTTTACATGCATGTAACTATAACTTAGCTCTCTATTTTTAGCATATATTTTTTCACATGCATGTAACCATAATTTAGCTTTCTATTTTTGGCATATTTGTTTTCACATGCATGTAACCATACTATACTTAACTTTCTATTTTTAGTATATTTGTTTTCACATGCATGTATACGTTTAGTTACAACGTGTTATTCTCTCAATTAATCTTTTGCTTTTCAAATCAATATTGCAATTAAATTATTTTAGATGTAAGAAGAATATTTATCTATATTTAGAAAATTCATGATAATCACATAGCTCTAATGACAAATTTAAAATTGAAACCCTAACTATTTGGTTTATTGTTTTCTTCTAATTTTTTGTAATCGAATTTTTCCTATATTAAAAAGGGGTTTAAAAGAATACAGTCACAATAATTTTCTACAATGTTTCTATAATTTTCCTCAGTCAAGTTTCTTGATTAATAAGTTTTCCTTTTTAAAATCTGCAACATAATTCCTTATTCAACAATCGCTACAGTAAATTAATAAGCAATATACAAACACCCAGGAAGACACGAAGTAGACATATCTTTCAATAAATTCTACAATGGGTTTTCAATCCCTACCTCAAAACCACAACTAAAATCTGAGAAAATCTGTGAATGTATGCAAGTCCAAACCCTCTAAAACTTTCAACAATTCTTTTGATACAATTCTGAATTTTAGCTCCCAAAACCTCAAAATTGCAGCTAAAATATGAGACAATCTGTGAATGCATGCAAATCTCAAACCCTCCAAAACTCTCAACAATTTTTTTGATCCAACTCTGAATTTTGTTCCCCAAAACCTGTATAATTGAAAAATGAGCTCTAGATCTCTAATAAAGAGTTCTCTCCTAAATTGAGCTCTGATTGTGCAATCATGAGAGGGAACTCACTAATCAATTATTATTTATTACTTTGTTACCTTTTACCTTTTCATGCACAACTTTTTAAGGTATTTAATTACAAAAATCTTAATTTAAATAATTAGCTCTCTCTTTAATTAATTTTCAAAGTGCTTTTAATAATATATTTATTAATTTAATTCATAACATTATTTAGAGTTTATTATTAAAATAAAACTCCTAAATAATTATCATTAAATTAAATAAATATAACTACGCCACAATTAGAACTATAACTTTAAATTTAAATTTCATTCTTTTATATTTTATTTTCTTCCAGTTTATTAATTATTGCAAGCACTAATTAAAACATAATTTATTGTTTAAATTAATAATAATAATCAAAGCTTATTGTTTAAATGCAACTCTAATTTAATTATTATTAAATAAATAATTATAATAAAGCAATATTAAATTTTTAATATTTTAATAATTTAATTCTCTTTTTGTTCAACTTCTTAAATTAAATCTTTTAAACTGAAGGATATATTTAATTAATTTATATCATCATATTCTAATTTCCCTTTAACCAATGTTCCAAATTAAGACTTTTAAATTAAAGCACATATTTAATTAGTTTTTTTAATTAATTAAATATTCTCATGCTTTAATATTTCTTTTTAATTAAATAATATTTAAATATTCTCAAATATTGTATGATTTACCAAAATATTATAATTAAATCATTTAGTAAATAAATCACATAGTGAAATCCACATAAAAGCAACATTACCAAAACATACCAAAGCTCAAAATCAAACAACACATACAAATATAAACCCATGGGTTTAAAAAGGGTGGAAAGTCAAATACATGTCCTCCTTCTCAAGACAAGTAATTAGGCTATGGTTGGGATTGGACCTAAACATTATCTCCCCAGTCTTACCATTGAGCTATTGTGATAGGGCACACTCATCCTAAAAATTCAGGGAAGTCGATGTCTAGTACCTACAATCCAGCATAAAATTTGAACATGTACATATGCATATCTATCTACTCTAAATAGGCAATGGCAAGGAGTGGTACATCATGTAGATCATGGCTAGTAGGTGACTACGACTCCAACCCTTAACCACATCAAACACGACAAATAGAAAGATAAAATAGACACATGCAAGTATGGGGTAAGTAGCATAATAATTATAAGTCAAACATCAAATGCTCAGATAAAATAATGCATTGTTAGGAATATGAAGTAATCATAATTAAAGCATCATCTGACATTGATATGAAAGAAATCACATTTATTACCTATGAATCATTAAAACGTCATTAATGAACCAAGAACCATAATCATTAAACAACACATGAAATATAGTCAAGTAAGTAATCATCATTGATACATCTCTAGTCCAAGTTATGAAATAATATCCTTGAAACTAACACATCTATGAAATAGGCATAAAAGAGTTTGGTAAATATAATGGAAAGGCAAACTATGGGTGGGCACTACAATATAACCCAAGAAGCATACCAATTTTCTAAAGCTAAAGTACCCTAAGCCATACTCAGAATACATATTTACTACTCCATGATTGTTAGAAGAAACTATGTACAAGGAGGGTGTATGTAAACTCCCCTCCTTATTATGTCTATATAATAGACATGAGAAGGAAGAGAAAGGAAATACCTACTTCATGCAACAAGGAGATATCCTTAAAGCAACATTGTGGACTATATTCATAGCAAAGGGCCCTAACCCTTACAATCTAAGAACAAAATTAATCATGAAAAGGATATCACTTATAGAAAAAGGATCTTCAAAAGGGATAAATCTTAAAGATAAGATATCTACCTAAGAGGAGCACTTGATCAAGATAACATTTCCAAGAAGAGGGGAAGAAGAACAAAAATGCACCTATTCAACCCCCTCTATGTAGGTGGAATAGGGATCCTTGGATGAAGAATGACAAATGTTAACTTCAAGCAAGGAAAATTGTATATAATGGACATAGCTTTACTTGATAAAGAAGAGGTGATGACTTAGAACATACACCTCTTGCAAAAGAGAGAGTCTATAATCAAGACAGTCCTTTATAAAGAAAGAGCAATGTCACACAATAAACAAGTTCCACTTAAACATAAGGGAAAGTATATCCTTAGAAGAAAAAAAAGATAAAGAATATACAAAGCCTCTTGCCCCCCAAGCGTGAGACAAGAAAAGGAAATCTATGGTGAATTATATAACAAAATATTGGAAGAAAAAATGATGAGTCATAGGCAAAAATTGATAGCCATGCACAAAACCCAAACACCCAATATCCAACAAGAAGTACTGTAGAATAATGCTACACCATAGAGAAACTTAAAGACAAGAAATATCAAATGATAATCAATTCTAAACAACATAAGAAGCTAGAAAATTTATCATGTATGAAGTAAACTATTAATTATCATTGAATGAAAAGCATTAATGTCCAAGGCATGAAAAGACATTTGCCAGGCAAAAACGCATGATCGTACATGTAACAAAGCAATACATACTTATAGATAAGAATGTTTCTTAAAACGATACAAATCTATAGATAAGTGAAATAAAAAGATAAAAGGAGGTCATTACAACATCTAAGGAACATCTTACAAATATAAGAAACATAGTGAAGAAATGAATCAACACTCATGTGGTGCAAAGAGATATAACATCTAGAGATAATGCATCCCAAGAAGAAAAGAAGAACATCATCATGCAATGAGGAAATACTATAAAGAACACCAAATTGCAAGAAGACACAAGAAAGAAATACAAGTCCTAATAGAGGAAAAGGATTCAAAAGGATGGAAAAGAAGGGACAACAAACTCTTTCCCACGCATATGAATAAAAATGCCTATGTATAGGAGGAAGAAGAGATCCCTCCAAGGAAAGAGAAGGAATAAGCCTTGCCCCCAGTTAAGGAACAAGGAAAGGAACCCTGTTGGGGGATTCTTGATGCTCATTATGTAGGATAATGGGGAATCCAAACCAATAGATGAGAAGAAAAATAAATGAAATTATGAAGAAATTGTAACGCCTCCTCCATATATCAAGGAATAATTCCTAAAGAATCCTTCTCTCTTACATACAAATGAAAAATGATACAAAGCAATCATGTGAAAATCATCATAGTGAAAAGGACATGAAAATCTGAAATAGTTTATTCAAGAAGAATGCTAAAAAATTAGGTTCAACCACAATTATTTGAATATACACCTTTAAAGCCACATCTTGACAAGTATTTAGATAAAAAAAATGAGGAGTAGGTTATAGAAGATGAAGAGGAGGTTGCATAGGAGGATGCACTACTTTCTTAGAAGGAGTATAGCCTATATCATGTTTATTTTCCCTAGAAATTATATGAATAGGATTTTTAATACCATGTTCATTAATACCAAGTCCTAAGTCTTTGTAGCCTTGTTTAGTAATCATGTAATAGCCTATAGTATGGTTATTCTTCTAATCTTCAATAGGAGGATATTTTCACTAGAATCGTGAGCAAAGGTAGTGTAAGGTATAATAATAGGAGGAATAAAAGTAGCTTTTCATTTCCCCTTGATATCATCATGAGTAGGAAGAGGAGGAGAAGGTTCATCAAATAATTCTTTAACATCCTCATCATGAACTAAGGTTTGAGCTTGAACATGCATTTGAGAAGTGCTAGGAGATGAAGAAGGAGAAGGAGGGTTAGGAGGGTTAGGAGGATCATCAACTAAGGTTATCAAATAATCCAAAGAAGAAATAAGCCAACCACATAATGACCTAACCGTAAACTTGAAAGAAGAAAAAGATGTATTTGTTAATCTCCTAATAGCATAAGTAAGGAGAGTATGAAGAGCCATAAACTCTATGAAGTGCAAGAAACTCTCATATACATCATAAGTGTTATAAAGAGACACAAGAAAAAGAATATTAAGAAAGATGGTCATACACCAAAAGATCTTCATAATGCAAGATGTAAGCTAACCAAGAGCACATGAGGAACTAATTCCAATATCACAATTAAAAATGTAGAAAGTCAGGCTCATCAAAGATGGTGACCACACAATGAAATGTAATTATCTTAACTCCAAAATCAAAGAAGAGAGTACATCAGGTTCACCAATAACATTATGAAGGTGAACACACAATAGAATGCAATAATCTAACTCCAAAATCAAAAGAGGAAATGTAGAAATTCGGGCTTACCAAGAATGTGCAAGGGAAAATGGAATCAACCACCCCAACACATAATGAAGGAAGAAAACCAAGATCCATGTATTAAGATATGTTTGATTAACACAAAAGGAAGTGTCAATGCATGACCTAATCCAAAAGGATGAATTACTTGGATTTATTTCTCTCATCTTCGCCTTAAGAGGGTTTCAGGTAAATAGAAATATAAAGATATGATAAAGTGTATTGAAATGGAAAAGGGAATATGATATACTTCACAAGATACAAGCCTAAAAATGACCTGTCAAATGCCCATTGAAAGTTTTGAATCCCATGATATAATTGAAAATGGCGAGATCTACGAAACCCAACAACTTTTCCATGAGCATAGAACTACGACCTTGATCGTAGTGCCTAAATCTAATTCTGATTTTGCACTTCTAAAGTTCCCCAAAAAGGGTATCTAAATCTATAGCATATTTGTGTTTCCAAGATCTGCAACATATGTTGTGATGTGGAGCCTAATTAGACTCGAAGGTTTATTTGTCACAATTTTTCCCCAGATTATTTTTTACGGGGATTTAGGGGTAGTGCCCCCGAGATGGGGTCAAGAGGCAGCACCCCTTGCAGGGTCTTGGGGCAATGCCCCAAGTGAGCTCCTTGTCGTAGTACAAGATGGGGTTGAGGGGCAACACTCCCATGGGAGTTTTTGGGGGTAATGCCCCCCAAGCCAAAAATGACTTAACTCTTATAAAAGGTGTTGACTGTTATTTTTCTATTGGATGGTTGTTATTTTTCTATTGGACGACTTATTCTAGCCCTAATTTTGTAAGCAACAAAAGCTTGTATAAAATGGTTTAGGGTTAGGGATTTCATAATGTATGATGGTATTGTAACTTCTTGGGCCGGTATTGAGTTGTAAGCGATTGCGGTTTGTAATCATTGAATAATAATAATATTGGACTTATTGTTGGTGGATGTAGCTCAAGGATTGGGTGAACCACATTAAATCTTTGTGTCTTGTGTTGTAATGCCCTGCCAAGGGATCCAAAGAATTAACCTAAAGTTTCACTAAGTTTGGTAGCATTTTTTTTTTTTAATCATGAAAGTAAAAACCAATTACAACTTATACATAGCAATGGAAGCAATAGCAACAATCTAAATGAAAGTAAACATACTTACATAACAGGTTACATTCTTTATGGATCCCTTAATATTGAGTTACATCTAAACTAACTATTAATCTAACATCACATCCTCATGAATTAATAATGATTCCATCTAATACTACATCCACATAAAATAATAATGAAAAGTCCAATGTTCATAAATTACATTTTTGATTGCTCAATCATCCACTGTACATGTCACAGGCTATGAAAGGCTTAAAAGAATATACATATGTGTAAATAAAGTATATCATCATCCTAATTTTAAACCATGATGCAATAACATAAATGAAACCACATATCATACATGATACATCATCATAAAAGATAACCATTTATCACAAACATAATTAACTAAGTGCACGGTTCCTCCCAACCATAAATAGCATCATTAAACCATTGTGGGTCCTAGCCATCCCTCTATGCGTAACATTCTAAATCACTGAAGAGATCATCGGTATTAACATAGTAGGAATTTCACTCCTAAATAATACTACATCATATGCAGAAAGTAATCTAACATGCTACAACATATACATAAGAAATCCCATCATATAAAGTAGAGCATAAGATAAGTAAACAACATCATCTATCATATGCTAATCATCAATGAAAGGATACATATCCACCATCATAATCCAAGAATGCATCAGCTACGGTGTCTCAAACGGATCTAATATGGTAAGAGTGAAAAAGCACTACCACTCGACCGCGTGATACCTAAATGGTCCACTCCCATCGCGCTGAGGAGATAGTCTCAAGTCCCGAACAGGTTACCAATTCACAAAGCACAAATACTCTCTAATGTCCAGGAATCCTAAAAGTATACTAACTCAAAGGTTCCAATCACAAACCAACATCTAATCCCAGAGGCACAACAAAGACATGTAGGAAACCTACTATGCAAATGGAAAAGTGTCATCGCACGGATCACGCTAGAGTTACCCTAGTAGTCTCCCAATAGACCTTGGCCCCCTAGTGATCCCTGTACGGCCACTAGTATCCTCTCATACAGACGAGGCATACTACGAAATGCAAGGTCACAACCAAGCGTTCTCTCTACTCCCATCCTAGTCTGTACTAGCACTCGACACATGGGCGAGAACAAAACAATTATCTTTTTAAGTTCACTAAGTCAATATTAGGTGTGAGTGTTTTCACTTATTAAGACAACTTACAATGAGTTACCTTGGCAGCTTCTTAGGGCCTCGGCCCCCATTGCAAGCCACTTCTCATCACTACAAGTAGATAACCTACCCTAAGCTCATGGAATCATAAATCACAAAATACCAAAAGATAATTCACAATATAAACATCAAATCTCCATGAGTCAACTAAAAAGCATCCATAGATAATCATGACCACAACAGTTCTCTATTGGCAACTGAAGGTATCCCTGATAATCACAATAATCATTGGTTCTTAACAAGCAACCAAAAAGTATCTCAAAGTAATATTGATCGAAGACCCCAAAATGGTTGAGTCAAAACATGTCACAACATGACATCATCAAGATCATATAACAATTCAATTTCATCAAATGACTGGAAGTAACCCAAATATAATTGATCGATGACTCAAAATGGTTAAGTCAAGTGTCTCATACATATGAATCTCAACTTCACACAAGAAGACTGGAAAGCAATAACAATCAATAAATACAAACATCTCATAGAGCATACCATCACATAACCATGGTTGGGTTTATAAAGATCGGAATCAAAAAGACATCATCATGACATCACAATCATAACCCTCAAGCCTTTGGTAGATGTCCTATAACTGGTCAACACTAGTCAACCCAAAAACCCAAAACAAGTAGCATAGAGAAGACACAATACAAGCACACATTTTATTTTGCTAAAATTACATAGTTGAATAAAATGTGGAGGTCTCAGTTTTCATTTTCAACTT
Source organism: Cupressus sempervirens (assembly GCA_028749045.1). Lineage (NCBI taxonomy): Eukaryota > Viridiplantae > Streptophyta > Pinopsida > Cupressales > Cupressaceae > Cupressus > Cupressus sempervirens. The sequence continues at coordinate 722,041,947 of CM053792.1, forward strand.
TAGATATTGTGTGGGGAAACATTTTGTACATTTTCTTAACCTATGTATTGTTTGATAGATAAAAGTACTTTCCCCATAACCTATTAAATCAATATATTGAAATGTTTCTAGGAGTATATTATATATACAATATTTAAATAAGACTCCCATCGTTTTCCAATAGAACACATAGAAAATTCAATAGATCAATTGAAAACTCAATAAAAACAATTGCAAATTTCCTCCAATTTACATTTGAATTAAACTTATATTAATATTATAAAATAGTTAATTTCATTGAAAAGAAAACTAATAATAAAATTTTCATTTATTATTAGTATAATAATTAACAATTATTAATATAATAATAAATAATTATTAATATAATATATATGTATATATATAAAATATAGTATTAATATTTAATATTATTATTTATGGCAATGGGTATATTAAAAGTTGATAACATATATAACATAAACATTTTTAAATAAAAACGTAACCAAATTAGAAAAAGCATCGCTTTCGATGAAGCGACTGTCACGATGTGACTTCCGTCGCTGCAACTGTCACGATGTGACTTTCGTCGCTGCAACTGTCACTTATGTGACATACTGTCGCAGGTACCCTGCGACTTACACACTAAATGCACTGTCACGGGTACACTGCACACGCAGGTACCCTGCAACCAATAAAGGCAGTGGAATGTTGGGGGGTGTAACCCACCCCTCACATAATTTATAATTTTTTTTATAACGTTTTTAATTAACGTTTAGCAAATGCGCTATTCGAATTTTTAATATAAAGTTTCTCACTGCGATTTAACATTCGATCTTTCAATATACATATATGTATATATATACATACATACATATAGATATATATATATATATATATATATATATATATATATATATATATATATATATATATAAAATGTATATATGTATATGTATATATAGATATACACGCAGAGTTTTATACTACAGCATATATATATATATATAAACATGTATATTTCTAAAGAACATATACACAATTTTTTTTTAAAAAGGGCTTCCAACTTTAAGAATTTTCCTATAAATTATTTGTTCCCTAAATTTACCCATAATTCTTCTAATAGGTTTGACTATAAATCTTTAACCCTAGTCCATAGAATTCTAAGATCTACGCATGTGGGGTTTTCTCACATAAAGAATTAAATATCTATGACAAGATTAAAACAACTGGAACATTCACACATAGAATCCTCAGAAAGCATTCAGAAGACAAGAAGAAGACAGGAAGTGCGAGAAGCGAAAATGACATATGCAAAAATCACGAGTGTCTACCTGGACACTGATGCTAATCACTTCTCCTCAAAATTCTGCAAAGCAAGCTCCTTCCTTCTCCAACGTTCCCGGGTCCTCCAAACACGCTTCCTAAGCTTCTAAGAGTGCCTAAATATAAAGAATTCTCAAGAAGCACCTAGAATGTCTCTAGAAACAACCAGAAGATGTTGACAACTAAGCATGAGCTTTTTACCAACCTTCTAGATGAGTCATAAGGTTGTAGACACCATGTGCTTAATTTGTGCGCTAACTCCTGTGTTGTTGACATATGTGCAATCAAAAGGTGTGTTTACTCCTAGGCAAGCTTATAACTTTTATTTTAATTATTTTATTACTTTTATTATTTTTATTTATTTATTATCTTATTATTATTTTATTATTATTATTAATTTTAATTTCTAATTTCTTTTATTTAATTCTTTTCTTAATTAATTTCTATTTAATTAATTAAAATCATAATATCTAAAGATCATGATATTATATCAATTTTTTTTCCAAATAATTAATTTATTAATTAAATCTATTTATTAAGACTTAATTAATAGAAAATTCACCATAAACCTCCAAGATAAAATATGAAAACCCATCATAAAACAATTCATACAAAATCAGTCTAAAGGGTTAAAAATCACGAATTATGTCATCCGACACATTCGGAAGGTAAAATATCCAGATACTTGTCCTACCTCACTAGGACAAATGGTTTAGGGGTTTAGAATTTGGACTTGAGAATTTATCTCCCCTCTCTTACCATTGAGACAGTACGATAGGGTACGCTCATCCTGGCAATTCAGGGAAGTCGATACTTGGCACCTGCAACCTGCATAAAAACCATGCATGTACATACATTATATATATATATGCTAAACTAAACAGGCAATGGCAGGAAGTGGTGCATCATGTAGATCCCGACTAGTAGGTGACTATGACTCCCTTCCTTAACCACATCAAAAACGCCATACATAAGAAAGAACACACACACCATACACATGCAAGTATGGGGTAAGTATCCATAATAAAACACATGTGACAATAAACCATCTAACTAATCATCATCAATAACTGAAATAATGTAATAATCATCATGCATTTATGAAATGTAGAGTCTAAGTAATCTCATCATACATCAACTGAATCCATAGCACAATATCTTTTAGTCTCGAAACAAAGCTACTAATCCATCAACATAAAACTAGTCTAACATAGTCCAATAATAATAGCAACAATATGCCTAGAAAAATGTGAACGAGGGCAGGCACTACATGTATCCATTGGTTCTCAATAACCAAAATATATCTCAAAATCATACTGATCGAAGACTCCAAAATGGTTGAGTCAAAACATGTCACAACATGACATCATCAAGAAATAAATCAACATTTCAGTCCCATCATGGCAACTAGAAAGTAATCCAAGGATAATTGATTGATGACTCAAAAATGGTTAAGTCAAGTGTTTCAGATACATATAACTCAGCTTCACTCAAGAAGACTGATGAGCAATAACAATCAATAAATACAAACATCTCATAGAGCATACCATCACATTATCATGGTTGGGTTTATAAAGAATCAAGATCAAAAGACATCATCATGACATCACAATCATAACCCCTGAGCCTCTGGTAGATGTCCTATAACTAGTCAACACTAGTCAACCCAAAAACCCAAAATAAGAAGCATAGAGAAAACACAATGCAAGCACATGTTTTTGGTTTGCTAAAATTACATAGTTGAATTGAGTATGGAGGTTTCAATTTTTGTTTGCAATGCAAGCACATGTTTTTGGTTTGCTAAAATTACATAGTTGAATTGAGTATGGAGGTTTCAGTTTCTATTTGCAAGTATACTTCAAGTATATAAGATTAATCATTTGACCTACAAGTCAACCCATTTGTTCCCTTGATAACATTATCCTTCCATTATTTAAAATTACATTCTAAGAATAACTGAAGGATAAATATTACAATAATAATGATTGTTCCCTCAAAAAAAAAAGCTTCGGTTAAAGTCAATATCGTCATTATCAAGGTGAATCTAAATTCCATTATATCATCCCGTACATTAATTCATCTTAATTTAATTTTTCTTAAAGTTTCAATTTTACATTTCTAGTATAAGTTTTCGTGTAGATAGGAATCACGAATTTACCCTTGCAAATAAAATTCTTCTCATTTATAAATTTGTATCATGACTTAAAAGTAATCAGCCACTATATTATAATAATAATAGTTGACTACTAGATAAACGTATACCCAAAACCATTAAAAATAAATAAAATGATAAATGATAAATATGCTTAACATCATTAAATTATATTTAACACTAACACAAATCGGTATCAATATCCATTAACATTTTCAAATTAATAATTAATAATTATTAATTAATCATTAACAAAATTCCACAATATATATATTTATAAAATTAATTAACCTAAATAATTAATAACTAAAAAATATGAGTTTAATCCTTTTTATAAATATTATAAAACTTATTATAATAAAATTTATTACTAAGCAAATTAGAAATGAATAAATTACTAATTAATTTATAATTAAAAGTTTATAAGTGCAATACAACATGCTAATAAATTTAATAAACTAAAGGCCGATGGCCTTTGTAGCCGTGCAACTCGCAGGCTAGGCTGCCAGCATTGACTGCTGTTGTTTGCAACAGCACAGTCTGTGCACACCAGCAACTAGATGCCGCGGAAGGTAAGAAAATGGAGTGGGGTACAAACACACCCCCCCCCCAATAATTTTTGTTTTTGAATATTTTTTTTTTAATAAACATTTTTTTTAAAAAGCCCGTTCTTTATCTTTTGTGTTGAACGTTTTCTCCTTTTTGCAAAAGAATGTAAATTCCTTTCGTCCCCACTAAATCGATTTCCATTTTAACTAGATGTGTATCTTTTAGAATATCAGATCTATTTTAATGAAGGCATCTTCTAAAAATATGATTTCGATTAGTTAAAATAAAACTCCCTCTTGAATGTTTATATATATATATATATATATATATATATATATATATATATATGACTTAATAGAAAAGTTACCACCAACTATTCAGATTTTCAATTAAGAATTTCCATCTTTTAAAATTTCAACTCTTTTAAATCTCGAACCCTTCCCGTTTTGAATTCCAATTCCTTTATGAAATGAGGATTTTCTACTTGAGTTCTTTATTTGATTTCTTCGCACAAAGATAGAATTAACAAGCATACCCAAATTCCAATTACAAGATTGAAGATTCATTTACAGAGAATTATACAGACACACATAATAAACACGATGAAGACAGGAAAGAGAAAGAGTGCAAATGGAATATGTGAAAATCACGAGTGCACCTGGACACTGATGCTAATTTGCTATGCCTCAGAAGTCCATAGAAAAATCCCTTCCTTCTCCAACATTTGCCATTCCTCCAAGAATCAAACCAACCGAACCCCCAAGTGACTAGAAGTGCTTGTAGTAGCATATGAGCATGTAGAAGCATATGAGCTTCTCAAATGCATATAAGCTTGTCCATACACACTAGGAGAGCCTCTATTAATAATTCAATAATGACTTGTTATTATTTAATAACAAGTTATATTGGAAATCTCATTAATAAATCTATAATGACCACATTCGTCATTCTTTTCAATGAGTACTAATATTTTCTTAACAAATTCGTATTATCGATAATCATTTCAATTAAGACTCTATTGCATAATTTAATTATTAATATCATAACTAATAATTCAATGATTATTATCAAGCGAGAAGACTCTTTGCTACCCTATGGATATCCCGTCTAAATAGTTGGATCAATTAAGTTTAACCCCCCATTTAATTTCGATCTTCAATAAATAACTTACCCATTGAATTCCAATAATCAATTAGTAATTCTAATGAACTCAAATAATTGCATAATTCAAAAACTTCGATTTATAATATGTTCTATGGTTAACCTTAATTAAACTAAATTTAATTAAGTTAATTATTAAATTCTAACTATATAAAACTATAAAATGGACCTAATAAGATAATTGCTTGTATAAAATGGTTTAGGGTTAGGGATTTCATAATGTATGATGGTATTGTAACTTCTTGGGACGGTATTGAGTTGTAAGCGATTGCGAATTGTAATCACTGAATAATAATAATATTGGACTTGTTGTTGGTGGATGTAGCTCAAGGATTGGGTGAACCACATTAATTTTTTGTGTCTTGTGTTGTCTTCTATGTGATTTATTATTTTTTGTTATTGGTTATATTTGCATGTAACTATTATTTATGTCTGTACCTAATCCCAACAACCTACAAAATAAAGGGGTTTGTGTTTGTTGTTGGGGGAGGAGGTTTTCCTTAATCAAACTCTAGTTTAGGAATTAACCTTGAATTGAAATAGAAAATAGATAACGCTAGCAAGTAGTAGAAATAGATTTAACATGAAGTGATGTAAATATATAAATATGCTTTTAAATTTATAATGTAATCAAGTATGTAGGTGCAATAGCCTTGACTTAACTTCTAAACCCCTAGGAAAGGAAATCAAAGTGAAACCAAAACTTTCATGAATGAATGTGCTTGAAATCTACCTTAAAAATAATTATAGATGTTGAAGAGATGAATAAAGAAGATGCCAAAAGGATCTTGAAAGTATCAAGGGAGATCTTGAATGTTGAGAATGTTAGACCTTGCTTAAACTCCATCAATAGGTTGAATGCTTGAATACTTGATCCTCAATGGTGAGCTTGCTTGAATGCCTTGAATGCTTGAAAAATGTTGGAGTGCTTGAGAGCGTGTTGGAATGATAGAATGCTTGTGTATGCAAAATGGAGCAAATGGAAGGATTTATAAAAAGCTCACAATTAACTTTCTCTCACTGACTGACTTACCTAGAAATTAACACCCTAGGATCAATTTGGGCATAGGACCCAAAGAGTGGACCCAAGTTAGGGCCCAATCAGGGATGCAATGTGTCCCTGATTGGGCTAGGACGCACTATCTCCATACCAACCAAGGCCCATAATCCCCAGGATTCCCTCGGGGTCCCAAAATAGGTCCAAGATCCCAAATATTAGGTGCATACGAGGCAAAAAATAGATTTTGAGTGATTCGATAAAGGAAAGGGAGGACCTTGGTGGTTAGATCCTTCCTTGAGCTTTATGTCGTGAAAATAGGAGCTTTAAAGAGGATCTATCAGGTCATACCTAACTCTGCCTAGGAGAAAGGAGGAAAAGGAAGAGAGATGCAAATGAATGATGAACTCACATTGAATAGATGTGTAACCATCATTAAATCGAGGTACTTCCAATTTAAAACGGTACACCACCTTAACTGTCTTTAAACAATGAGAGGCGAGAAACTGAAATTCAATCATATTCACTAACAATGCAAGTACAATAATAAATAGATTCAATTGTTAACTATCAAAATAAATACATACAACCATATATAATGTAAGTTAATAAGAACTACGAGCTCAAGAAAGGCAGTCCCAATAAACATTAATGCTTATCATGCTATCAGTAGACATGACTGTAAAATATGACAATGTAGTTATAGAAATGGGACATGAATCATTTAACCTAATGCTTCCAAAAAGGATGTGGCTATCGTTATACGAAATGTACTATTAATCAAATTTCAAAAAATGAAAAATACAATGAATTTGTGTGAAAAAAATCAGTATTTGTTCTTCATGATCTGCATATTTTGTTGTAGAAAACTATAAAAATATTGAAAAAAAATTATTGTGTTTTCAAGAATCTCATAAGAAAATAAGAAATAAGTTTGACATGAAAATTAGCCCAAGGTCAAATCAAATGGATAAATATGTAGAGTCGTTTGAGAAGATTGGAAATGTAGACATGGAACGTGAACCATTTGACAAAATACCTCGAAACAAATGTGAAATCGGTCACATCAAATGAATAAATATGTAGAGTCGTTTGAGAAGTAGAAATCTAAACATGTAACGTGAACCGTTTGACAAAATCCCTCAAAGAAATGTGAAATCATGGACACCATGATTGAAAGACATGAACAGAGGAATCTGAATTGTGAAGGCTTTTGAAACTCTCAAGCGGGTGCATTTGGCTTTTGAAACTCTCAAGCGGGTGCATTTGGCATATCAATTGGATGACGTTGTAGAGTTTGAAAAGATGCAACTACAGCACCATTGTTATCAGCATTGCCAAAGGAGAAGAATGTAATGATGTTGAGTCCAGTCATGTGTTCACATATACACCCATTATTGAAGAAAGTGCAATCAAAGAGCCATAGTTTGCCAGGATAGATTATGTTAGAGCAACTTCTCTTCCTGCTAGTATTCTTCTGCTCAGAGTTGTTATTATAATTTTAATACTCTTATTCGCGTTGTATTTCTTATTTTGGCGCAGTAAATATAGGATTACATATATTCTGTTGTGATTATTATTTGCATTTGACAAATGTTGAAAACAATGATATTATGGTTGTAATTGTTATTTTATTAACGATGCTATGGCATCTAGCCCTCAACTTTTCATCATTACTCCTCTCCCAATGTGTCTTTTAGGACTTTACAAGAATGCTTGGCAAGAATTAATGTTTAGAGTTTGACCTAATTTTTAACTCTGAAAATCTGATATAACCCTTTTCTCTGGCTACCACTTCACCTTCCCTATTCATAAACATCTTAATTGGAACAATACCAAGATTTAAAATGCTTCGCAATTTGTACCCGTATTTTCAAAATTAAATTGATTATGTCTTTCTTCATTGACAAATCAACAACTTGCTTTCGTACTGGTGCCTTAGGTAAGGGTCCCATGGGCACCTGCTTTTTTATAAATAGAGCGTCATTGAGATTATGGGATTTTTTAAGGATATTTAAAAAGGGAAGCGGTCCTATAGATTTATATGTAAATCTATTTTTTTTTAAATTAGCTCTTAAATTCAAGATAGTTGTTTGTCTCATGAATTTTAAAAATTAAAATTAAATTTGTTTGGTGGAATTTTATTTTGGTGGGAAAATGAAGTGTAGATTGTTGACAAATAGCAGAATTCTTCCCCTTTAGCCCCCCTAAAAAATTATCATGGAACCACCCGCTCCACAACAATAGCGCCCAAGTCCCTCCCATGGAACCGCTGCCTTAGCATTTGAGCTTAAGTTGCTCTCACCCTTATTTTCTTCATTAAATATAAAGCCTTGTATTCCAGGAATACAAAAAAATACATATATTTGTGCAGTTTCACATAACTAACAAAGGCTATACAAAAAAATACATATATTTGTGCAGTTTCACATAACTAACAAAGGCTATGGAGTTTTTCTCTTAAAATGTTATTAATTTTTCAGCTCTAAGATAATGCATAGTTAAATAGCCTCAATACATCTCTTTGTTCAAAGGACTTAAAGAACAACGTGCTTGCGAACACTCCTCAGAAACTAAGACTTCACAAGAAACAATAAGAGTGGAGAGCTACAGATTCGCAACAAATGTCAATAGATGAAGCTCTGGACCATATGCATTGTTCTCAGGTTGATTTGTCCAACTACAAAGTGGGTAATTAATTGCTTGACACGATACATCGTTGATACATTGCCGGTATGGACCAAATATGGATAATTTTCTGCATTGTCTTCAGAAAGGTTGTACTACATCTTTAAGCTCTCTCGAGCATATAAGTTGCATCCGACACTCTGCTTTTATGACTTGCAAAATATATATGATAGAAACACATTTCTATGTCGAGTAATGCTTTCACCCAGCTGAGATTGGCAACTCCCGTATGGAAGAAACTAATTATCTTATATTATTATTTTCGACATCACTTTACAATGGGATCTTTGTTGGAAGAAATATTTTATGGAGTTGGCAATGTTTTTCATTTTTATAGATTCAAAAACTTGTTAAAAGAGGACTGCAAAAGCTAGAAAAAACATTTTTGACATCAGTTCACATTGGGAGCTATGTTGGAAGAAACGTTTTCTAGAGTCTGGCAATGTTTTCCCATTTTTATAGATATAAAAATTTGCTGATTTCAAACATACCAAAAAATACAGTACTCTTTGCGAAAGGTGAAAGGATTGCAACAGCAACATCAATTTTAGAGATGTGGCAATTCATTACCCAGACACTATGAAAAGGGGGTAAGAAAAATATTGCGACATCAAATAACAGGCATGATCGGAGAACATTGCAAAAGCAGTTATTAACAAATTGTAGTTTGTTGAGGGAATATGGATTACATGATAATGATAATAGAGCTTAACTAATATATAAATAAAGGTTTCAAGTTAATCTATTCAGATAAAATGTCCATAGATCTCTAGTGTTTGTTAGATTTGGTACACATTGAAAAGCATAAATCTATAAATTATGTTATATATTTATATTTATATCGATAAGAAAATCATAACAGTAAATACATGGATGACAATATTTTGCATGAAACGCTAAATAAGCTACGGCTTCAAATATCTAAAGCAAGAGTTGAGTTAGAAGGTATTAATTCAAAAGTTCAATTGATAAAATAATACGATGCTGTTATTTATTCTTGGACAGAACTAGAACCATTGAACAAATTAATTATTGTTACAGCTGCAGGTCTGCAATGTCATATTGTCACTACAAACTTAAAGCCAAAAACAAATTCAAACTAAAAAAGGCTGTTCGAACAGATATTGATAATAACCATCACTTAGCTTGTGAAGAAAATTCATTTACATAGCAATGATCATTGAGATCAGTTTTTAAGTATTGAAAACCTTCATCCTGAACTATCTTTATGCTTTATCAAATAATTCAAAAACTTGTCATCCAAATTTAAACCTGAGCTGTGCCTTGAGTGAACCCTGGTTCTTCACATCTATACCTTCCATCTGGACCAATCCCAAATCCTTTGGGATCTGCAAACACATTTTCCAGAAGCTGACCACGATCGGGGAGAGGACTTGCATCTGCAAATTCAACAGCCTCTTCAACCAGCTCATCAATTTTCTTTTCAATTGACTTAAGATCTGATTCATTGGCAAGGTTGTTCTCAATCAGGTAACTCTTCAAAGCCACAATTGGGTCTCTTGCAGCATAGTGAGCCTTCTCCGCTGCAAATACAGGAAATAAATTATTATTTATCAGCAGTTTTAACCAGACAAAAAAGATACGCAGATGCAGAAACTCATACTATTAATAATTGGTAGCAAAAGCTAACTTAAGCTCCAACACTGCATCTCACATCTAAAGGGAACTTATAAGTTTATAACTTTATACTTGTGGACCTGAGGTTATGTTAAGCCTCAAACTGGTTTTATGAGTTGTTAAAAAGAAGATCAAACCAGAGTCTCCGTCCAGGTTCCCACTTTCCTCATACTCAACTTTTGATGGATATGCTACAGTCATTCTTGTGATGATGAACCTCACGTGCATATATGCAACAAATTGATCCAAGGAATTGTGGTAAGAGTTTAAAGAAGCTAGAAAATCTCAGTGGTAGACTTGCAAGTTGCAACACACGTCTATTCACCCTATCCATTAATACGCATTTGTCAATAGCCTTTAACCAGATGAAAAAAACTAACTTGCGCTGCAATATTGTCTCTCAAACCGAAAGGAATTCATAATTTTATAGTTCTAAATATGAACTCTCAAGGCCCAGGTTGGTCGTGAGTCCTTAACAAGAAGAGTCAAGACTGAACCAGAGACTAAATTGAGGTGCCAACCTACATTATTCACACATCAGACTTGGGATGGACAAGTGACTTTTGTGATGACAAACATCACATGCACATATGCAACCTATTTAAAGCAGCCAGAAAATCTCAGTACCTAATTCTGTTCACCCTACCCATCAATAAGCCACACAACACAAGCTTTCCGATCCCTACGATGTCTATAACAGAAAGAAGGGATGTTATAAGATTCCCAATTTTATAGGGCTTTCTAAATCTAAAACTAATAAACAGATGGGATCTATTGAAAAATGAGAGCATAAAAGCACAAAAGACATCATGTTTGTGTACAAACACCTAAAATACTAAATTTCTGGTTTGAACAAGTGCTCAAAATATATGGGATTAAAATCCAACAAGATTAGCCCATACAGGTAGCAGAGTTGGCTTAGGCCATGGTTTTCTCCCCATAGGTTCTGGGTTCAATTCTAAGGCCTGCCGTGGTTTGCAGGCAATTGTGTACATCCCAGGAGAATTAGTCTGTACACCCTAGGAGGATTAGCCCACCTCTGCAACTAGGTAGTTTGTAAAACCAGGGTGGGGACTGGTTTGGGTGCTGGGCAGAGCTGCATAAACCCTACACTTGATATGAGAGCATGGGCAGGATACCTCCCAAGTTACCCAAAAAAAACCAATCCAGCTAGAATGTTAGAAACACCTACAGAGCAAACCAATATTAAATCATGTTCATGCTACAAGCATGAATGCTGATGATATTCTTATGGGGGAGTATTGTAGATATATTACTATAATGATATGTTACATTCATGACTGAGCTTATCATTGATGTCAACATAGCAGTTTTCTATGGTATCTAACAGAAGAATAGCGTTAAAATCAAGTTAGTACGGACGGCTAGTTGAGTATTCTAACTATCCAAGGTTATGGGAGATACTTCTGAGTATCTGGTATATGTAGTTAATGTCGGAAGAAGAAATGATAAGTCCGGAAGAAGTTACGTAAGTTTTGGTGATGTTTGTTTTAAGATTGAGTTTACAAAGGCATGTTCTGGTAAACTTGTTATATCTCGTAGCAGAGTTGTTATTCTGAGAATTGAGGTTGAGGATATGAAAAAGACATGTTGGTGATGATGCTGCTAAGTTCGCTCGTCATAATATTGTGTACAAAAAGTTATTCAAGTTGCAAGGCGGAAGATTAATGTTATCGCTAAGTGTAATGTGTTTTTAATGTGGTCCTATAATGATTAATTGAGAAGGTCTAACAGCCGACTTAGGGAATTGTTTTATGGACTCAGTATAAAGGAAGGACATTTTTCTTTATCGTCATATGGATATATATGGATGTAGATGATATTTGTAAGCAGCAGTAAGAGTGGAATGCTATGTTGAGCAGAGCAGTGCGGATGTGAAGGAAACTTCATTGCCGAGGTTTTGCTGAGTGATCCAAGGTTTGATATTGGGATCCGAGGTTCGTGACCTGGTCTACAAGGTCTAACAGTGATTGGTTCGGTTGATAGAACAAAAGAAAGAAGAACATAACAGTAAATTACTTGTTTGAGCAATGAGCTCTTCTTGTAGTTGAAATTGCATGTTTGGGCAGTGGGCTCTTCTTGCATACATTGTATTACAACTCTTAATAGGGTTGGCACAACTCCTAACAGGGTTGGAATCTCCTAGCAGGCATTCAAAGTCTCCTAACAAGAACTCTGTGTACTAAATGTTGTAATAGACTCCTAATAGGGTCCATCCTCTAACAAGGAATATTTATATTAGTACATCATCTTGTGGGCATCATTCCCACTGGGATTTTCCCTCTGATCAAGGGTTTCCTTAGTTAACATATCTAGTGTAATTGTCTATGTGCATCTTATTATGGTTGTTGTTTACATTGGTTGAATGGTTAAGTTTGTTTAAAGAAGATATATGTTTCAAGTGTTGGATAACTGATTCACCCCACCCCGACCCTGCCCCCCTTCAATTATCTTGGTGGACTATTGTTTCTAACAATTCCTGTGCATCTTTATGGCCTACCATATTATGTAACAAGCAAATAATGCACATGGATTTGTGCAGATAGAAAGTGCATTACATCCAGAGAAGACTACTAATTTTCTTACCAGGATTACGAAGCTCATCCGGATCAGCAAGAGAATGTCCTCTAAACCTATAGGTCTCGCATTCAACCAGAGTAGGTCCATCACCCCTTCTTGCTCTGGCGATAGCCTCCTTGGCTACCTCTCTTACTTTCAACACATCCATACCATCCACGTGAATTCCTGGCATCCCAAATGCTGGTCCTTTCTTCCAGATTTCTGGATCAGAAGTAGATCTAAGATGAGACATTCCAATAGCCCATAGATTGTTCTCAACAACAAAAATGATAGGAAGCTTCCAAAGAGTGGCCATATTCAAGCATTCAAAGAACTGGCCATTGTTACAGGTACCATCTCCAAAAAATGCAACAGTGACACTGTCAGATTTATCATCCTTCATGACTTCTCTTTTATACTTTGACATAAAGGCAGCTCCAGTGGCAACGGGAATTCCCTCGCCAATAAAAGCAAAACCACCCAATACACCATGTTCTTTAGAGAACATATGCATAGAGCCTCCTTGCCCTCTGCAGCAACCAGTAGTCTTGCCAAAAAGCTCACTCATTACTGCACGTGCAGATACACCCTTGCTGAGTGCGTGCACATGATCTCTATAAGTACTACAAACGAAGTCATGAGATTCAAGAGCCTTTATAAATCCAGTGGAGACAGCCTCCTGCCCATTGTAAAGATGTACGAACCCGAACATCTTCCCTCTGTAATACATTTGAGCACACATGTCTTCAAATGATCTTCCCAAAATCATATCCTCGTACAGCACCAAGCCCTCCTCCCGCGTGATTAGCTGTATTAAAAGAAATAAATTTAGTAAGCACTCTCTTCTGGTGATTGACATGAATTCTAATCAGCAAGTGTACTACGTAACTATTCATTTTCCAGGCATATACTGATTCAAGGCTGTGCATAACCTATGAAGACAATGGTTATGACTTATGAATCATCCCTTGAATAAAAGAAATTGAAACAACGTGCCTACGAAATAAACATATAGCCCATACAAATGGAAGGTTAATTTTCCCAGAATATGAGGAAATCCAGATCTCCGTCCTGATTTGCCTAAAAATGGCTTGCAAAGAAGTACAGATCTTCACCATGACTTGCATAAACATAACACTACTGAGCGTGAAGATCTGTAGCAAAGAAACCAAGATCAGCTTCTAATGCTTGCCATCAAGAGGCCAGATCTTCAATATGATTTGCACAAAATGTCAGCTAAGGCGTAAGCATATATTTTCTGCGATGGAAATAAAAACACATAGGGCATAAATCTTTTTCCAGCTACACTCTACAACAGGCAGGCAAAAGCTTCGAACTAGGACATCAACTTGGGCATGGATATTGGCAACAGAGATACAAATAACACGAAACGTGAACGCCCACAACCTCCACAGCCAAAAAGTAAAACAGAAAAAGCATCTTGATTTTGGCTATAAACGAATAAGGAATTATGTTCAGCTTTTAGCTCCAGCGCAAAAAGCACACTTGAAGACAACTGTAGACATTCAAATCCAAGCAGCACATAGGATTGTGAATCTACGATGCAGAGTATCAACAAAAAGCACGAATGACAAGAGACGAGGCGAAATAATTATACAAAAGAGAGTTCCGAAGAAGAATTTGTAAAATAGAACTCAAATCTATGAAATGTCCATTTACATACAATCATATCAATCTAATATTCAAGACATACAAGCGCATATCATAGATCCAAATTAAATAACGCGATATATAACGCACTGCCTAAAAAGCCACTGCAATAGATATTCAAATGTCATACAAGCTCAAAGTGTCATTGAAAACCCCGCCAGAAATTTGCCCTTTCTCATTAGAAATACCTAACAACAAAATGCAACAATACCATTCGAATCCGGAAAATCGAAACATGGGGCTTACCGGGTCTGTCTTGGTTTGCAGCTTCTCAACAATCTCTGAGGCAGATGCTACTGCAGCGACAGGGGCGGGAGGTTTTCTCTTTGCAGAATAAGAAGCCCTCTGCAAAACATTTTTGGAAACACACTTGGAAAAATGTGTATTGGAAACATTAAAATCCTTGCGAAACAACCCCGCTTTAGGGGACTGTTCCAGCAGCCCACAAGGGGCCTTTGGAGCCCCGATTCTGCAAGCTGCAAAAGTAGACATTGTAGACATACTACAATCAAATGGGTATGTGCTTATTCTCCCTGTTTGCTCTGAAAAATGGGAATGCGGAAGAATTAATAGAGCAGAAGGCGGAGATCACAAAAGTGAAGGCCCTGGAAGAGGCCGTCTGCGTGTTGGCTGCATTCAACACTCTTCAACAGCCTTCTCCTCACAATAATCGTCGAAAACAATAAGAATGGGACCCTTTCAATCTCCCTCGCCTATTACAACTCCCCGGCGGACTGATCAAAGATGATCAATATATTCAAAAAAAATTGTTCTTAATTTGTTTTAAAATTATGGCATGCAAGTGACATGAGGCGAAAACAATACGAAAGGAGATCGTTAGCAGCGGAAAAAGCAGGGTCCCCGTGGGTATGATCCAGCTTTGTTGGCATTTAAACAGAGAAGTTTGAAACTTTGGCAAAATGACAGATCACCTAACATCTAATGCAGGGAAATGGGAATTGAAGGCGGCAGCGATGTGAATTGCGGCATTAACTTCTTTGCGATGATATAGCCTAGTTCATTATGCTACAAAAGTTTGTTGCCTATTAATTTCCTAGAAGTTCAAATCACCGAAAGGTTAGGTGCTTGTAATTTAGTAGCTTAAAATATTCAGCTGTTGGAGGTTGAAAATATGGGAGGAATGGAGATCCCTTTAATGAGACTTGGTTCGACAACCATTGACATTACTCAACAACATATTAATGTAGTAATTGGTTCATGTTGTAGTGGATGTTGTAGTGGGTGTAAATGGTATATCTTCTTTTTAGTTAGTTAATGTTGAGAAGTATTTCACACTGATTAATGATTATAAGGGTTGGTTATGTATAGTATTTTGAATGTGTTTATCAAAAAATTATCTTGTTAAAGGGTACTTGGTGAATGGAAGAGTTGTGTTGAATGTAAATATATGGTATCAAGTTTGATTCTTCACAATTCAAAATAACAAAATAAAAGTTCATATTTTTTTATTAGATTCTTATATTAATTAGTAGTAAAACAAGGGTGATAAGTCTTACATGATCATAACTCAACAACATAAAAACCAACAATAAAGTAATATTTGCAACCTAGAGAAGATCATCAGTAAACAACCACAAACAAAGTGGTCAAACAATCTATATGCAACTAGGTAGCTATCACATTATCAATAAGAATAGTAGTCAAATAATTCTTACAACAATTGCAACTTAAAAATCTTACAAGATTATCAAGTAAAGTGTTCTTCATGGGGACAAAATTCAAGATTAAAGACCAAGTAAAAGATAAATTGTTCTTAAAATCCCACAAGGGCAAAAAATAGCAAAACCTAAATCTGTCAAAGGTTAAACATTGTGGGTGGATTTGATGTTGTGGCCTGACTGGTACAACCCATGGCTCTAGTCATTTATAAGAAGCTTGAATAAATCCTTCTGGTTCCCTTCATCTTCTCTATCCATACCAAGAATCTTTTGTGCAACAAACACATGGAGGTGATGAATTATACATAACTCAAAGATTAAACATGGAAATGCTCCTCATCTTTCTTTCCATTTCTAGCAATTTGGTTTTAAAGTTCCCACCTCACTCTTCATATTGGCCAACTCTTGTACAATACTCAAACAACCTTCACAACCTTAGTTAGGATTGGTAGGGATGGTTTTGTTTTCATCTAGTATCATGTCTCTAGTGAGATCAATGAGCTTCTCTTTCATATTGTTTCAGATAATGGTTGGTGGTAGACTTATTAGAACTAGCAAGTGTATCAACCTCAACATCAACACCTTCCAATTCCTTTCATTTCTCATTCGCCTCTTTAGCTTCCCATCCCCCTAATCAACATTTTTATCCTCCAAGTCATAATCAACAAGCAAGTTTTTTCCCTTTCCTTGTAGTCTTGGTAGCCAATATATTAGACCTATGGGATTACTATGCTCCTCTATGTCATCTTCCTCCTCATTGACGACTTGGTAAACATACATTGTGGCTGGCTTGGTGGGGGGAGGAGGTTGTTCTTTTTATAGTGCTAGTGGTAGATTTGGACTCATTACCTTTAAGTTGATTGGCATTGGGGGTGTGAATTTCATAATTAAACACTTCAAAATCAACAAGGTGGGAAGCAATTTTAAGGGCTCTCATATGACGAATGCATTTTTTCTTACTAGGTCATTGTAGGAGTGTGAGACCATGAAGCAAGGGCTTCATAAGCTATGATTAATCTAGAAGGGTAGAGGGCCAAGTGAAAATGTAAAGCCTAAATATAAGACCATAATTTCCAATGAAAGGTCTCTTGCCCTAAGTTTGAGAACTCTCTTTAACATCCAAAACAAATCTTTCAACATAAATAAGTAGGAAACAAGGAAATAATTTCACTAGCTTTTCATATTTGATCCAATACTATCCTTGTGAACAGTGTATTTGTAATTGATATGATATTTCCACTAGCATGTGTTGGTTAATCCATATTCATTATTCATATTATGTTAGACCTATGAGCATGTATGTGTTTGCACTTGTTGCAAAAAATTTTAATTTAAATATTGATGTTATTGTGTTTGGGGAATTAGATATTTTATTTACTAGATAAGTTGTATTGGATTCCAATTATTTAGAATTGATTTATTTATTTTTTAGGGGTAAAGTGAATAGTTTACTTATATAATTTAAGTGACTTTTTTTAAAAGGTCATTTTTTAAAATGCTTTTATGTTGTAAAAGTGAGTTCTTTTCACTCACTTCTCGTTGTTTTTTAAGTAAATTTTGATTTTGCTACAAATTTGATTGGAGAAAATTTCTCTTTTGCTCATTGTGTTGGATTTAACAATCATATATTTGTGAGGAGAGGCTCCTTGGATTTGTGTTAGGATCGCCCTACTTTTCCAAAAATCTCATCCATGTTGTTGAGTTTTAAGATTTTTCTCTTTGTTTTGGGTTTCTCTCCCTTTATATGGGGTAGGGCATCATGCTATTTTAGATTACTTTGCATTAATGTGTGAAATCAATTATATTAGTTGAGTGGGTTGAGATTTAGTACTCCCCCACATTCTTGCTTGATTTCCTTACCCAAACAAGTTAGAACAAAATTATATGTATTTTTATGTTGAGAAAATTGGGTTTTTGAGTTGTTATGTGGTTCAATTTTTTGTGTATGTCAAAAATGAGATTTTATTGTAGAAATATGATGTTGGGTACCTGAGCACAAATGGGTTTCTATTCCAAGGATTTATTTGATGTTTGATTTTTGGGCATTTTTTAGCTCACTTTGTTCTATGTGTCGCCCAGAACTTGTATGTCATCCTATTTGGTGTGATTGATCTATTAGAGGTAGCAATACTCCAACTTTATAATAGGATTATAAAATCATAATATATTAAAGGTGTGATTTGTTATCACAACCTAAACTTACCTAATTTATGTTAAAATAGTGATTTTCACACTTTGTCAAGCTATGCCAAAATTTGGGTATTTATTTGCTTTTGGATTTTTGAGCCTTCCTCGTGTTCTAATGAGATGATTAATAGATTTTATGGGAATTCATGCTCTTGGAAAAGTGTCCAATTGAGAAACTTGTTATTTAGCTTGTTTTTGGAGTTTACTCTATTTCTTGCCTTGAGTATTTGGGAGTTTATTTATCCTTTTATTTTTTTATTAAGGAAAAAAAAATAGGTATTGAGAGGGACCTGAAACCCCTTACAAGAAGATTTTGAGGGGGATCTAGAGCCCCACAATGAAAAAAAATCTACAAAAGATAAATCATGTACAAAAAGAAACCCAAAGCCAACAAATAGCAAACAACTAAAAATACAAAGCATACAAACCACCAACTTCTCCCAAGAATCCAACATAAGAGGTCGATGCCTAACACCAAAGAGAAAGTCTCATAAACAAGGAGATCCATAGGTTTTCTAAGGCTCTCCAAACCAAACCATTAGCTTTTAACATGGCTCCCAAAACTATCATTTGATATCACCATAAACGATTGAGCACCAAAGAGCCAGGTGAAACTATGAGGATAAGAAAGGTTCCCTAAATTAAACTGGGTTTTGACTTGGCTCCCAAAATCACATAGGATTTTAAAATGGCTCCAAAAACCATTGCATGGATTTGAAAGAGTCATCAATCAATGACTAGCAACAAAAAGAGATAATACATGAAAAAACTAGCTAGAAGATAGGGTTTTAATATGGAGCCGCAAACCATCCAAATATGGACAACATGTATTTTACAAAAGAGCATAACCATTCCCCCAACAAGACTTCTCAAAACCCACTTTAAAAACCACCCCTCCCAATAACCAATTGCAAGAAAAAATTATTCTTTTCCACAATCAACATCACCTTCAAAACCCATCACCACCTCCATAGATGATGGGTCCACCTCTATAGCATATGAGAGAAACAAAGATAACAATTGGTAAACACTCAACCCACCAATAGGTAAAAGAGAGAGACCTTGAAAAAAATAAGGGGAGGCTTCACCTCAATAGATGTATCCAAAGGAGACATAAAAGGGCCCAAAAGAGACCTCCATAATAGAAAGAAAATGAAGAAATGCAATACACCATGGGTCAAAGAAACCCTAAAACCTAAAAGCCTCCTTAACCAAAAATAACTAGAGACTAGAATGGGCCCTTGAAAATCTTCAACATCCAACTTGCCCCAATTGCAAATATCAAGTAAATGAAGAAAGGAAAGAGAAACCCTCCACCACAACACCCAATCTAAATATGTAGTCAACAAAGAACATGGAAAACTTACAACAAAAATGTAGAGCATGGAATTTAAATCAACGAACCTTATAGGACCAAAGTCACTATAAAAATCACCCATAAAAAGGGTAGAGACACTTCTAGAGGGAAAAGGCCTCTCTAAAGGGAGTGAAGCTAACCAAGCCTTAGAAAAGAGTTGCCAAGCGACTAAAACTACCAAAGATGGATCAAAATAGCATCATGTCCTTCAAACTTGGTTTTCCTCACTCAAGGTGGCCTCATAAGAGGCCTAGGTTGGGAGGTGAGAATCCCATCGTTAAAGTTTTACTTTGTTACAAGTTTAAGTGAAAGGAATGATCTTATAGAAAAGCCATAGAGTTGGATTATCCTATACTATTCCTATTCATAAACTTTTTGTATTAAGAGTCTTCAAATTATGTATTTGGAAAATATATATATATATATGAAGTTGTAATGTGTAATAGGAGAGTCTCCTCTCTTATAATTTCTTACCATTATCTAACTAGTAGAATTAGAGAAATAAGTCCATTTAATTAAGTTTTATTGTGTATGCATATGAAAAAAGCTTCATGAGGTTTAATAAATTTAAATTTTTAATATTGTTTCTTTATTACTTTAATGAATAAGTGTGTTCACAACTTTAGATATTATGGTAAAATCAATAGTGTTACATAAAAGAGAAAGAAAGGTTACTCTTACTTTTGTTATTAAATGGATTTGTAAATCTTGGGTCTATCAGTAAAGAGTGTTTACAAGATTTTTAAAAAATGGCACAAGAATTATAGGCACGACAAATCTAATAAGGTCTTGAATAGATTCAAAAAGTTTAAATCTTTAGCTAAAAATTTATCCAGTAAAAGAAT
This sequence comes from Cupressus sempervirens, assembly GCA_028749045.1. Classification (NCBI taxonomy): domain Eukaryota; kingdom Viridiplantae; phylum Streptophyta; class Pinopsida; order Cupressales; family Cupressaceae; genus Cupressus; species Cupressus sempervirens. The sequence goes on from CM053792.1 coordinate 722,062,753, forward strand.
TAAAGTTCTTAGCTCTGACACTTGAGGTGAGTACATTTGGGGTAGTTTTCATGATTTTTGTGTAGGAGTAGGGATCAAGAGGGAGTTTTTTGTTCTCTACAATCCTCATCAAAATGACATTTTTTAAAGAAAGAACAATTCATTATTGAGGCAACAAAGGCAATGATGATAATAAAAAAACTACAGATGTTTCTATGGGTTGGAGCAACTAGAACTATATCTATATTCAAAACAAATGCCCTCATAGTGTCATAAACGATATGAGTCCACAAGAAGCATTCACAAGAACTAAACCATACATAATTAATTTTAGAATCTTTGAGATCCTAGTTTACATTCACATTCCCAAGGAGAAGGGAACCAAATTGGAACCTTCGGGTAAGAAAGGTATACTTATGGGTTGTAGTAAAAATTCCAAAACATTCAAAATTTACATTCTAGGATAGAAATACGTTGAGGTAAACAGAGATGTTATTTGTGAAGAGAATGTTTTGTTGATATATGATTGAAAATATCATTTGTGTAGAAAGATTGTTGAAGAAGACCGTGTGTTTCAATCATTGTTTTGTCACTAATGTCAAACCTACTACATGTTGGTAAGACAATTGCTTATATGTTTCAAGCACTGTCACTTAGTTGATTGATGAGGAGAATTTGATCAACAAGATGTAACAATAGTACCTAGAGGAAAGGTTGAGTTATGATTATGTATTGAAGTGCAAGAATCAATTAAGATAGTGATAACATAATGTATTGATGATCTACTTGAGATTACAAAATGACTGGCTACACTTAGAAAGTTTAGAAGAATAAAGTTGAACAAACTTCATTTGCTAAGCTTGACCAAGTTGATAGAAGGTGTTGAGCAAAGTCAGTGCAAGCTGAGCAAAAAATTAGTTGGAACCAAGTGAAAGTAATTTCTAGTGGATGCCTAGTAAGTTAGTAGATGTCGAGCAAGCTAGTTGGTGCCGAGTGATTTTTAGTTGATGTTGAGCACCAATATAAAATCCAGTTGATGCTGAGTGATTTTACAATAGATGTCGAGTAACACAATATGTGTTCAGCATCAGTAAATTGATAATGTTGAGTTGTTGCATTATGAAAAGATTGAAGATTCGCCAAATAAAAGCTGACAAGTTTGTTTCCTTGGAACTTTTGAATCAAGAGGAAGATGAAATGTCCCTTTTCTGATTTTGTATGATATTTCCAACCTTTAATCAGATCTTTAAGATCAAACAACTGATATCACAAAGATCCACCAAATTTCTTAAGAAACCCCAAATCGGGTATGTCGAAAATAGTGCCAAAAAGCTTCACAGCTTCACCTGTTATTAATAAATCTGAAAGTAGAAATTTTTGCAGAAATTTGAGCAGCATAACAGCCTATAAAATGTCATTTCCAGATCTATATAGCCTTTACAAAACAGCTCACAAATGTAGGACAAAAACTATGCTCATCGGGCTCCCGAAATTAACACAAAAATGCCCGGAAACACCACAAAAACACTAATAAACTATCTCAGAAGTTTAATCATGTCCCAATACATATATTCAGCTCTATTTTAACAGCTTAAAGTCTGAAATACAGCAGCAACCAAAACTGATATGAAATGCTCAACTAAAAACACCAAACTCATGCAAAAAAACCACACCCAAAAACCCACAAATCTACACTGTTCAGCACAAAGGAAAACTCTGTATGAGCATGCACATGGAATGGCTTCAAACTCCCATCCTTAGCCTTCCTGGAAACCTACAAACTCTCGTTCTTGGGTCTCCCTGGAAACCTGCAAACTCCCGTTCTTGGGTCTCCTTCTCCACAGGTTTGGCAGCCTCTGAAGAATAACAAAGAATGAGCAAAAATCAAGTTCTGGAATGAGCCCAAAATGCCTCCAAACCCCTTAAAAGAGGGCATAACTGTAACTCACGTCCAAGAGAGGTTAATGAAACTTATTTTAATAATAATTTTCATTTATTAGTCCAACGGTTTCCAAAGATTAACCCCCTTTTTTCCGAAACTTCACTTTCTTGGGCCTGCCTGCCTTAGCAAAGATTTTTTTTTTTAATTATTTGAAAAGGGGACATGACAGAAGATAAGATTGATGAGATGGAGGCATAGAATCTTATGTAAACTATTTTGGAGGCGAATTCAAATGGATTCTAGGAGAAGTTTCTAGAAAAGACAAGATATGGGTTAGTACATTGTATCCTACCTAATCCATTGAAAACCCTAATTTTGGTGATGGATAATGAGCAGGAAAAGTGTTCTAATTTCCTATATGTAGGGATGTCTAGTTATGAAGCAAAAAGGTTAGAGGTTAGAGAGTTTTGATGCAAAAATCTAACAAGGAGAAGGAAAAGGGTTTGCTTCATCAAGTGACCCAAGAGAAGAAGTCTGCAATGGCAAACTAAGCAAGAAGGCTTGATGAGGATGAATGCTTGAAGGGTGAACAAGTTGTCAGAGCTGGAAAGATTGGAACAAGTAGAGTTGAGGACTAAATAGTGGTCTATAATCTACAAGCAAGGGTGTAAGTTGTATTAGATCAAAGCTCTACTATTAATTTCTAACAATTGTATCAACATAAGGTAAATCCTTTGGAGTAAGGTTGACTTAACAGTCATTGTAAAATCCTTTAGTAGGGTGGCATTCCAAGTGAATGGCCTAAAGTCCTCTATCAAGGCTCACTTTTAATAGGGTGATTGAAATCCCTTAACCAAGTCATATTTAACAGTGTGTGTTGTAACCTTTAACAGGGTTTGCTTTTAATAGGGCATCACTTCAAAAGAGTGAAAAAGGAGTAGCATGTTACTGGTGGTTTTTCCCAAGTTGGGTTTCCACGTTAAATCATCATGTCAAATGTGTTGATGGATATGTTGTGTTTTATGCTTTACATTTTTGCATGTTGATTTTACGGTAACATATCAGTTTTGGTTAACACACAATGAATGCATGCATGGCTAAGAGTGTTTTATGGGTTCACTGAATTGTGAAAAGTTTTATTTGTACATATGGACTTTGAATAACTGATTCAACCCCCTCTCAGTTATTCTAAAGAATTCCAACAATTGGTATCAAAGCACAGTTGCTTAAGAGGATTAGTTTTAAGGTACTAAAAGCACAAAGATCAAGATGTCAAAAAAAGAGGTACCCAAGCTAAATAGAGATAACTTTCCTGAATGGAAAAGTTTGATGAAGCTACACCTTAGAGGACTTGGAGATTATGCACAAACTTGCATTTCAATAGAACATGTTGATCCGGCAAGAGCCCTAACTGTGGAAGATTTGAAGAAAAAGAATGAACACAATCAAGTAATGTTGGAGATTGCCTCTACCCTAAGTTATGCTAAATTTGATGATATCAAAGGCCTTAAGAATGCAAAGTAGATGTGGGATGACCTAGACAACATCTATGGAGGAGACAAAAATGTTCAAAGAGCCAAGTTAGAGAACCTCAAAGGTAAGTTTGATGACATGAGAATGGAAGAAGGTAAAAATATTGCTCAATGTGTTTCTAGAATAAAATAAATTGTTAGTGCAATAAAAGGTGCTACTGGTAAAATAGATAATGATATTGTGCTAAGTAAAGTCTTGAGAACATTGTTGCCTATGTATGCCATTAGAGTGTCTCCAATCCAAGATCTAAGATGTATACCAAGAAATGATCTAACCCTTGAAGTTTTGGTAGGAAGACTTACTACTTTTGAGCTATCTAATTTTGACAATTACAGACCAGAGAGTATTCAATCAGCTTTCAAAGCAAAGTTCTTATTGAAGGATTCTGAGGAGGTAAAGCCAAAGAAGAAGAAAAGAAAGATAAAGTATGCATCCAGTGATAGTAGTACAGATGAGGAAGACATTGAACAACTAGAAACATTGCTGACAAGAAGATTTCACAAAGGAAAAGGTAAATTCAAAGGTAAGTTGCCTATCATTTGTTTTAATTGCAATGAAGTTGGTCATATTGCAGCAAGATGTACACATAAGAAGAACTTCAGAGAAGGGAACAAACACAAAAATAGAAGAGAAGATGGTGGAAGAGACTATAGAGACAAAGGCAAGAAGTCATGCTACATTGCTGATGAACATGACTCTGATGAAGATGATGATGAAGTGGTATATGTTGCAATGGAGGATGAATTAGATGAGGATGAGGCAACTGCACTTATGACTTGTGTGAATGACAAATGGATCATTGATAGTGGATGCTCACATCACATGACTGGAGACAAAAGTAAGTTCATTACCTTAACTTGTTATGATGGAAATAGTGTAAGATTTGGTAATGATGCACCATGTTTAATAAAAGGAAAAGTGTCTATCAAACTCATAGACAAGATTTCATGTGACAATACTTATTATGTCGAAGGATTGAATTATAACTTGTTAAGTGTGTCATAATTGAATGATTTGGGGTGCAAAATTGAGTTAAAAAATAAATCAGCCAAGATATATGATACAAATGGAAACTTGATTTGAAAAGGTGATCAAATTAGGAGTAATCTGTTCTATTTGGATATAGAAGATGCTACTTGTCTTATTGCAAAATGTGATGATGTATGGCTTTGGCACAAGAGATTATGTCATGTTAACTTTGATAATCTAATTAGTATCAATAACATGAAAAGAGTTAGAGGTTTGACTAAGTTGAAGAAACCAGAAAATATAATGTGTAAACAATGTCAGGTAGGCAAGATGACAAAGTCAAGCTTTAAAAGTAAAGCTTATACCTTTAAGGAAATACTTAAAATTGTTCATACTAACTTGTGTGGACCTATTGAAGTGCAAAGCTACAAAGGAGATAAGTATATAATGTTGTTTGTTGATGATTGCTCTAGAATGATGATAGTCATATTTCCAAAACAAAAATCAGATGCTTTTCAAATGTTTAAATGGTACTTGGCAAGAGTTGAAAAAGAAATAGGTAAGAGTTTAAAATTCTTGAGATTAGACAAAGGAGGTGAATTCACTTCACGTGAGTTTGAGATGTTCTGCAATGACAGAGGAATCAAGAGACATACATCTATGCCTGGGACCCCTCCACAAAATGGAATTACTGAAAGAAGAAACAAGTTTCTAATGGACTATGCCAGAACAATCATGATGGAGAAAGATGTTGCTCTGAAATACTGGAGAGAAGCTGTAAGTACTACTGTATACACCTTGAACCGTGTGCAAGTCAAGAAAGGTACTCACTCAACACCTTTTGAATTATGGTATGGTCATCCACCTAATGTGAAATATTTTAAGGTATTTGGAAGCAAATGCTATATTCTTAAAGATATTAGGAGTGGAAAGTTTGATGCAAAGAGAGAAGAAGGTATATTCCTTGGTTACTCCACAAGAAGCAAAGCTTACAAGTGTTTAAATATTAACACTAACAAAATTGTGGAAAGTGCAAATGTGAATTTTGATGAGTTTACAGAAGCACATGAGGATGAACCTATAAAAGAGCCAGAAGATTACAAGTCATTTGTATACTATTATGAAGGAATGCCTACTGAAGAAGATGCTACAAATCATGCAACAAACCAATAGCAAGTCTTAACAACTGTCGAGTCACATCCTGTGAATGTCGAGTTGCATTCAGAGGTTGAGTTGCAAAATGAGGAAAATGCACAATCTAACTTTGAGATTAGCACACATGAAAGAGATGCTAAAACACCTGATAAAGATGTACACATTGACACTAAAGCTGAGAGACAAAATGTAGCCACAAGAACTGAGCCTAGACTATTCAAATATGTCAAAAGACACCATCCTACAGATCAAATCATTGGAGACAAAGATGCAAGGTCAATGACGAGAAATAAGTTGAGAGGTTAATCATGTTTGTCAAGCATGAAGGAACCTAAAACAATAAGAGATGCATTGGAAGATGATGACTGGTACAAAGCTATGGAAGAAGAAATTCAGCAGATAGAAAAGAACAAGACTTGGAGTCTAGTTCCTAGACCAGAAGACAAAAATGTGATTGGCACAAAATGGGTATTCAAAAACAAGTTAGATGACAATGGTGAAGTGACAAGAAACAAAGCAAGACTAGTTTCCAAAGGGTATGACAAGAAGAAAAAATTGATTATGGTGAAACATTTGACCTTGTTGCAAGAATGGAAGGAGTGAGAATTCTGCTTGCTTATGTTGCATACAAAGGTTTCAAAGTCTATCAGATGGATGTTAAGTCTACATTTATAAATGGCATATTAGAAGAAGAAGTCTACATAGAATAGCCAAAAGGTTTTGTTGATAAGAAAAATAAGAACATGGTATGTAGAGTGCACAAAGTCCTATATGGATTGAAACAAGCACCAAGAGCATGGTATGAGAGACTTCATACTTATCTTATTAAGATTGGATTTGAAAGGACAGATGATAACAACAACTTGTACATGAAGACAGAGAAAGAGAAAGGTATACTATTATCTAAAATATTTGTTGATGACATAATATTTGGAGGACAAGATGCTCTGTGTAAAGATTTTACAAATCAGATGAAGCGAGAGTTTGAAATGTCAATGTTTTTGGAGATAAAATTCTTTGTGGGATTACAAGTCTATCAAATGAAATATGGTGTATATATCACTCAGTCAAAATATGTCAAGGAGATATTGAAGACATTTGAACTTGAGGATTCAAAACCAGTAAGTACACCAATGGTGACAACACTCAAGCTATCAAAGGATGATGATTCAGCTAAGTTTAATCAAACATTATACAAATCCATGATTGGAAAATTGCAATATCTAGTACACAAAAGACCTGATATTGCATTAGTTGTGGGGATAGTCACAAGATTCTCTACTAATCCTAAAGAGAATCACTTGATGGTTGTGAAAAAGATAATGAGATACTTGAAAGGAACAAAAGAGTATGGTTTATACTATAAGAAGAATGAAAAGTTTGAACTGAAAGCCTACATTGATGTTGATTGGGTTGGAAATATTGATGATAGAAAGAGCACCAGTGGAGGAGCATTATTCTTAGGCAGAAGACTTGTTACATGGACTAACAAGAAGTAGAGTTGTACTTCCCAATCTATTGTTGAAGTAGAGTATGTTGTTGCTGCTATTAACTGCACAAACATTGTATGGATCAAATAGCTACTTAAGGGAATGAAGGAAGAAATCATAGAATCAGTGACACTTTATTGTGATAATACAAGTTCTATAAATATATCAAAGAATCTTGTAATGCATACAAAGATAAAGCACATTGCAATAAAGTATCATTATGTAAGGGAATTGGTCCAAGACAAGGAGGTGAAGATGGAATATATCAACACAAAGGAGCAAATTGCTGACATCTTCACAAAAGCATTACCTAAGGATGCTTATGAGTATCCAAGAGGTAAACTAGGGGTGATACCCCTATCAAAGGCCATGTAAAAGATAGAGGGAGTACCCTACATCAAACAAGCTAACATTCATTTCATACACATTGATGCAATGGATCATACTTTAGGAACTACCTAAAGTAATTACAAAGCTAGAATTACAAATCAATCACAAGCAAGGTGATAGAGGGAGAAAATTAAAGAGCCTACAAAAGCCTATGTTTGCATATATCAAAAATGCCAAGTGTTGAGTATATGTCTTTGACATTGTTGTCAAAGAGGGAGAAAGAACATTAAACTCATCAAGGGAGGTGATCAAGGGAGAAAGTACATCAGATGATCAATTTGGTAAGAAAGAAAGAGGGAGAAAGAAAAAAGTAATCAGAGGAAGGATTGGAACAAGAAGAGGGGGTTTTATTTTGTAACCTAATCAGAAGAGGGAGAAGTTTTATTCACAAGCTTTTTTTTTGGTATTTCCTTTTTGTTTTAACCTAGTTAGTTTATCATTTGTTCGACTAGTTGATCAGTTTGATTTGCCATCAATACCAAAGAGGGAGATTGTTGATAAATGATTGAAAAGATCATTTGTGTAGAAAGATTGTTGAAGAAGACTATGTACTTCAATCATTATTTTATCACTGATGTCAAACCTACTACATGCTAGTGAGACAATTGCTTATATGTTTCAAGCACTATCACTTAGTTGATTGATGAGAAGGATTTGATCAACAAGATGTAACAAAAGTACCTAGAGGAAAGGTTGAATTATGATTATGTATTGAAGTGCAAGAATCAATTAAGACAATGATAACATAATGTATTGATCATCTACTTGAGGTTACAAAATGACAAGCTACATTTAGAAAGTTTAGAAGAATAAAGTTGAACAAAGTTCACTTGCTAAGCTTGACCAAGTTAATAGAAGGTGCCAAGCAAAGTTAGTGCAAGCTGAGCAAAAAGTCAGTTGGAGCTGAGTGAAAGCAATTTCTAGTGGATGCCAAGTAAATTAGTAGATCCTGAGCAAGTTAGTTGGTGCCAAGTGATTTTCAGTTGATGTCGAGCACCAATAAAATCTAGTTAATTCCAAGTGATTTTACAATAGATGTATGTTGGAGTTGATGAAATCCAACTCCAAAGGCACCCAAGATCAATAGCATGCAAAAACCTGTCAAAGAGAAGCCAAGGAAGGAAGAGCGTGGAGCAAGGGAAAAACCCTAAACAGACATGAGAGAGAAAATGATATTGCAACACAAGAAAAAATGTATTTACAATATGCAAGAAGTGATGTGAAATACAATGAGGGAGCTTGAATATAAAGAGCTCGAGGAATCTCCTAGAACAAGCTAGAAGACACTAGGAGATAAGTGTGACACCTAAGCATACATCCACATGAGGTGGAAAGTCCTTGAACAATGTGAGAGGATAAGTATGACTTAGGAGAGAACAAACTCCCGTATTGTCAACAACTTATAACAAACTCCTAGGCTACAACTAATAAATAAATGCATTTACCTAAGTAAGCTTAAGTAATAGAATAAATAATTAATAATTAACTATTTACTCTAACAATGTCGAGTAACATAGTATGTGTTGAGCATAAGTAAATTGATAATGTCGAGTTGCTGCATTATAAAAAGATCGAAGATTCACCAAATAAAAGCCAACAAGTTTGTTTCCTTAGAACTTGTGAATCAGGAGGAAGATAAGATTGATGAGCTGGAGGTACATAATCTTATGTAAACCATTTTGGAGGTGAATTCAAATGGATTCTAGGAGAAGTTTCTACAAAAGACAAGATATGGGGTAGATACATTGTATCCTACCTAATCCATTGAAAACCCTAATTTTGGTGATGGATAATGAGCAAAAAAAGTGTTATAATTTCCTATATGTAGGGATGTCTAGTTATAAAGAAAAAAGGTTAGAGGTAAGAGAGTTTTGATGCAAAAATTTGACAAGGAGAATGAAAAGGGTTTGCTTCATCAAGTGACCCAAGAGAAGAAGTCTACAATGGCAAACTAAGCAAGAAAGCTTAACGAGATGAATGCTTGAAGGGTGAAAAAATTGTCAGAGCTGCAAAGATTGGAAGCCAAGTAGAGTTGAGGACTGAATAGTGATCTATAATCTACAAGCAAGGTTGTAAGTTGTATCAGATCAACACTCTACTATTACTTTCTAACAATTGTATCAACATATGGTAAATCCTTTGGAATAAGTTTGACTTACTAGTCATTGGAAAATCCTTTAAGAGGGTGGCATTCCAAGTGAATGGCCTAAAGTCATCTAAAAAGGCTCACTTTTAATAGGTGATTGAAATCCCTTCACCAGGTCACATTTAACAGTGTGTGTTGTAACCTTTAACAAGGTTGGCCTTTAACAGGGTATCACTTTAGAAGAGTGAAAAAGGAGTAGCATGTTACTGGTGGTTTTTCCCAAATTGGGTTTCCACATTAAATCATTGTGTCAAATGTGTTGATGGATATGTTGTGTTCTATGCTTTATATTTCTGCATGTTCATTTTACAATAACATATCAATTTTGGTTAACACACAATGAATGCATGCATGGCTAAGAGTGTTTTATGGGTTCACTAAATTCTGAAAAGTTTTATTTGTACATTTGGACCTTGAATAATTGATTCACACCCCCCCCTAGTTATTCTAAAAGAATTCCAACATGTTTCATTAAGGAAATTTAAAGGCTTATTAATTAAGGATGAAAATGATGTTGATGATAATCAAGATTGACCATGATGGTGAGTTTTAGAGGGAGTATGTCAGACCCTTAGAAACTTTTGATCACATTAAGTCTATGGATCTTACTGATGGACCAAGAGACATTATAGTCAGAAAGAAAAAGACCACTTTAGGTGAGGAACGCCATTCAAGAAGCTAAAAAGTTTGGATCTCCTTAAGGCACCTTAAGGGAGAGTAAGAGACCTCAAAAGTTCTCCAACTGCATTGCATTGATGTGCAATCTTGTTGAGTCTAAATCCTCTATAACTAAAGAAGCCATGAATCAAAAAGGATGGACCAAAAACATGTATAAAGAACCTTGTATGAATCCATAATTAGGAATGGCATATGGGAGATTGTATGAAGACCCAAAGGTGATTTTGTTTTATCCTCCAAATGGTTATTTAAGACTAAACATTCTATTGACGATAGTATTGAGAAATACAAAAATAGATTTTTAGCTCATGATATTTCTCAAAAGAAAGGCATAGATTATTAGGAAACATTTGAACCTATAGCTAGATATACTTCTATAGACCTATTACATCTATTACTACAACTAAAGGTGAAAAGTTACACCAAATGGATGTAGAGGTTGCTTTCCACAGTGATGTCATTGAGGAAGCAATTTACATTGAGTAACCCAAAGGTTATGAGATCCATAAAAGGGGATCTCATGTGTGTAGATTAAAGAAATATCTTTATGGACTCAAATAGGCCCCTCAAGCATGGCATGAAAGAATTGACAAATATTCAAGAAGTTTAGGATTTTGTAAGAGTGATGTTGATCCTCTTTATTTCAAAGTTTTAATGATGATATGATAGTCCTAGTTTTTTATGTGGATGAATTGTTTCTAATTGGTAATAAAAAAATTATTATTAGATGCAAGAAAGAATTAAATATGGAGTTTGAAATGAAAGACTTAGGACTAATGTATTACTTTCTTGAGTTAGAAGTATGAAAAATATCTAATGAGATTATCCTAAGTCATGGAAACTATACTACAGATATTTTTAAAAGATTGGGTAAGGTGGATTGCAAGCCTATGCTAACTCCTATGGAAACTAATTTGAAAATGTTGAGTGTATGTGTTTCTGATTCAAATGTTATAGATCCAACTAAGTACAATTAGTTGATCAGATCCTTGATGTATTTAGTTAACGCTATACTAGATTTTTGCTATGCAATCAATGCACTTTTTCGGTTCATGAATGAATTGGAAATTGTGTACATCTCATTGCATCCAAACATATATTGAGATATTTGCATGGTACTATTGTCTATGGGTTGAAATATGCTCTCAATAACTGTTAGAAATGGAAAAAGAAATATTTAAATAAGCAAAACCAGGAAAGAATCTAAGTGAGTTAATGCATGAAAAGATATTACCATAAGATAGGAGAGAGAAAGCTTCAAGATACCATGTTAGAAATGGAAAAAGAAATATTTAAATAAGCAAAACCAGGAAAGAATCTAAGTGAGTTAATGCATGAAAAGATATTACCATAAGATAGGAGAGAGAAAGCTTCAAGATCCAACACCATGAGACAAGATATTTGGAAAGGGGAAAGCAAAGAAAACCCCTTGTGACGTTATGAATGAGGCATGAAAAGCCTAAGAAGAAAGAGAGAGAGAGAACAAGAGAGCAATTGCTCATACAATAATTGAGAAGAGGAAGAAACCTCATTGTGAAATGAGAGAAGAGGGTCATCTCTTAAATAGAGATGAGAGAGAGGAGTTAGAATGTAACTCCCATGTCTATGAATGCCACCATTCATAAGTGTGTGAGGCCAAGTGTGAGATTCCTCTTAAGGAGGAATAATCTAAAATTAGAAATTACAATAAATATTTGTCCTCACATATTCTACTAGATGACAAAATAAGATGTAGTGGAAAAAAGACAAAAAGAAATATATTAGGATACCTTGTCTTTATATCCTAATATATTACAACAATAAAGAAAGGAGTTCTAACCTTGGTTTATAAATACACCAAGGAAAGATTACAACTTCTAACAATAACATTATCAACTTGGAAGGTTATTGTGACTCAAATTGGGCAAGTAGTGTTACCAATAAAAAAGAGAACTTCAGGGTTACACTTTAGTTTGTTCTACTATGATTTCACTAGCTAATAGGAAATAATTCATAGTTTCTATGCATATTATTGAAGAAGAATACATTGTTTCTGGTATTTCTTCAAGGAAAGCAATATAGCTTTACAAGCTCCTCACTAGGTTGTTTGGACAACCTTTGGATCCTTCAGTCATTCATTGTAACGATCAAAGATGTATATAGATGTAAGTCAATCTAGTATTTCATGACATAACTAAGCATGTGAGAACTCATTATTACTATATTCAAGACATGATACAAAGAGGTTTTATTCAACTAAAATATATCAACATTGATTAGTAGATAGTATATTTTCTCACCAAGCCTCTTACTCAAGTAAAGTTTGAGTACTTTAGAGATGGGATTGGAATTGTAGAGAGCACAACCCTCACTAAGAGGGAGTCTCAACATCATGGATACACATAGTTGTATCACCCACTTTATGGGAAATGAAAGTTGGGACCACCCTCTATGGGAAATGCAAGGTGGTTGTGTATTTATTGACCTTCTTTGACAAAAGGCTTGAGGCCTTTGACTTCTTCCACCCTCTGTGGGCAACAAAAGATGGTTCCATCTTTTTTGGGTATGCATAATGGGCATCATGAAAGGAGCCCATGATGTTACTCTTTTTATTCACCCTCCATGGGAAACATGAGATGAATATCATGGAAGGAGTCTGTGATGCTTTTAGTATCCTCCCTAGCTTAGAGGCAATGTTGATCATAGCTAGTTTGAATCCTAGCTAGATTAGATCATCAGACTTTTTTATCAATCAATTACATTTACATTGTATATCACCTTGTGTAAATAGAATAGATTGGATTCAAAGGTAAATTTAAATTGTAAAATCTACTAGCACCAAAAAGGGTCAACTTCGTAATTGGATTCATAAAGCTCTCAAATATATAGGAGGTATGATATTGTAAACATCTCATGTGCAAATACCTGAAATCTATATTCTGGGAAGTGAATATTTATAAAGTAGTGATCTATTTTAATATACACCAAGAAACATGCAATTTCCTAAAATTTAGTGGTGAATATAATATACCTATGGGCTACACTCAGATCTTAAGCTACAAATTATAACTCCTTTACAATGAATAAAATTCAAGATCTAGGGCAAAAATATAAGGTTAGATCTGGGTACACATCTCTTCAAATCTATCATTCTTCTAAGGTCTACATGTATTTATGCATTAGTGATACATCCTTTTTGGATGGTATCACTAATTTGCTTCATTGATTAGTGATCTTTAGCAAATCAATAGTTGTGTGTTATGTGCTTTTATTAATAAAAGGGCAATAATAAATGATTTAATTTGGTGTTGGATTTTTCTCTCCTATCAGAAGGCTTTCCTAGGGTAATCATTTTGTGTGCTTGTGCTTATCTCTCTTTTTTTCAAATTACTAATACCCATGATCACTAAAATTAAGATATCCTTAATCTTTTATTTGCATATTTTTAGAACTAGATTTAGCTATATTGTGTGGTTAGGTCTCAATTTTTATGATCCCTATTATATTGATATTCGTGTGGTTAGATCTCATTATATATTTCTTTTTTAATCTCCTCTTTTATGAGATTTATTATATTAAGGCCAACCTATACCATTCTCGTTAGGAGAAGTTGTAGACTCTTGGCCTCTTTTGATCACAATTCCTCTTTTCTTCCTAAGAGCCATGATGATCCCAAAATTTTTCCTCAAGATATAAATGCCATCACGGAGAATAAATATTCTCACTCTTCCCATGATGAAGGTGAATCCTTAAGAGTTCCTCCTTCCCAAGTTGATAAGATCTCTCATAAGTTTGATAAGTTGGAAATATTGGCTTGTGCAAGAGAGCCAAAATCTTGATAGTATTGTCATTGTTGAGGCTATTAAGAAAATTATTATTCATGATGATAATAACATATCTATCTTGTGTGGTGTGTCTGACCATATTAATGCTCATACTAAGCCTTTGATAAAATGTGCTCAAGAGTTATGATAAACTCCACTTTCCACAACCGATTAACTTTCTATTCTTATTTCCACAACTCTTCCTAGTATTCTTACTTAGAAACCACCTGTCATGGTGACTTATATTCAAGTCTCTAATCCTTTAAGTGTATATCTTCCTAACCCTTCACTTCCCTTAAGTGTTCCCCCTACTTCCATACCTTCTTCATTACTTTCATATAATGACTTTATTTTCACATATTTCAATCATCTTCCTACTCCTTCCAATCCTCCACCAACATATTTGCATATTCCTTCTACTTCCAATTAATTTGCTAACACATCTAATAGGTCTATGCCTACTATTGCATCTTCTAATCATACCATTAGTATCTTGGTTCAAACTATCACCACTTTGCAACAAGTGGCTCAATTCACTCGATTTAAGTACAAAATCCCTACATGTTACATTGCTAATCCCCTTTCCCTAGACATCCTTTGTGTTGTTATACTACAACATATTGATATACATCATCTTGAGACATATAATAGTAAGGGTGACCCTGTGATCCATGTTAGGAATTTCCAAACTATATGTAGTGCCTTTTCTCATGAGTATAGTTTCATGGCTAAGTTATTTGCACACACTCTTAAGGAAAAATATTTGTGATGGTATTTATTTTTACCCGATTCCTTTCAAATTATTTGTAATGATTTGATCCACCAATTTTAACACAAAATTGGTCCTCAAATTTCTTTGACTTATTTGATGCATTGTAAGGAAAATGTTTTTTTTTTTAAAGGTTAGAGACTTTATTGGTAGATTCAAACACTTGTATGCTCAAATATCTTATCATGTTCCTAATCATGATACTCAATGTATCCTTATTTTTAACTTGAAAAAAGAAATTAGAGATGAGATTCTCCATACTTAGAATACTTTTCACATCTTTTTGCAATGCTTCACCATTATCAATTATATTTGATCCAACTTGAGAGCACCTCTCTAATGGTTCTTGTTACTGTTGATAAGAGTGACATCATAATTCATCAAAATAAGTTCTCTAACACTAACAACTACATAAAAATCAACAAATGAATAGACATAGTTGATGATTGAGTGGCTACTATATCTAAAGGTGTGACTACTTTTTCCTTTGTGTGTCATCTTGATCATAAATACACTGCTTTATCTAAACCTTTGCATGTGGTGATGACAAAGTTGATTCATGCTAACATTCTTAAAATTCCTCCTATTTTACCTATTGACACTAGAAAACCAATTCCTAAGTCATTTTATCAAAATAATTTTTCTCAATACCATCGTTAACCCAGTTACGATACTCAAAAGTATTTTTTTTGAAGAATTCTATCCAAGATCTTATTGATTCCCAATTCATATATGTTGATGTTTGGGTTAATAGTACTAATAAATCCATAACACCCCCTAATAATTTTTTTAAAATTTGCATCAATCTATTTCCTTCACATTCAACAAATTCCACTAATCAACCTTATTATTACTAATATTACTTATGATGATAAGGTAGAAGAACCTAATCATGTTGAGTCTCAACATCAACCTTTGATTTTACCTTTTTCCAAACCTAAAACTTCACTTCTTATCACCTTTAATCATTATGATATGTTTAAATCACCTAATGCTCCTCTTTGCATTACTACTAGGGTTGCTCACATCCCTTCCCATGGTGCTTTGGTTGATCCCTCTTCCTCTATGAATGTTATCACTAAAGAACATATTTTTAATAAAGGATTACATAAGGATTCCTATTATGCATCTACTATTTAGATTAAAACTTGTAATGGTTTTCTTTATCACCCTCAAGGTTCTATCAATCTTCCTATGAGCCTTTCCAGTAAGATTGGTCATACTACCTTTGTTGTCATTCCTACTTTTGATTAATTCCAAATTAGGCTTGGAATTATGTGGCATTTTCTATGCTATCTATAGATTCTCCCAGTCATAAGTGCATCAAATTTCCCCATAATGGAGAAGTTTTCACCATTAATCATTCCTTTTTCTAAACCCTCACACCCTTTAGATTGTATTGAGATAGATTTATGTTAGCCATGTCTCCCTCAAAAACCACCTAATTGTCTTGATCATCTTATTGATCCTATTAGAAATATAAAGTAGAAAATATTTTTGAGCTTAGCCTTCCTAAGATTGATCTTGTTGTAGTTGTCTTTCCTACCCTACATATTCTTGCACCCATCATTCCTCAACCCAAAGTTGCTCCTTCTTCAAAACATGTGACTATTAATCCTAATCCTTCAAATCTATCTCGTAAAATCATTCATAATCAACATGATCATATGCATCACAAGAACTATTTTTTGTGATGTGGAGCCTAATAAGACTTTGATGCTAATTTTTTCCACTTTATTTGGCATGATTTCCCCCAAAATTATTGCTAAGGGGGTTTGGGGAGATGGGGTCAAGGGGCAGTGCCCCTAGTGCACTTCCTATCATATTACAGGGTGGGGTTGAGGGGAAAAGACCCCGCGTAGGTTTTCATTCAACTGACTTTATTATTGTAAAAGGCACTAGGTGTTATTTTTCTATTGGATAACTTATTGTAGCCCTAATTTTGTAAGCAAAATTTTTTTTGTATAAAATGGATTAAGGTTAGGGATTTCATAATGTATTATGAGATTGTAGCTTATTGGAACAATATTGAGCTGTAAGGGATTACATATTGTAATCAACTTATAATCATTGAATAATAAGAATATTGCACTCATTGTTGGTGTACATAGCCCAAGGACTGGGTGAACCACATTAAATCTTTGTGTCTTGTGTTCTCTCCTGTATGGTTTGTTATTTTATGATATTGGTTATATTTTCGTATAATTATTATTTCTATCTTTTTATTCCTAACAAGTGGTATTAGAGCAAGGTTATTTCACTTATCCTCTATAGCAAGGTCTCACGATTGAGTGGGAGCGATGGAAAATGAGGGCAAGATGAATGTTGAGAAGTTTAATGGGTAAAATTTTTAGTTAAGTAAAATACAAATAAAGGACTATCATTATTAGAAGGATTTATGGAGGCCATTGCAAGAAAAATCCAAAAAAGTGGTTGCTATGATAGATGAGGGCTAAGATATTTTAGATAGAAAGATAATTAGAAGTATTTGATTAAGTCTGGCATAATTGATGGAATTTAATATTATGAAAGAAAAGATGAGTGAAGAACTAATAAAAACCCTAGTAAAGTTTTATAAAAATCCCTTTTCAAACAAAGTATTTATCATGAAGCATTTATTTAATATGAAGATGGCAGAAGGTGGATCAATTATTGATCATTTAAATGAGTTTAATATGATTATCAATCAGTTATCTCCTATAAATATCAACTTTTATGAAGAAATTATGACTCTTGATTTTGTGCTCTTTGCCTAAAAGTTGGAATGTCTTGGTAGTGCTTGTGAGTAATTATATTTCTAGATCTAATACCCTAAAATTTGATTGATGTGATTGGTGTTATTCTGAGTAAGAAAACTCATAGGAAAAGCTTAGGTGGGTCTATATTAGGAAGTGTTTTGAATGCACAAAGTAGAGGCAAAACAAATGAAAGAGAAAACAATTTTAGAAATCGAAGGAAATCAAGAGGAAACACAAAGAGAAAGAGGTCTTAATTTGGAGGACCAAGAGATTGTTGGTACTACAAGAAACCAGGGCATAAGAAGAAAGATTGTTGGACTCAAAACAACAATGAAGGAGACAAACAAGAAGGGAGCACACAGGAAAATGTGATAAGTAATAAATCTGAAGATGACATTTTTCTTCTTTCCTTAGAAAATGTTGATGATTCATGGGTTTTAGATTTAGGGGCTTCATTTCATGTTAGTCCCTGTAGAGGTTTTCTTGATTATATCCAAGGGGATTTTGGGCTTGTTTACTTGGGAGATAATGAACCTTGTCAATTTTTTGGAAAGGGGAAAATTAAGATTAAGTTGTAGAATTAGAATCATTGGATACTACAAGAGGTAAGACATGTTCCAAGGATGAGTAGGAATTTAATTTCAGTAGAGCAATCAGGGGATGAGGGTTGCACAATTACTTTTAATGATAAAAAATAGAAGGTTTCAAAAGCTTCCTTAGTAGTAGCAAAAGGTGTGAAAGTAGGTACCTTATATCTTTGTAAAAGTCATATTGTTCTTTCTACTTAATTGTTTCATAGAAAAATGAATGGTTAGGAACAATTTTTGTAGTTGAGCAAGGAGAACAAACAATTTCGATAGGTTTTGAAATAACACTATGGCACAACATATTTGGGCATGTAAATGAGAAAGGTATGAAATTACTTCATTCAAAGAAAGTTTTACCAAGTTTAAAATGTGTCAATATGGATTTATGTGAAAGTTTTGTGTATAGAAAACAAAAGAGAGTTAATTTTGTGAAGAGTGGGAAGGAAAATACAAATAAGGAATTGGATCTTGTGCATACAAATATATGGGGACTAGCTTAGGTATCTTCTCTTGGTGGCTCTCATTATTATATTATATTTATTGATGTTGCAACTAGAAAAGTATGGGTTTATTTCCTTAGAAAAGAATATGATGTATTTTTAACTTTTGAGAAATCAAAATGCCTGGTTGAAAATGAGACTAGTTAAAGGATAAGATGTCTTAGATCTGATAATGGTGGTGAGTATTGCAACAGTGATTTTGAAGATTGTTTTTACACTAATGGTATTCATAGATAGAATCATATTAAATTGTTCCAAGGACCACAATAAAATGTAGTGGTTGAATGCATGGACATGACAATAATGGAATATGCAAAGAGCATGAGGTTGCATGTTGAGTTTCCCTTAAACATGTGGGTGGAAGTTGTCAATATTTTTGTGTATTTGATCAATAGAAATTCCTCTGCTCCATTGGGTTGTGGTGTTCTAGAGGAAGCATTGACTAATAAGAAGGTGAGTTGTTCTTTTTTCTTAGAACCTTTGGTGGTGCAGCATTTGCACATATAGATTCTAAAAATAGAACCAAGTTGGAAGCTAAGTCAAAGGAATGTGTATTTTTTGGATATGACATTGATGAATTTGGTTATAGGCTTTGAGATTTTGAAAATCATAAAATTGTAAGAAGCGTGCATGTCATATTTAGTGAGAAAGTGTTGTACAAAGATTTGTTGCAGCATAATAAAAAGAAAGAAAATTATTATGTAGTACTGGATGATACTTCAAATGATGATGTTCTAGTAGTTCCTCATGATTCACAACAACCACAACAACAAACACCACAAACCCTAATGAATGGTAAATGATCAACAAGGCTAAATAAACATTCAAACATATTTTCTCCTTCTTTGTATTCTATTTTATTGACATATACAAGTGAACCAAAATGTTATGATGAAGTTGTCTAGGTGGATATAAAGATTTAGTGGGAGTATGTAATGACTGAAGAAATGGACTCCTTGCTGAAAAAATAGACTTTGGATTTATATAAATTACCTGCATGTAAAAGGGAATTACAAAATAAATGGGTTTATAGGATGGAGGTAAGAAATGGTTTTAATCCATATTAGTTATAAAAGGATTTACACAGAAAAAGGGCATTGGTTTTGATGAGATATTTTGTCCCATTGTTAAAATGACTTCTATTCATACTATTTTGAGTATTGTGTCTACTCAATATTTGCATTTGGAGTAGTTTGATGTTAAAACATTTTTTCTTTGTGGTGATTTGGATGAAGAAATATATATGACACAACCATAGGGATTTAAGGTCAAAGGTAAGGAGGAATTCATGTACAAATTGAAGAAAAGTTTATATGGCTTGAAGTAAGCACCTAGGCAATGGCATCTTAAATTTGACAGTCTTATGCATGAGCATGGATATACTAGGTGTCATTCAGACCATTATGTTTACTTTAAGAGGTTGGATGATGACAACTACATTATTTTATGTTTATATGTTAATAATATGCTTGTAGTTGGGTCTAACATAGATCACATCAAGGGATTGTAACAATGATTAATACATTCATTTTCTATAAAGGATTTGGGTGCAAAAAAACAAATCCTTGGTATGAAAATTTGCAGAGATGAGAAAATATAGGAAATTGACTTTATCTCAGGTTGATTATATTAAGGTGTTGCAATATTTCTCTATGGAGAATGCCATAGTTGTCAACACACCTTTACCTGGTCATTTAAAATTGACTAAGGAGATGTGTTCAAAGAAATAAGAAGATGAGGATAAAATGTCTTTAGTTGTAGGACGTTTAATGTATGTTATGGTATGTACTAGGAGAGATATTGCACATGCAGTGGAAGTTATTAGCATGTATATGAGTCATCCTAGAATTGAGCATTGGAATGCAGTCAAATGGATTCTCATATATTTGAGAGAAGCATTCAGAAAATGTTTATATTTTGGTGGATCTACTCCTTATTTACATGTCTATGTTGACTTAGATTTGGCAGGGGATCTAGATACCAAGAAAAGGTACTACAAGATATGTATTTATTGTTAGTGGGATAATAGTGAGTTGGATTTCTTGGTTACATAAGGTGAATTTTTTATCCACTACAAAGGTAGAGTATGTTTCTGCTATATCGGTAGCTAAGGAGATTATATGGCTTTGATTCTTCATGGAAGAGTTGGGGAACCCATAGGTGGACAATTATTTCTTTCTAGATAGTTAGAGTGTCATTTATCTTGCAATGAATTCTGCTTTACATTCAAAGACAAAGCACATACAGTTGCGGTATCATTTCATTCAGTCAGTTTTCGATGATGGACACTTAGATCTAGAAAAGATACATACAGATGATAATCCAATAGACATGTTTTTAAAGGAAGTGACAAGGAGAAGTTGAACTCCTCTTCAACTTTAGTTGGTTTTCAAGACTAAACATAATAAAAGTGCAACAAATTTTGAGGTTGTTTTACATTCCAGTAGGAACTACAGGTTTAGCAGTGCTATGACCAGTCTCCAAGTGGGAGGTTATTGTTGTAGAGTCTAATCAGTCTCCAGGTGGGATATTGTTGTGATTTTGAGCCTAATCCAACTTAGAGGCTACTTTTTCCCACTTTATTTGGTGTGGTTTCCTCCAAATTATTACTATGGGGGTTTAGGGGTAGTGCCCCCAAGACAGGGTCAAAGGACAACATAGGCCCTTGTGGGGTTCTGGGGCAAAGCCTCAAGTGCACTCCTTATCATAGTACAAGGTGGGATCGAGGGGCAATGCGCCTATGCTTTTTTTTTGGGGAGCTCAAATGACTAAAAGATATCAACTACTATTTTCTATTAGACAACTTATTCTATCTATAATTTTGTAAGCGGCAAAAAGTCTATATAAAATGGTTTAGGATAAGTGATTTCATAATATATGACAAGATTGTAGCTTCTCATGATGGTATTGAGTTGTAAGGTATTACATATTGTAATCAAGTTATAATCATTGGATAATAAGAATATTGGACTCATTGTTGGTGGACGTAACCCAAGGATTGGATGAACCACATTAAATATGTGTGTCTTGTATTCTAGATCCTGTGTAGTTTATTATTTTTTGATATTGGTTATATTTTCATGTAATTGTTATTTTTGTCTCATTATTCCTAACACTATTAAGCTAAGGTCAAGGCCCACATTATTGCTTCTCAAATTGCATTTTCATGTCAACCTTTTCCTTCCTTTGATTAGCCCATACTTGATCCCTTAAATGAGGCCAATCATAGTAATAATATGCAAATGGATAAACATGATGATTTAGTTCATATTTTATATTATATTAATCTTGATATAGAAGATACTCTTCATTGTGATTCTAATGAATATGTTAGTGAATATGAAAATATTAATATGCATTATAATTTTCCTAACATTCTTTCTTACAGATAACACTTACTACTACTAATGAGCATAATGACTCCCACCAGAGTCCTTTCTTGGGTTTATCTATAGTTCCTATTGTGTTGGATGTTGTTCTTCCTACGGGTCACACAACTTTCCCTAATGATATAGACCAACATAGTATAGGCAGGGGGGTGTGGTGGAGGGAAAGAAACACACTTGAAATGGACTTCTCTAGCATAGTAGTCTTTGTGTGTTCATGTTGTGTTTTTTGTTATATGTTTTGTCTAGATTACTTTAGATTTTTCTTATTGCTTCATTGTTACAAGATGATAAAGCAATCAAATATTTTGTGCATATTATTATATTTGTATCTCTCTTATTCTATATTCTCTTACTTGTTGTGTTGTATATGTGCTATTGTCTGTAAATATATCCTTGTGTAGTTTTCTTGGACGATGGAGACTTGGTAGAACTGATTATTTTTGGTCTTCATGTTGTTGGCCCAAAAATACCCTTCTTTGTATCTCTTGCTTGATTTTTCTCCATTTTGTTGTAGTTCTACTACCTTTAGAAAATGATGAAATTTCACACTTGATATAATATCACATATTATTATATGATCATTATGACATCAAAGTTAGTATATCCCTTCATGCTCTCTTTTTGTCACGTGTGTATTTACCTTGAAGTGTTCTCTCTTTGGGGAATTTTGTAGTGGAAATGTTTCTAGTAGATGTATGTATGCTTTTGTTAAATATATTTCTCCTATTAAGGCATTTGTAGCATTTTTTACATGGGGACATACACTCTGCTCACTTGTGCATACACAACTTTAACAGTTTGGTTTCCTCTATTGTGTTATTGATAATTCATGACAGATTTATCTATTTTGTTCTTTTAGATCTCTCTTTGGTATACTAATAGTTTGGGAGGCCCAATCCTTTCTTTTGATCCCTCTTTGGGTTAGTAATAGTCTGACAAACCTAGTCATTGTTTGATCCTTCTTTGGACTATTGAGAGTCTAGGAAGCTTGAACATGTTTTTGGTCCCTTAAGGACACACATCCTCATGCTTGGGTCATTTTCTATTCTTCTTTTTGGGACATAGAGTTCCCTTGAGAATGATTTTTTTTTATGAATTTCCTAGCATGACACACACTTTCTAGACCATTCAATTTATCTTTGATGGGTTGAATAACATGCCACACACACTTGCTAGACCATTCAATGCAATCTTTTTTTGTAGCACACCCTTTTTTATGGGGAGTTCACAATATGGAATAAGAAATTTATTGGTAAAGTTGACTACACTTTCTCTTGTCAACAAAATCTCTCTTGTTGTTATTCTTGAAGACTTAATTCTATTTAAGTATAGATGATTTCTTCATCTCCTTAGTCATGGTGAGATAAACTTTTTCTTTTGATCTACTTTACTATAAGTTTGAGGTAACTCATACTCCAACTAATTGGGGGATAAATGTACAATCTTAAAATGGAAGCACCCATGATTTAAGACCTTTTATATCCTATCCTTTGGTGACCTAATGTACTATGGATAGATTTGTGCTTAATCAAATATTTCTCCTATTTTTCCATGTATCCCCCACTTTCATCAATGCAATATTTGAGAACTTAGGGTTATCTCCTTATGGGACAACATCGGAATAGGTCAACCTAGGTAAAAATATTCTATAATAGGTAAACCTCTTCCATAATAGGTCAACCAGGTTGACCTATTCCCCAAGGATTTTGTATCTTGGGGCCAATTTGTCTTGAGGTTACAAATTGGGAAATTAGGTGATCTAGTTGGCTTGCTTTGTTTTCTCGCCCACAAACTAGTATACAAGGAAGTCTATGCACCTCATTTTCACATCCATAAATCACTAGACATTAAGGTACATCCAAGAAATTGTAAGGTATAAATTCAAGAATTCAAGCAAACATATTTTCATCAAACACTCAATGCATTCAAAGATTCAAGGATCCTTTGTGAACCTTTCCTCTTTAAGATGTAGCATTTTATTGGAGACCAAGAGAGGAGATCTACATTGAGACATCAATAATACTCTTCATTGATTCACATTTCCATCCATGCCTATATGATTTTGTTTTGGTAAATCCATTGAATTTGTGGAGTTTTCCTACATCCTTTGTTGCAAATTCAACATCTACAATTGACTAGCATTGCAAATCCTTATTGAAAATAGTTTCTACAATCAAGGTGAAAAATTATATTTTTCTTACATTTTTAAAATTTAAATTTCAAGTTTGATTTCTCAACCATAGATCTAGAGACCACTCGTCGCAATAATTCTAACACAGTTGGGTCAACTTTGCTATTGTATCCTGGGAACATGTGCATCTTCCCATAAAGTACCTTGACACTTTACCACCAAGTTGACATCTTCTTAGAGTCTTGAGAAAAACAACATTTTATTGGTTTTCTATTGAGATCATGAATTTATAGTTGAGAGTTCTACCACAGGTTCAATTCAATGATTTTCATAGTGAAAAGACATATTCCTTTGCATATTTCAAGGTGAGTTATTTATCATTCTTTACAATTTTTAGTTTAGAACTATTTCCATATTTTATTTAGCCTAATTTCATATATTTAGCATCTAGATCTATCTTACACTTCTCATTTAATCAATTAGTTCAATTTCACATTTAGATTTACACATCTTTAATCAAATAAACATTGCATGAAAGAGAGATTTCTTGTGTTCTTCCTTGATTTAATTTGGGTTTATCATTAGCGTACCTTTACCCCTTTGGGTTTTCCTAATCTAACTTGGCCTATATTAAGATTAGTTACATTTTGAAGCCCCTCTTTCTCTTGTATTATGAATGTTAGTGTACAAATGGTTAGCTAATTAATTCATTTCACATAGTTTATATTTTTAAATTCACTAGCCTTCATTTTTCACCTAAACACTCGGTTCGCATGATATTTTTTCCAATTGCATGTATTTCTAAGTTGATTTTGAGAATTTATAGAAAATTTTCTAAAGATCGATAATCGAAAATATTTACTGAGAACTAGAACTACTTTAAGCAGTGGTTCAATATGCCTTTTTGTGAGTTTCAGCGAATAAGAATCTTGTTTTGTGATTTAGAATACTTCATAAAGATGTACAATTATGTATACATATGGATTTTGTTGAGGATTGGTGATTTAGAAGTCATTTTTCTCATTGGACAATGAAAAGGAATTTATTTCTTGGTTGACTTAATCAAGAAACATGTTGATTAGATTGTTATAATTAACTATTGGATGATAACATGTTATTTTGATGTTGTAATGTATTATATATGTGTCCTAACTGAAGCTTATGGAATTGTATTGATTAATATAATTTATTTAGTTATTAAGTCTTATATTGAGCCAACCTAATAAGTGTAAGAGACTTGTATAAGAGAGTGAATTCTTTTGTGAATTTGGATGTGTAGATATGTAAGCATGCAAGTGTGTATGTGCTGATGGAGAAGATGACATAATCCAAAGTTTGGATAAATTATAGAGATCAAAATTTATTGAGAAGAGGTATGATTGAAATCTAATGTTTTACTTCAAAGGAAATGTATTGGCATAGTTGATGCTTTCGATCAGTTTGTCTTAGTGTATTGTTATCCACAATGAATTATTGTTCACTTATTAGGTTGTTTCCCTTATTGCCCATGTATTCTAGTCCAATCAAGGTTTTTTTTCCTTTTTGTAATAGAGAAGTGAGCTCTAGATGTGTGCTTTAATGTATGTGCATTCCCCATTAACCTTTAAAAAGGATTTATCTATGCTAGTGCATCATCTAGTGGTTTGATCCCCATTGTACTATTCCCCTTAATCAAGTTTCCAAGAAAATGAAATGGTGTTATGTGTTATGGTGTTATTTTCATTGCATTAATTAAAGTTTATATAAATAATATGTGATTGATGGTTTAAAGTTATGATTTGATCATATTTGATTAATGCCTCCACCCCCCACCTCCCATTTTTGTTGTGCATTGTTATTTCTAATAGATTATCTATTGAAAGTCTCAAGAATGAGAGTTTAATCTCAATTTGTATAAAAACTTTGGAACCAAAGACTAAGCATTATGTTGTGTCTCTAGTCATTTTAAAGAGGGAAGTGCAGTAAGCCCATAAGGAAGGATTCAACTCTAAGTGTTAGTCACAACCATCTTCATTAACCATCTCCTTTAAAAAAAGTTGATAAGCACTTTGTTTGAAGCCTCAACTTGAGTTTTTCTTTGGGGATTATACAGGATAGAGAAACAATCATGGATATTAAATTATTAATATTTATCTTGGACATACCACTTTTGAAAGGTCTTCCATTGATAGTAAAGGTTCATTAAGGGATTCCATAGTGACAAACAAATTAATTCAATACAAACTTGGAGATTTTTTTGCTAGGGATATAGGTTAAGGAGACAGCCTCAACCCAATTGGTGAGGTATTAAATAGTAGTGATAATAAACTTATGACCATTGGGAGATAGAGGATGAATTTATCCAATGAGATCAAGCCTCAATTGAGAGAAGGGTAATGTATTAATGATGGGTTGTAATGACTAGGAAGTTACATGTATCAAATCACCATATTGTTGGAAAGGAACACATTTCTTCACAAAACTACAAGCATCATGTTCCATTTTAGGCAAATTATAATTTGACTACTAAAGTTTCTTCACAAGAGTATGACATTTGAAATTGGCACAATAGAGTTCTTGATGAACCTTATGTAATGTTATTTCAACTTCTTTTGACCCTAGACACCAAAGGATAGCTATATCAAAAAATATATATATAAGGTTTCTCCAAGGATAGTGTTATAAGATGCACAAAGGATGAAGGTTTTACATCGGTTATGGGTTAGGTTAGGAAGTATGATGTCATTGTAAAGGTACATATGTATCTCTTGGTATCAATGGGGAACTAGGACCAACAATATCAATCACCATTTCAAAATTGAGCATGTCCTATGTGAAGATCATGATATGCTTAAAAAGGAGCTCATAGTGTTGATTGTTATTAGACACAACTACTAGTAATCCAATGATAGCCATGACATTAGCTATTTTTTTTGTTTTCTTGGGATATTTTATTGAATGCATTTTGTAAAATATGTCTTTAGGCCGTCAACCATATGTTTTTAAGGGAAAATTTTTATTATCTTTTATTTGATATTGAGTGATAAATTGTTTGACCACTAACTACCCGAGTCACCAAAGACATGTAGACTAGTTCTTTTTCACTTGATAGAAATGAGAAATTTTATGATTAAAGATTTATACTCTTCTATTTTATTTGCATAATCACAAGATAATTTGTAAGACCTTGATATGTAATATCCTTATGGAATGAAAAATAATTTTTTTATCCATGATCCTTTCCATGTGTATGAGCCATCAAAATATAATCACCACTATGTACCAGGAATAATTATCACAATGAAATCATCAAGGAATTATGTGATAAGGGGATTATCATTAAGTAGTGGGAATTTAACCAACTAATTGGAAATATATTGACATTTTACTCCATCTTGATCCACATACTTAATGTCAAAATCACTAAGAATAATAACCCATTTTTTTCTTCTAGTCAAAGCTTCTTTGCATATTAGGTACTTAAGTGGATAAATATTCACAATGATCTTAGTCTCATTATTAAACATATAATGGCGAAGCTTTTGTGTGCTAAAAATAATTATTTGAAGACATTATTTCTTTATGAAGGTATAATTAATATTATATCCAATTAGGGTAAAATGATATAGTATATTGTTCTTTATTTTCCACTATCATTCAATTATATGAGAACTACCCCTAATGTAATAGTAGTAGATGATATATAAGAGTAAAGGTCTTACCTCTACTGGTGGTAAAAGAATTGGTGGTCATGTGAAGTACACTTTAAAAGGGCCAAAGGCTATCTGACATAAAAAAATCCCAATGAAATTTGACATCTTTTCATAAGAGATGATAAAATAGTTGATAGTTATTTGTAATTTTAGAAATAAAATGAAAAATGGATGAAATCTTGCTTTAAATACCACACAATTTCTTAAGCTTAATGGGAGGTTGCATATCAAGGATTTCTTTGACTTTCTTTAGGTCTACCTCATTTCCTTTACATAATATTATGTACCCTAATAACTTTCCATATGTTCCAAAGACACACATTTTAGGATTAAGTCATATTTTATACTTTTCCATTCTCCCAAGCATTCTATGATGCATGAATACATTATCTTGGATTTACCTATAAGATCATCATCACAGTCTTCTATTATATCAAGTAGAAGGCCACAAAAAATGGTTGTCATTACAGATTGGTATGTATCTCAGACATTCTTTAGTCCAAAGGGAATGAATTAATAGCAGAATGTACCCCATGGTTTATTTAAAAAAATCATGTTGATACTTTGTAGCAATATTGATATGATTATAACCAAGGACTTCATCTATCATGGATAACATCTCTTATTTGGTTGTCAAGTCCACTATGATGTTAATATTTGGTAGCAAGAAAATATCTTTAGGACATGCTTTATTAAGGTCACCAAAATATGTACAATTGTGGATGCCCCCAACAAGATTTCCTACTAATATAATATTGGAGACCCATTTTTGATAATCCATAGGTATAATGAATCTAACATCCAACACTTTTTGAAAATTTTCCTTAACCAAGATAGCTACTTGAGGATGAATTTTTTGGAGTTTCTATTTGATAGGATTAGAATTGAACATATATCAAGATAATGTAATACAAGACTAGGATCCAAGCTAAGCATATCAAAATATTACCATGTAAAATTTTGTTGTGCTTTCTAAAGGAATGAAATCATGTTTTCTTCTCTTGTTCACTCAAAGATGCAATGAGAAATGTGATTTTATGATTATGGGGGGTTCCTACATTGATTTCAAATATATCTTCAATGGTATGAATGATTTCTCATGAGGTAGGGCTATTAAGGGTAAATCAACTTCCTCCTCTAGCACTGTTGACATAAAAATTTGCACCCATGATTGATGTATGACCTTCAATAAATCTTGTATATCATGAAAACAACCTCCAAATGTGTGACTTGCACTCTGAGGTTGAATCTCTGAAGAAGGTTGGCTTCCATGTTTCAATCTGGTATGACCCTCAAGCAACCTTGTATAACATGGAGACAACCTTCAAGTGTGGGACTCGCACTTTGAGTTTGAATCTCTAGAGAAGGTTGGTTCCCTTATAATCAAGATGCACCTAAACTAAAACTTTGAGGGAAAAGGGAGAAGGAATGCATGACATTAAATGCTAAAAGGGAAAGGGAAATTCTCTCCCTCTACATTCTCCTCACCTTTCTTATCTACACCCTTCCCCTCATCCTCCTTGAACCCTCATCCTCCACTCACTCCTTCATCCCTCATCCCTTCACCCTCCACCTCCTCCACTTATTCTCCCTCCTCATTCCTTTGCCTCCCCCAATCTTCCTCCTCCCTCCCTAACCCCCTTCCCCTTCTCTATCCCCTCCTCTCCATCCTAACCCACCCTCTTCCTTCCCCTCTCTTTTTACCCCCTTCTCCTCCCTCCATCCCCTCCTTTTCCAACTCCTCTTTCTCCCTCTCCTCCTCTACTACACCTACCTACTTCTCCTTCTCCTCCTCCTACTCCTACCCCTTATCCCACTCCCTCTCTACCTCCTCCCTCTCCCTCCCTCCCCCTTTCCCTCTTCCTCCTCCTCTCCCTTTGTGCTCTGGGGTTGAATATCGAGAGAAGGTCGATTTCCTTACAATCAAGATGCACCTAAGCTAAAACTTTAAGTGAAAAGGGAGAAGGAATGCATGAAATTTAATGCTAAAAGAGAAAGACTAGTTCCCTACCTCTTCCTTCCCCTCATCCTCCTCCATTCATCCTCTCTTGCCTGTCATCATTCACCCACTCCTTCTAACCTCCACCTCCCCCACTTATTCTCCATCCTCATCCCTATGCCACTCACAATCTTCATCCTCCCTCCCTCACCCCCTTCCCCTACTCTACCCCCTCCTCTCGCTCCTCCCACCCCCTCTCTTCCTTCCCCTCTACCTATACCCCCTTCTCCTCCACCCATCCCCTCCTTTTCCAACTCTTCTTTCACCCTCTCCTCCTCTACTACACCACCCACTTCTCTACCACCTCCTCCTCCTCCTCCTCCTCCCCCTCCCCCTTAGCCCACTCTGTCTTCCCCTCCTCCCTCTCCCCTTCCTCCCACTCCTCCCCCTTTCCCACCTCATCCCCCTTTATCCCCCCTTCTCCTTCCCTTGTCCCCATCTTTTCTAACTCCTCTTTCTCACTCTCCTCTCCCACACCCACCCCGTTCTCCTCCTCCTCTCCCTATGCCTCCCCAAAGACCTACCCCCTCTCCTTCTCCTCCTCTTCCTCTCCCCTCCTCCTCAAAAACTCACTTCCTCTCCTCCTTCTTCCCCCTCCCCCTCCACCTCCTACCCCACCCCTTCAATCTATGCATCCCCTACCCCCTCCACCTCCTCCTTCTTCACCCCCTATCTCACCTCCTCCTTTTCCCACTCTACCCTCTCCCCTAGATATTTTTTTCAAACTCTTCTCCATTTCCACCCCTCCCTATGCTCCTCTACCATATCCCTCTCCTCTTTCCCCACCCCTTTTGTCTCCTTGTCCCCTACCCCCTACTCCTCATCCCTGTGCCTCCTCCCTACCAACCCTCCCCTTCTCATCCTCTCCCTGTACCCCACTTCTCCTCCCTCTATCTCCTCCTTTTCTAACTCCTCTTTCTCCCTCTCCTACACCTACTGACTTCCCCTCCTTGTCCTCCTCCTCCCCCTTAGTCCACTCCCTCCTCTTCTCCCTTTGTCCCTTATCCTCCCCCTATCCCCTTCTCTTCTAACTCTACTTTCTCCCTCTCCTCCTCTCTCACACCCACCCCTTTCTCCTCCTCCCCCCCCCCCCCCCCCCCCCCCCTCTACCTCCTCCACTCCCTCTCCTCCTCCTTCTCAACAAATTCCCTCTCCCCTTTCTTCCCCCCTCCACCTCCATCTCCTAACCCACCCCTTCTTTCTCCTCATTGCCTACCCCCTCCACATCTTCCTCCTTCACCCCCTTCCTCATCTTCTCATTTTACCATCCTACTCCTCTCCCCTAGATTCTCTGTCAAGCTCTCCTCCTTCACATCAACCCACTCCTTATCCTCATCTACCATATCCCTCTCCTCTTGCCCCACCCCTTTTGTCTCATCTTCCCCTACCACTATTCCTCATTCATTTTACTCCTCCCTCCCAACCCTCTCCTTCTCATCCTCTACCCCACCTCCTCCCCCTCCTCTACCCTTTCCCCCACCCTCTCTTTGTTCCCCTCTCCATGTGCCCACTTATCCTCCCTTCACCAACTCTTGTTTCTCCCTCTTCTCCTCCCCTGCACCTACCCACTTCTTCTCCTCCTCCTCCTCCTCCTCCCCCTCCCCCTTAGCCCACTCCCTATCCCCCTCCTCCTTCTCTCCCTTTCCCCCCTTATCCTACCGCTATCCCCTTCTCTTCTGATTCCTCTTTCTCCCTCTCCTCCTCTCCCACACCAACCCCCTTCTCCTCATCCTCCCCTTTTACCTCTGCCAAAACTCACTCCCTTTCCTCCTCCTCCTCAACCCACTCCCTCTCCTCCTTCCCCCTCCCCCCGTACCTCTTTCTCTACCCCTTCTATTTTCTCATCCCCTACCCCCTTCACCTCCTCCTCCTCCACCTCCTTCCCTTCTACCTCCTTTTCCCACTTTGACCCCTCCCTTGGATACTCTATCAAACTGTCCTCCTTCACATCCACCCCCTCCCTCTGCAATCCACCTCCCCCACTTATTCTCCCTCCCTATCCCTCTACCTCCCCCAATCTTTCTCCTCCCTCCTTGACCCCTTCCCCTACTCTACCCCCTCCTCTCCATCCTACCCCACCCTCTCTTCCTTCCCCTCTCTTTGTACCCCCCTTCTCCTCCATCCATCCATTCCTTTTCCAACTCCTCTTTCTACCTCTCCTCCTCTACTACACCACCCACTTCTCCTCCTCCTCCTTCCCCCCTCCCCCTTAGCCTACTCCCTCTCCCCCTCCTCCCTCTCCCCTCCCTCCTCTCTTCTCTCCTCCTCCTCCCTTTGAAGAATCTTTAGAGAAGGTCAACTTCCTTACAAGCAGGATGCAACTAAATTAAAACTTTGAGGAAAGGGGGAGAAGGAATGCATAAAATTAAATGCTAAAAGAGAAAGGCCAACTCTCTCCCTCTACCTTCCCCTCTCTCTTCTTCTCTTCACCCTTCCTCTCATCCTCTCTTGTCCCTCATCATTCATCCACTCCCTCTTTCCTCCACCTTCCCCACTTATTCTCCCTCCTCATCCCTATGCCTCTCCCAATCATCCTCCTCCCTCCCTGAACCCCTTCCCCTACTTTACCCCCCCTCTCCCTCCTCCCACAACTCCTCTTCCTTCCCCCTCCTCCCCCTTTCCCTCCTCTCCCTTTAGCCACCCCCCCACCTTCTCCTCCCCTTGCCTCCTCTCCTAACTCATATTTCTCCCTCTTCTCCTCTCCCACACCCACCCCCACCCCCTCCTCCTCCCCCTATACCTCCCTAACAACGCACTCCCTCTCCTCCTCCTTCACAACTCGCTACCTCTCCTCCTCCTTCCCCCTCCCCCTCCCCCTCCTACCCACCCCTTCTATCTCCTCATCCCTTACCTCCTCCACCTCCTCCTCCTTCACCCCCTTCCTTGCCTCTTCCTTTTCCAACTCTACCCCTCTCCCTTACCATATCCCTCTCCCCTTGCCCCACCCCTTTTGTCTCCTTGTCCCCTACCCCCTACCCTTCATCTATTTGCCTCCTTCCTCCCAACCCTCTTCTCATCCTCTCCCCCACCTCTCTCAACTCCTATAACCCCCCTACCCTCCTCCACCTTGTCCTCCTCCCCCCCCCCTCTTCTACCCCTTCCTTCCTCTCCTCCTTCTCCCCCTTTGCCCCCCTTTCCCTCCTCCTCAATCCACTCCCTCTCCTCCTTTACATCCATTTCCTCCCTCTCCTTCTCCACCATATCCCTCTCCTCTTACCCCACCCCTTTTCTTTCCTTGTCCCTTACCCCTACAACACATCCCTTAACCTCCTTCTTCCCAACCCTCTTCCTTCCCATCCTCTCCCCCACCTCCTCCCCTTACTCTACCCCCTTCCTCACCCTCTCTTCCTCCCCCTCTCCCTATACCCCCCTTCTCCTCCCTCCCTCCCCTCCTTTTATAACTCCTCTTTCCACCTCTTATCCTCTGTTGCACCTACCCACTTCTCCCTTTTCCCCTCCCCCTTAGCCAACTCGCTTCCCCCTCCCCTTCTCATCATCCTATCCCCTTCTCCTCTAACTGCTCTTTCTCCCTCTCCTCCTCTCCCTCATCCACCCCCATTCTCCTCCCTATGTCCCCTTCTCCTCTAACTCCTCTTTCTCCCTCTCCTCCTCTCCCATACCCACCCCCTTCTCCTCCCACTCTCCCCTTCTCTTCTAACTCCTCTTTCTCCCTCTCCTCCTCTCTCTCACCCACCCCCTTCTCCTCCTCCTCCCCCTCTACCACCCAAACAACCCACTTCCTCTCCTCCACCTCCTTCCCCACCCTTTCCTCCTCATCCCCCTCCCCCCCTTTTCCTCCCCTTATCCCCTTCACTTGTAACTCCTCTTTCTCCCTCTCCTCCTCTCCCACACCAACCACCTTCTCCTCCTCGTCAACCTACACCCTCTCCTCCTTCTTCACCCTCCCCCTCCATCTCCTACCCTACCCCTTCTATCTCCTCATCCCCTACCCCCTCCACCTCCTTCTCCTTCACCCCCTTCCTTGTCTCCTCCTTTTCACACACTCCCCCTCCCCTGGATACTCTTTCAAGCTCTCATCATTCACTTCCACCCCTCCATCTCCTCCTCCACCATAACCCTCTCCTCTTGCCCCACCCCTTTTGTCTCCTCGTCAGCTATGCCCTACTCCTTATCCCTTTGCCTTCTCCCTCCTAACCCTCTCTTAATCCTCTCCCCCACCTCCCCCAATTCTGTAACTCCCCTACCCTCCTCCATCTTGTCCTCCCCCCTCTCCTCTACCCCTTCGTTCATCTCCCCCTTCTCCCTCATCACCCTCCTTTGCCTCCTCCTCAACCTGATCGCTCTCCTCCTTCCCCCTCCCCCTCCCCCTCCTCCTCCTTCACCCCCTTCCTCCCCTTCTTTTCCCACTCTCCCCCTCCCCTATACACTACATCAAACTCTCACACTTCATGTACACCCCCTACCTCTCCTCCAACCCCACCTCTTCAGTCTCATCATCTCCTACACCCTACTCCTCATCCCTTTGCCTCCTCCCTCCCAACCCTCTTCTTCTCATTATCTCCCCCACCTCCTCCCCTTCCTCTACCCCTTCTCCTACTCTACTCCCTCCTCTCCCTCCTCTCCCTCCTCTCCCTCATCTCCCTCCTCCCCAACCCTCTGTTCCTTCCCCACTCTATCTCCTCCTTTTCCAACTCCTCTTTCTCCCTCTCCTCTTCCTTTCCACCTACCCACCTCTCCTTCTCCTCTTGCTCCTCCCCCTCCCCCTTAGCCCACTCCCTCTCCCCTTCTCCCCCTTTACCCCCTCCTCCTCTCCCTTTACCTCCTCCCTTCTCTTCCCTGTATCCCTTTCCCTACTAACTCCTCCTTCTCCCTCTCCTCATGTCCTACCCACCCACTTCTCTTCCTCCTCCTCCCCTATCCCCTTCTCTTCCAACTCCTATTTCTCCCTCTCCTCCTCCTCCTCCTCAACCCACTCCCTCTCTTACTTCTTCCCTCTCCCCCTCCACCTCTTTCTCCACTCCTTCTGTCTCTTTGTCTAACTCTCCTCTCCTCCTTAGATATTCTATTAAACTCTCCTCCTTCACATCCATCACTTCAGAATCCTCGTCCCTTACCCCTACTCCTCATCCCTTTGCCTCCTCCATCCCAACCCTCTCCTTCTCATCCTTTCCCTTTGTCTAGATTTCATAGTCTATGGATCTATCATTTCTAAAAGATTTGAAGCGTATGGGAAACCTCTCTTTCTATTATAAGTTTGAAGAGTGTATTTTTTTATTTATCTAGATTTATATGTGTGATGTTAAAATAAGATGAATTTATACATATTCTTTTTTATATATGTATATCTATAGTGAGGATACATGTATACATATTGGGCACACAAATGAACCTTAATATAAATTATCCTCATATGCATGTCATACAAATCAATCATATACAACTAAATTATATAAATATCGCTGGACCCTAATGCACATGGGTGCAATGCAGGCCGTACAAATTCAACAAATGTGATGGAGTAATAATATGACTTCCATTCAAGTAAGGGTGCATTCTTCCAAAGCTTATGTCACATTGGCATACCATGTACTACTTAAATATAAATTAACCCTATTTACTCATCATGGACATACATAACATTCAACCATGATATACATTAAAACATATAAGAGGATGGAGGTGGAAATTGGGGATTTGGATGAGGAAATTGGTGGGAGTAGAAGAAGATCGGGTAGAATTGCCAAAACACGTGATAAATATAAACAAATGGCCAGTTGCTCTCAAGAGGAGGAGGAGGAAGATACTAGCTCTGAGAAGAGTGAAAAGATCTCGAGGGATGGCTAGGAGAAGGGGAAAGAAGAGACAAACAAAGATGTGGAGAAATGGGATGATAGTCTAGATGGAACTTGGGATTTTAAGGCAGACAATCCTACTAAGGACCCCTCCCTGGACCCCACCCATGTCTCTGCCAATGTCACCCTACCTTTTTTTGACAACCAAGAGAACCCCAAAGCTATTAATGACTCCCCTGACACTATATCCTCCCTAGTTAGGAAAGATGGTTTGGAAAACCCAAAGGCCCCCACTAAAAATCTTGTGGTGCAAGATAAGAGGAATTCTTTGGTGAACAACGAGACTCTTAAGTTGGGAATTGAGGAGAAAGGGGTTGTTACTTGCAAGGATCTCCAAGAGCTGAAAGATAGGTGCAATGTTGTGGAGGAGGGCTTCACCCTCTTCTCAAAGTTCACTCTTAAGGTGACTCATGTGGCTGCCACAACTCTCTAGTTGTTGGCTAATGCATTAAAGGAGGAGAGCCTTGGGAAGGATGACTTGAAGCTTCTCAATAGCTTCCTTGCTAAAGATTGGGCCAAGGTGCTCCTAGCTAAGAAAGGAAAGAAAAATGATGTCAGTTAGTGGTCGCCTAATGCCTAGTGTTTTTTTTGTTGGTACTCTAGTGGTTTTTTACTACCCATCCTTTATTGATGGTTTTTTTGTTTATGTTGAACTTAGTTCTAACCTGTAGGTGGTACAATGCGATGACCAATATGGGATAATAGAGTTTGATCCATGTGAGACAAAATTCCACCAATGAGAAAAGTGGAGTGTTTGAGAAGAAAGTAGAAAGAGGAAAAAAGGAATCCCACTTAGAGATATGTGCATTTAACTGTAGAGAAAAAAATATTTATTTATTTTTATTTAATTTATTTCCTTTTTTCATCACAAAGAGATATATAAGTGGGGATTTATCTATTCAATTAAAAAAGGGATTTTCTTTTAATTGAAAGGGGATTTATTTTATTTAATTAAAAGATAAATTTTCCTTTAATTAAATAAGATTTAGAATAAGATGATCAAAACTTATGAAATATTGAAATAATTAAATTAATTGCAATTTGATCAAGGAAAATGATCTAAATTTATTTAATAAAATATTACAATGCATTGATTCAGGAAATTGATAAATTGAAGAATGGGGGCCCATAGTCTAGGTGACCATTTTAGAGTGCATACATTTGCCCCTCTTTGACTAATGTGTGATCATTTCAGGAACATATGTAGTCAAAGAATTCATCAAGGATGAGTGTCTTTATTGTTCTCAAGGTATGATAGGAGAGCTAGGAGATGAGATAGGAGTGAAAGTAGGAGATGGAGGAACATAAAGTCCCAATATAGATGGAAGATTTGAAGGCTTTCTCTTTGATAAACAAGGACCAAGGATAGATTTAGGAGATGTGAAGGGATATTGAATAGGGATATTAGCATCTTTAGAGTAAGCAATATGACCAAGGCCATCAATAGACTCATGAGCATCTTTAATAGGAGAAACACCTTTGATAGGATTTTTTGAACCTTGAGCATAATTTTGAAGTGAATATGTAGAAGTAGAACAAGAAGGGATTCTTTGATCTTGACAAGTTTCTTTGGATAAAATAGGCACATAATTTTGTTCACAATTTTCAATAAGCTCAAGGGAAATAGTGGAAGTAGTGTCTTCATCATTCTTAAGAGGTCGATAAGACATAGGATATAGAGGAGTGACATCTTGAAGGAGATGAAGGAGTGATTGATCTTGATCTTTCTTGATATTTTTATTTTTACCTTTTTGAGAGGCCTCTTAACATGGAGCCACTTCTAAGGACAAGGAAGTATATGAGGTTTTCATGTTACAATCTTGAAGGGGTAACAATGGACTAGCTAAATTGGGCATAGTAGACATAGTGCTAAATGAAGGTTAAGGATCTTTAGACTTAGAAGCATGAAAAGGGTTTTCAGCCAAGTGTAGATTAGCTTGAGTTTCTTTTAGAGGTAACCCTTAAGGATAACTATAGGAACTACATGAAAAGTAGTATAACCTTTGTTTGATGGAAAATGTTGGATAGCTTTGAAGTTTTGGGAGATGCATAAGTATTGGAAGAAATGGAGGCATCAAGGAAACCATCACTAGACATAGGTTCATCAACAAAATCTTTCTCAAGAGAAGCATCTTCATTACATAGGTCTTTAGGAATTTCAACATCAATGATTCTATCATCAATAAGATCTTGAATTATACATTTAAATGCAATACAATCTTCATATGACCTTTGTTTTTATGGTAGCTGCAATAGTGATCATCTCTCCACCAATAAGGTTTTACCTTAGGTTCATAAGGTGTAGAATATTTGTGTGGTAAAGTAATGATATTTTTTTCAACTAAGGTCTCAAGCTTCATGTCATATGAAAATCCCAAAGGAGTAAAAGTTCTCTCAAAAGTATATCTAGGACCATTTTTGTCATTCTCATCTCGGTCAAAGATAGGCCAATCATGAAATATTGGCATATTCTCAAAAGAGTTATTACTCACTTTCTCTCTCAAGAGGTCTTTAGATCTAGAAGATAAAGACAAATGATGTCTTGAACTAGAAGATGTAGACCTTGAAAAAGATGACTCACATTTATGTAAATGTCTTAAGGAAGATTCATGTAATGATGCAATCTGTTTCTCTAGCACTGTCTTCATTTCTATCATGTGTCTAGGGAGACTAGCACATAAGTCTTCATAATTTTTAATGGTAGAGGAGAACTCTTGATCATCTATCATGTGTTTAGGGAGACTAACAGGTAATTCTAGATACTTTTCAATGTCAAACAAAAGCTCATTATCATCTAGACTTGACTAAGGTTTTGTAGTGTAGGGTTTGAAGCTCATAGTGGTTTTGAAAGCATATAAAAGGAAAGAATCCTTAAGGCTCAATTTGATGGATGTGTCCCCTTTTGTTCAAAGTGGGGAAGGTTATAAACATTCAAGCACATCAAATACACAAACAACCTATTCAAGTTTCTATAAGGATGCACAAGCTCAACTAGGGGATGTCCTCAATATACACAAGGTATGTGAGGTCCAAATCTATAAATGAAAGAGAATACTGCCAAACATCCAAGGGGAAATGGTAACCCAATATCCACCTTCACTTCCCAAAGGTACAAAGTTATTCGAGGCATAGAAAAGATTGATAATATTACTACTTCCAAGAGGCTTGTCTTTAGATTCAAGCCACATTATTTATACTCTGTCGAAACATAGGAGTTGATGTCATCCCCTAGAGTGATCACTTCTCTAGGAAAGCCCCCTAGACAAACAAAGATCAAGATCCCTTATTTAGGTTCCCCTCAAACTCCTTAACAAGGATACAAGAAGAAAACATCAATAAAAAAATCTTGGGGATTAAAAGACAAAAGGGGTTTCTTTAATTTCAAGCTCAAATCCAAATGTGAATGATTCATTTTAAGCTCTCTTTTCAATGTTGAGAAGACACACCAAACAATTTGACAAAAGAAAGAAAATTATTTTACAATGAGAAAGAACAAAATGATCACTTTTTATAATTCAAATGAGAAGGTTTGGAATGTGTGCACCTTGATTTCATGCTTTCCTTTTTTTTTTCTATTTTTTGCTCTTTAGACCTCCAAGTTAACTTCACAAACTTCAATCAAGTGTATGAAATCATGAAGAAATAGGAAAATTCACATGAAAATATGTTAAACTATTTGATTCCATGAAAAATGACAACTCATATCATGCATTGAACTTTGTGCAAATAAAGTGCAAGTTAATCATGATTTTTAACTTAGTCAACAAGATTCGACCTATATGCCATGAATTTAGACCCAAAACCCTAAATATAGAAAAGAGACCCCTACTAAAAAATAGAAACTTTTACAAAATTGTCAGAATTTCAGAAAAATATTGTCATTTGTGCACTAGGGACCCATTTTGTCAAAATAGACCATTTTTTGTAAATTGAGTGTTTGAGCCTTCATATGAGCTCTAAACTCAAAACACAAAGAAATAGACCTATTTAGAATCTAGAGACCTTTCCATAACTATAGACTTTCCAAAAAAATTGCTAATTTGTGTCCAAAAATGATTTTTCATTAAAAGCAAAGGAATAATTATAAAAAATACGAATCACCTCAGCAAAATCTGAGATTGTAACTGAAGCTTCTCTAATATATTGCCAACATGCAAAAAAAATTCAAACCAAAACACCAATCCATTTGGGAGATATGGTCAGATCTTTAAGATCTAGGGTTTTTTGGTCTCCAAACAAATTTGCACAAGGGGGTTCGCTCCAAAAATAGCCAAAACTAGCATGTAAAGGTGGGTTGCCCCATAGTGTGCACCAAAAATGTGTGCTAAAATGTTGGCACACTTCTATGAATCATTATATCCAATATTTCACAAGAATGAGATCTCAAATGGCGACTCACAACTCTCTATTCATGGAGTGCAAGGGTTTGTAAGGGAGGCCCCTAGTTTGACCTAGTTTATGCCCATGCAAGTACACCATAAAATGAGAGATTCAAGGATCAAAATATGAATACAAATGAAGATAATTAGTGCTTCTGGATTTGATTGTGTCAAAATTTTTTAGCATCAACGTTTCGGATCACACTCTGTGATCCATCATCAGGATGAGAGAATGCCAGAATGAAAAAGTGAGCAGATCTAGCCAGTTCAGGGGTTAATAAAGGGAAAAAGAGGAGGGGGGCTTTCCGCCCCCCTCCTCTTTTTCCCTTTATTAACCCCTGAACTGGCTAGATCTGCTCACTTTTTCATTCTGGCATTCTCTCATCCTGATGATGGATCACAGAGTGTGATCCGAAACGTTGATGCTAAAAAATTTTGACACAATCAAATCCAGAAGCACTAATTATACTCCAATGGATTGTGGAAATCTAATAAGAATGACAAATGAAGATGTAAGCTAATCTAAATGATAACAATGAAATAAATGAAATCTAATCTATGAAAGGAAATAACAATGTAATATTAATGTATGAAAACAAATATGACTCTAAGATAATATGAAAATGCAAGGATGAAACCTAATGATGGAAGTCATGGATGCAAGAGAGAATAAGACAAGAAGTAAGAAGTTGCAATAAAGCTCCAATGTCCAAACCCTGATGCTCAAACTCCTCCACAATCGCTCTCAAAACCTGTAGCATAACAATAAAATCTTCCTCTATATTTCTCTATGTGTCTTTCTATATTTCTCTATATCTCTCTCTCTATATGAAAATGAGAAGTTGAGGGCTCCTTATAAAGGAAAATGTGGAGGTGAGAGGCTTCTTACAACCAATATGGTATAATAGAGTTTGATCCATGTGAGACAAGATTCCTCCAATGGGAAAAGTGGAGTGTTTGAGAAGAAAGTAGAAAGAGAAAAAAAAGAATCTCACTTAAAGATATGTGTATTCAAATGCAGAGAAAAAAAGATTTATTTATTTTTATTTAATTCATTTCCTTTTTTTATCACAAAGAGATATTTAAGTGGGGATTTATTTATTTAATTAAAAGAGGGATTTTCTTTTAATTAGAAGGGGATTTATTTTATTTAATTAAAAGAGAAGTTTTCCTTTAATTAAATAAGATTTAGAATAAGATGATCAAGCCTTAGGAAATATTGAAATGATTAAATTAGTTGCAATTTGATTAAGGAAAATGATTTATATTATTTTAATAAAATATTGTAATGCATTGAATTAGGAAATTGATAAATTGATTTAGAAAATTAATAAATTGAAGAAAGAGGGCCCATAGTCTAGGTGACCATTTTAGGGTGCATATGTTTGCCCCTCTTTGACTAATGTGTGATCATTTCGAAAACGTATGTAGTCAAAGCATGCAGTTGAAGTGTGAGGTTAATTTGGGATCACAAAACAACATAGATGTGTGGTCAACTTAGGAACACATCAGGACAAAGAATAAAAATTTTGATATCAATTTTGTCTTGACAAAGAAAAGGTTTTCCCAGATAGAACAAAGATTGATAAAGTTGAATCAAGGATTGAAGTTTGATAGGTACTGCCCCCTTGTGATCGAAATTGAAATGAAATAGAGGAGAAATAAAAAATTGATAAATTTGATCAAATTGAACTAAGGATAAAGTTCTTGACATAAAATGAAAAATATAAGGATCACAAAACCAAGGTAGATCAAAAAGCATGAAAAATTATTCCCCAAAATTGAATTAGAAGAAAAAGAAGTAGGGTAAAAGAAAATGGAAGATAAAGGTTTGGAAGAGGTGGAAAGAAATGGAAAGAAGAAAGAGAATTTTCCTCAAGAAAGAGAATGCCTCAAAATCAATCAACTGTCCACAATAAAGATGAAGGAAAACCCTCTCAAACCCATAATGCAACCTAAAAATGGAAATAAACATGAAATCTAATAATGCAAGCTACATGAAAATGCAAAGGTGTACTTGCGAAAGAACAACTGTAACATAGGATTTTGTGTTCATCATTCATTAGAGAATGTTAAAGAACTTATTTTCATCATTGAGCCATTATTAACGGATATTGAAAAATCACACAATCATCACTAGTCACAAGCTCAACTATAAAGATATGAATGTGATTTATATTGGATTGGAATGTGGAAATATTCTAACATAAGCATCAAAGACATAAAGAAAAAGATGTCTTTGATGTTAGCTTACCCAATTTAATGTAGCAAAACCACACTCACCTCAAGGCATAGATGTTGGGATGACCATAATAATGGGTGTGTAAAATTAGTCAAGGATGGTGCCTCAAATCTCCTAAGTGTTTCAAGGGGACAACAAGAGACACTCTAGAGTTTCAAGACCACACCCACAAGCAGAAAGAAAATAAAAACATACCCCTATCCCAAGTCTTCTAGTCCATGACATCCTTGAGAGACTTATTAGAAAAGGACACTCAACCAAAATTAATAACAATTAGCACACAAAGAAAAGATCATGGTATAGCTCAAGTATTAAGTGTTGTGTTTAAAAATTTAAGTGTGTTAATTGATATTGTGTTTCGAGGATAAGGATTGAGTGCTTGCAAATAGGTAAGATCAAATGACAAAATTGGGTAAGGTCAAACTAGTAAGTGTTGAAAAACACTTGATGTCAAGGGGAAGTGTTGAGAAACACTATTTGCAAGAGTTGCCAAAGAAATGCCAATGCAACAAAGAGACCCCAAATAAAG
The DNA here is from genome assembly GCA_028749045.1 of Cupressus sempervirens. Classification (NCBI taxonomy): domain Eukaryota; kingdom Viridiplantae; phylum Streptophyta; class Pinopsida; order Cupressales; family Cupressaceae; genus Cupressus; species Cupressus sempervirens. Next base: position 722,105,546 of record CM053792.1, read on the forward strand.
CAAAAGACCACCTATGCCCCTTAGACCTAGACAAGGATCAACTCCAAAACTAGGAATACCAAAAGGACATATGAAGATAAAATGGATTAAGCTCAGAGTGCAAAGTGATATGCTGATAGACATAACTACAAGGGTCTCAAGTAGCACTTGTTTCTAGGTTTTTACCACTTGGAAAGAATTTTTTTTTTTAAATGATCTTTTTTCAAGACTTTTTATAATTTTTTTGTATTTTTGAGATATTTGATTTTTTTTTGGCAATACATCAAAGCTCCTATTGCTAGGGTTGTCACTGAAATGATCATTTTTCAGGGCATTTTGTCCTTTTTAGGATTTTTTTTCAGCATCATATATGAATTTGTTTTTCTTGGACTTTTAAAATGACTTGGAGATTACTTGCCCTGAAGAAAGACCACATCATTTTGTTCCAATGTCTAGCAAGATGTAGGATATGATGGAACAACAAGCTGGTGGATATGATGGATAAGTAAGGAATGTATGAAGCAAGTGGAAGTGATCTTCAAGGGCTGACTCCTCAAGAGTACCCAAGGTAGGGAAAGATAGCCATATGAAGCATGTGTTGGACAAGCCAATAAAGACAACAAAGGAGATAGCATGTGGGATAAGCAATGGAAAGTAACAAGCAAGAGGAATGAAAGCATGTAGTCCAAAAAAGGTAGGCATGTCAAGAGGCCTATGAGAGCCATGCTTTTCTTTGTGTGATCAAGGCCAAGGGGTCAAATGGATAGAATATTGATATGATAAAGTAATAAGAATGAAGCTAGATATGAAGGCTATGAGTGAATGAGAAAGAACAATAGGGAAGTTTGTGGATAAGATAGCCAATATGCAAGGATAGATCAATATTGTCAAGATCAAAGAGGAAATATGGGATAGGTGGATTAGGGAATACCTATACATGACACATGTTTGCTAGGTTTTCATCATGATACTTATCCAAGGTGCCACAAGAAGTGGTTTTCACCATAGGACAAATTTATTTCTCTTTACTCTTGCTACCAAGATGCCACAAGTAGTGGTTTTCACCAAGGCACTTTTTTTTTTTTGAATTTTTTTGAATTTTTTCCTTTTTAAATTTTTAGAAAGAGCTCAAGTTGTTTCAATTTAGATAGTGCTACTATAAGAAGGATAAGTCATGATAAGCCAAGACAATAGAAAGGTATGCTCAAAGATGCTAATAGGGTGATGGAAAGGAGATGGTAGATAATGTATATGGAGGACAAGGTTTTATGCTTTGGAAAGCTAGAATAAAATATTGCTTAAGAGTAGGTGAGAAAGTAGGCAAGATCAACATCGACGCACAACTTGAAGGGTTATGAAATAATGGAGTAATCATGGAGAAAATAGCTTGAGGTTTACATGTATGAGGAAGTAAGCAACTTTTGGAAGGAGATGGAGTGGAATCCTTTGGAAGATTCTTAGGAAATTTTTTGGAAGAAGATGGAGTGGAAGCCTTTAGAAGCTTCAATGTCAACTTTGAAGTATTCTCAATATTCAAGTCTTTCAAAAGAGTCTTGGGGATCCATATAGCTTTAGATTTTTCTTTTCCTTTGGATGCTTTAGAACGTATTTCTTAAATGATGGATTTAGGAACCTATATTTTCTTTGATATAGCTCTTTGGCTAGTAGACCTTTGTGGTCTCTTGAATAATTTCTCTTTATTTTTATTCACATGCCAATTAAATCGAACATAGCAATTTTCATTTTTTAATTAATTCTTATGTTTGTTCTTAAATTGATCATCCAAATTCCTTCCAAAAGACTTGGAATTTGTGGATGAATAAGGATTATATGACTGGTACATATGGATAGATGAATGAGAATTCATCAAGGATGAGTGTCATTATTGATCTTGAGGTATGATAGGAGAGCTAGGAGATGAGATAGGAGTGAAAGTAGGAGATGGAGGAACATAAGGTCCCAATATAGATGGAAGGTTTGAAGGCTTTATCTTTGACAAATAAGGACCAAGGATAGATTTAGGAGATGCGAAGGGATAGTGAATAGAGATATTAGCATCTTTAGAGTAAGAAATATGACCAAGGCCATCAATAGACTCATGAGCATCTTTAATAGGAGAAACACCTTTGATAGGATTGTTTGAAGCTTGAACATAATTTTGAAGTGAATATTTAGAAGTAGAACAAGATGTAAGGAAACTTGCAACAAAGAATATAACTATTTCCACATAACCCATAATAGATTTGAAATAAATATGGAATTAAAATCCACATGCAAGAGAATAGACAACATACCCACAAAAATTGTGACACGAGATATACCCTGGGAAACCCTCATTGAGGGAAAAAACCCAGCCTCCAAAAGCATCCATCACCATGTATTATTCAGCAAAAATACCATTGTCATACAACCATGGAAGCCTTCATGGCCATAGCCATAATTGAGCAAACTATGTGAACAAGCATGAATCCACACATCCCATGCCATGCTTCCAACCTTCACAAATGCTCCCTTGGCTAACCTGCCAAGCCTTGTCCCGCTCGACTCTTGCCTTTCTGACACTTTTCTTCTTGTCACACAACAACTACCCTTATGGCTGCTTATATAGTAGCAAGTCCCACAAAACCACCAAGTGGTATTACATAAACCATGTGCTAAAACCATGTGCTACCTAACCCACTGACCCCACATTTAATATTGGGCATTTAATTCTTTTCCCCAATATTAAATAATTACATGAAATATTTTCACAATGTTACAATACAACTCATCAAGAATATTCCATGAAAATCTTTACATGTTGCACATCCGTCTAGACACAACATTACATAATAAAATAAAATAATAAAATATAACAATATTATGCAATGTGTGCAACACCCAATATCTCAACAATCTCCCACTTGTTGTATACATTACATAAGGTCAATCCGTAGCCACATAAATGAACAAGGGAACAATCCATCCTAGAACATCCACCATCATGGATCAAAATACACCAAGTGCTCCATCCTGGTACCTGCAACAAAATCAAAATATCCAGCATCTCAAACATGAATGATCTCACCTCCTATTATGCCACTGCCACTGGACATACATAGAAGCCATCCAAAGAGAAAGCCATCCATCTTGTCACATTAGAAGATCATAAAATATTATACCAACTGAAATTCCAAGCACAAATAACCTGATCCTAAGGTAATCACATGTATCCATAGTTGTCAAAATATCCATAGCTGAAATAGCACCCACAGCAAGTGCCAAACCCATCCAACTATCCATACCTCCAAAGGTATGCCAAGTGAATCTCATATTGTCAACACATCCAATCTGTAACCTGCAATCAAAGCCTCAAGAGCAATACCTGCCACATATATACCAAGAAGCTCCCACTACAAAAGATAATGTCAAATCTATAACCAATCCACTCACAACATCTCAAAGAAGTGAATCCATGTAGTATCAAGGACATCCACAATACATAAATTGATATCCTACAAAAATAACTCTCGTAACAAGTCTCCCAAATTCTCCACAACCAACAAAGGAAACAGATAAAGGAATAACCATGTCATCTCTCACATGACATACATGAGCACAAACCAGTGATCACAATCTCTAACCAATCTCAAATCCAATGTAAGAAAAATTGAACATCTAGGAAGATAACCAAGACCAGAGAAACCATGTAAATCATAACTTGTATCATGTCCTTCTACACACACACCTCTAGATGTAAACTATGCAAGTATGATCTCCTCCATAAAACTCCAACAAGAAGCCTCAACAACACCCAAACCATACCATATAACTAATCATGGATGTAAGCCTCTCACAAGATGATCAAACTCAATAAACCATTCCTAATCCAAGGAATATGCCCAATATAAAACCATCTCCCAAACTCAACCAGCACAACAACATATGCAAATGGAGATAAACAATGCTAAACCATCTCTCAAATGAACCCTCCAGAACTAACTCATGTACCATAGCTCAAGATCCATATCCATGAAAGACAAGCATAAATATAATGCACTTGAGAAAAAAAATGGGCTATACCTCTCAAGTAGCAAACTGTTAAGTAGACCAAGAGTGGGAAATGAGAATGCTCATCAAGATACCCAAGTCTCCAACCAAGACTCATTTAAGAACAATCTCCTCTCAAGTCCATATCAGGTGACTGCCCCTCAGTCTTCCTATTGAAACCATCAACCGTCCCAACAAATACTTCTCTAATCCAAGAGAAATTAGCATCACCACTGTCTCTAAGTATCCATGAGTACCTTTAACCAATCAATCCATGCCAACTGCAAATGCAACATTGCAATATCATGAAGTATCTAGCTTATGATCAGTGTACTCAATACCAAAAAACTAAACCAAGATCAATGTCAAAGTTCCAACGATGGCCTCAAGAATATAAACATGACAACATGATCTAACCATCTCGACCAAAGAGGTAACATGCTCCATATGAACATACCATAACATGTCACAACTCTAAACACGTATCAAGAGTATACCATAACATAATAATGAAACCATCCTCATACCAAGGATAACATGCCAAATAAAAGCATAAACCACACCTTTGCCAAGAACCCTCTGAGTCCTCAAGATGCAACCATCTCCACACACCATGAAGAAAACCATCTCCACATACTATGAAGAACCATCTCCACACACCATGAAGATAACCAAGAACCCCATGAGTCCTTAAGATCTATCCATCTTCACACACCATGAAGATAACAAGTGCACCATGCAAATGTCAAAGACACTTCTGCAGCAACAGGATCTAAGACAAACTTCCAACATCTACAAACACTCAATAAATATATCAATGCCAAGAACTCCCACTCAACTATGGTACCAAGTCTCCCATGGCATCATAAAATCCATCTCCTATATGAAGATCCAAACCAAACCAGGAACTAATCTTGTATAACCAATCATGTCATGCCAAAATCCATAGCACCATGATCACATCCATGAACTGAGCATCTAGCTCTCAATATGTCAAACCTATCAGCATAAAATAGTCAACCATAATTCTCCACCATCACTATACCTAGTAACGACATCTCATCCCTTCTACATGAAGAAAAATATCAGCAAATCATATGACTTAGGGCATAGACAACCCAAATCCAAGCCACTAATCTGAATATGCATCAATAATGAAAGATCAATGGGCAAAGACAACCCATAACCAAACTATAAATGCAACTTGTAAGCATAGACTGCTTACAACACTACACAACTTGTAGATCCAACAAGTCATCATACATATCCAAACCAAACACTGATAAACATATCATTATGAGACCAATCTGAAATATGAATTGAGTATACAATGACATCAAAACTTAAATCTCCAATGCCATAAACTCACAATGTTACCATAGTCAAAATATATCTACAAACTATTCAGATCAATATATCACCAAATAAATCATGTCAAACCTGCACCAAATCTGAACCAATGTGTAGAGCTCTCTAAGAGCTTTCCATTGACTACTCAAAGTCCAAAATTTGATTATGTATGCCCAAGTTATGTCCTAATCTGTGCTCAAAATAAATAACTTCTAAATTTAGGGCTCTTAAAACCTGACAAAATATCCAAATCATAGAACCAAACCTATACCATATTGTAGTGCTCTGAATTAGCTTTCCAACGCCTATAAGCACTCTAAAATCCAATATTTTGAGAGAAAGTTATGGCCATTTTACTAAGACAGTCTTTTTACCATTTTCACTGCAATTTTTATTTTATTTTATTTTTTTGTGACAAAAATTTCGACGGGATTAAATTTGATGGCCATCACGGGCTAAAACTGAAAAACTATTTCATTTCCTCTGAACATGGCCAAACTAGGGCATATTATATATCAAAATTTATGGAAATGTCGACCCGGATCCAATGGTGAGGTCTATTTTTACCCAAGAGGCCATTTCTGCATGCTACCCCCCAAAACCCTCATTTAAATGAAACATCCGAAAAATCTTTTTGTCCAACAATTTCACATGCCCAAATATTTTAACATAACAACAAACCCAAAACCCTTAGATTTGCAATAAACAACTCATATATCTTGCCCTTTCTTTTATCCCATCATGCATTCACATGGATTCAATCTAGGGTTACAATAATAAAACCATAGCTCTGATACCACTTGTAAGGAAACTCGCAAGAAAGAATATAACCGTTTTCACATAACCCATAATAGATTTGAAATAAATATGGAATTAAATTCCACATGCAAAAGAATAGACAACATACCCACAAAAATTGTGACACAAGATATACCTTGGGAAATCCTCATTGAGAGAAAAAACCCAGCCTCCAAAAGCATCCTTTACCATGTATTATTCAACAAAAATACCATTTCCATACAACCATGGAAACCTTCATGGCCATAGCCATAACTGAGAAAACTTTGTGAACAAGCATGAATCCACACATCCCATGCCATGCTTCCAACCTTCACAAATGCTCCCTTGGCTAACCTGTCAAGCGTTGTCCCAATTGACTCTTGCCTTTTTCACACTTTTCTTCTTGTCACACAACAACTACCCTTGTGGCTGCTTATATAGTAGCAAGTCCCACAAAACCACCGAGTGGTATTACATAAACCATGTGCTAAAACCATGTGCTACCTAACCCATTAACCCCACATTTAATATTGGGCATTTAATTCTTTTCCCCAATATTAAATAATTACATGAAATATTTTCAAATTGTTACAATACAACTCATCAAGAATATTCTATGAGAATCTTTACATGTTGCACATCCATCTAGACACAACATTACATAATAAAATAAAATAATAAAATATAACAATATTATGCAATGTGTGCAACACCCAATATCTCAACACAAGAAAGGATTCATTGATCTTGATAAGTTTCTTTGGATAAAATAGGCACACAATTTTGTTCACAATTTTCAGTAAGCTCAAGGGAAATAGTGGAAGTAGTGTCTTCATCATGCTTAGGAAGGTGGATAAGACATATGATATGGAGGGGTGACATCTTGAAGGAGATGAAGGGGTGCTTGATCTTGATCTTTCTTGACATTTTTATTTTATCTTTTTGAGAGTCCTCTTGAGATGGAGCCACTTCTAAGGACAAGGGAGTATATGAGGTTTTCATGTTAGGATCTTGAAGGGGTAATGAAGGACTACTTGAAGTGGGCATAGTAGACATAGCATTGCATCAAGGTCAAGTATCTTTAGTCTTAGAAGCAAGAAAGGGTTTTCAGCCAAGTGTAGATTAGCTTGAGTTTCTTTAAGAGGTGTCCCTTGATGATAACAATAGGGAACCTCATGAAAAGCATTAGGACCTTTGTTTGATGGAATAATGTTGGATGGCTTTGAAGTTTTGGGAGATGCATAATTATTGGAAGAAATGGAGGCATCAAGGATACCATCACTAGACATAGGTCCATCAACATGATCTTTCTCAAGAGAAGCATCTTCATTACATAGGTCTTTAGGAATTTCAAAATCAATAATTCTATCATCAATAAGATCTTGAATTATATATATCAATTCAATACAATCTTCACTTTTATCACCTTTGTTTCTATGGTAGCCGCAATAGTGATCATCTCTTCACCAATAAGGTTTTACCTTAGGTTCATAAGGTGTAGAATATTTGTATGGTAAATTAATGATTTTTTTTTCAACTAAGGTCTCAAGCACCATGTCATATGAAAATCTCAAAGGAGTAAAATTTCTCTCAAAAGTATGTCTAGGACCATTTTTGTCATTCTCATCTCGGTCAAAGTTAGTTCCATTTTGAAATATTGGCATATTCTCAAAGAAGTTATTACTCACTTTCTTTCTCAAGAGGTCTTTGGATCTAGAATATGAAGACAATTGATGTCTTAGAGTAAAAATATGTAGACCTTAAAGAAGATGATTCACATTTATGCAAAAGTATTAAGGAAGATTCATGTAATGAGGCAATCTCTTTTTCTAGCACTTTCTTCATTTCTATCATGTGTCTAGGGAGACTAGCACATAAGTCTTGGTACAAATGACTAAGGTGAACTCTATCATGTGTCTAGGGAGACTAGCACATAAGTCTTGGTACAAATTACTAAGGTGAACTCTATCATGTGTCTATGGAGACTAACATGTAAGTCTAGATATTTTTTAATGGCAAAGGAGAGATCATGATCATCTAGACTTAATTGAGGTTTGGTAGCACATGGTTTGAAGCCCATAGTGGTTTTGAAAGCATATAAAAGGAAAGAATCCTTATGGCTCAATTTGATGGATGTGTCCCCTTTTATTCAAAGTGAGGAAGGTTCTAAAAATTCAAGCACAACAAACACACCAAAAACCTATTTAGGTTTCTATAAGGATTCACAAGCTCAACTAGAGGATGTCCTCAATCTATGCAAGGTACATGAGACCCAAATCTGTGGATGAAAAAGAATACTACCAAACAGCCAGGAGTAAATGGTAAGCCAATCTCCACCTTCACTTCCCAAAGGTATTAAATTTATTTGGTTCTTAGCCAAGATTGAGAATATTACTACTTCCAAGAGGCATGTCTTTAGATTCAAACCATGTTATTTATACTCTGCCGAAACATGGGAGTTGAGGTCATCCCATAGAGTGATTAGTTCTCTAGGTAGGGCCCCTAAAGAAATAAAAATAAAGACCCCTTATTTAGGTTCCCCTCAAAATCCTTAACAAGGATTCAAGAAGAAAACATCAATAAGAAAATCTTGAGGATTAAAAGACAAAAGGGCCTTTTTGTTTTAAGCTCAAATCCAAATGTGAATGATTCATTTTAAGCCCTTTTTTCAATGTTGGGAAGACACACCAAACAATTTGACAAAAGAAAGTAAATTATTTTACAATGAAAAAGAACACAATGATCACTTTTTATAATTCAAATGAGAAGGTTTAGAATGGGTGCACCTTTATTTCATGCTTTCCAATTTTTCCAATTTTTGCTCTTTAGACCTCCAAGTTACCTTCACATACTTCAATAGAGTGCATGAAATCATGAAGAAATAGGAAAATTCACATGAAAATATATTTAACTATTTAATTCCATGAAAATAAAAACTCATATCATGCATTGAACTTTGTGCAAATAAAGTGCAAGTTAATCATTAAATGCCCTTTTTTTTATTTTCATTTTTGACCTTGTCAACAAGATTGAACCTATATGCCATGAATTCGGACCCAAAACCCTAAATACAGGAAAGAGACCCTAGTTTTAAAATAGAAACCTTTCCAAAAATGTAATAGTTTTAGTAAAAAAAATTCATTTGTGCCCTAGGGACCATTTTATCAAAACAAACTAATTTTTATAAATCGAGTGTTTGAGCCCTCATATGAGCTCTAAACTCAAAACACAAAGAAACAATCCTATTTAGAATTCAAAGATCTTTCCAAAACTATAGAATTTTCCAAAAAAATTACTAATTTGAATCCAAAAATATTTTTTCATTAAAAATAAATAAATCTTATTTAAAAAATACAAAGTAACTCAGAAAAATCTAAAATTTTAACTGAAGCTTCTCTGGTATGTTGCCAACTTGCAAAAAATAATTCAAACTAGACCACCAAACCATTTTGGAGATATGATCATATCTATGGTTTTTTTTGTCTCCAAACAAATTTGCACAAGGGGGTTAGCTCCAAAAATAGGCAAAACCAACATGTAAAGGTGGGTTGCCCCACGATGGGCACCAAAAATGTGTGCTAAAATGTTGACACACTTCTATAAGTCATTATATCTAAGATTTCTCAAGAATAAGATCGCAAATGGTGACTCATTTCTCTCTATTCATGGAGTCCAAGGGTTTGTAATGGAGGCCCTCAATTTGACCTATTTTGTGTCCATGAAAGTACACAATAAAATGAGAGATTCAAGGATCAAAATATGAATGCAAACGAAGATGCAAACTAATCTAAATGGTAACAATGCAAAGCAATGCAAGAAAGGAAATCTAATCTATGAAAGGAAATAATAATGCAATATTAATCTATGAAAATAAATATGACTCTAATATAATATTAAAATGTAAGGATGAAACCTGATGATGGAAGCCATGGATACAAGATAAAATAAGACAAGAAGAGAGAAGTTGCAATGAAGCTCCAATGTCCAAACTCTAATGCTGAAACTCTTCCAAAATCACTCTTCAAACCTGTAGGATAACAATAAAATCTTCCTCTATATTTCTCTATATCTCTCTCTATATTTCTCTATATTTCTCTATCTCTCTATATCTCTCTCTATATGAAAATGAGAAGGAGAGGGCTCCTTATAGAGGAAAATGTGGAGGTGGGAGGCTTCTCACAACCAATATGGGTTAATAGAGTTTGATTCATGTGAGACAAAATTCCACCAATAAGAAAAGTGGAGTGTTTGAGAAGAAAGTGGAAAGAAGAAAAAAAGGAATCTCACTTAGAGACATGTGCATTCAAGTGTAGAGAAAATAATATTTATTTATTTTTATTTAATTTATTTCCTTTTTCATCACAAAGAGATATTTAAGTGGGGATTTATTTATTTAATTAAAAGAGGATTTTTCTTTTAATTAAAAGGGGATTTATTTTATTTAATTAAAAGAGAAGTTTTCCTTTAATTAAATAAGATTTAGAATAAGATGATCAAACCTTAGGAAATATTGAAATACTTAAATTAATTACAATTTGATCAAGGAAAATGATTTAAATTGATTTAATAAAATATTGCAACACATTGATTCAGGAAATTGATAACTTGATTTAAAAATTGAAAAATTGAAGAATGAGGGCCCGTAGTCTAGGCAACCATTTTAGGGTTCATAAAATATGTATTTTGTTATTTTTTAAAACTCTGTTGGTTTTAAGGGGAGGATCTCTAGAACTTTTAATTATTGTTATATTGTTAATTATTTTTTGATGTAATTCATGAGGGGTGTGTGTGTGGTTATCTATTGGTTGTCGACTGGTTTTTTGTTGGTTGTGCCACCACTGTTGTAAAGGGCTAGCCCCCTAGTTTTGGCTACTTTTATATAAAAACATTGAACCATGATATGAAATAAAACCAACTTACATTTCATATTAGTCCATCACATGCACACAACTTAATAACATACATATTGTTAATGCTAATGTACACAAGCACTCTAAAAACATGTATAAATGTGTTTCACAACTAAAAAAACACATTACATGTATGTCATGCCTTTACATACCCTTTATCATGTTCTTTCTTAATAAAGCTTATATAGATTATCTATAATGTATGGGCTACTTGTTTTCTCATTATTCACTTTAAATTTTAATATTAACATAAAAGGGTTGAACCATGTGAGTAAGAACAAGTAAAATAAAATTAATTATTGTCATTAATTTTACTCCCTAACTTTTCACTTCTATAGACCTCAACTAAATATGTCATACTAGGAGAAAAAGTGAATTTGTATTATAACTGTATAAAAATACAATTACTTAATGATGCAGTTACAAATATTTCTTCAAAAAATAAACTAAAATACACAACAACAATATCTTTACCCAATTTAAAAATAAAATTGAAGTAGAACAAAATAAAATTAAAATAATATGAAAACAATAGAAACAATCTCAAAAATGTCCATGACCACGAGCTTTTTTTTAGAGAGATATTTCTATCCCTTTAAATTTTAGATATTAATAGTTAATAAATATTTACAATAATTGTTACTTATTTTTAACCTTTTCATTCAATACAAACAATACAATAATTTGATTGTTGTCCAGAAATTCTCCAATGAATTCTTAGTTAATAAATATTTTCAATAACTATTACTTATTTTTATCCTTTTCATTTCACTATGAACAATACAATAATCTAATTGTTGTCCAGAAATCCTCCAATGAATTCTTTGCCTTCCAAGTTGAACCATCCTCAATGAATTCTTTGCCTTCCAAGTCGAAGCATCCTCACTTTTATCTCAAGTCCATTGATGGCATCATTGATCAACAATATACATATAGGAGGAAGATGTTTGGCAATGAGATTGTTTTTAAATGGAAAATAAGTTGCATGAATTACTAGTGTATGAATTAAATGGAATATATATAAGTTGCATGAAATTCTGGACTCTTGTTTTTGGAATGTGCCCAATTGTTGTCTATAAGTCTATTATTGTACAACACAATCCCATTTACTTACATGAGAATCTTTATAATTCATTTTTTTCCCTTATATAGGTCTGGATTGTTACACAAGCCCTTAATAAGAGAAATAATCATGTTAGCTCTTGATTGGACATCCAAACTTTACCAAAATAACTTTGTTCATCTACCAGTTTGGGAACATTGTTATGGCTTGCAGTGTATATATACACTACCAAGGCTAATGTATAGCAACCCTCTAAAAACATGTATAATTTTTTATTTTTTTCTAAAACAATAATTTACATGTATTTCATTTTTTTAGGTCCTTCGAGTTCAGGTTTGGATTATTATGCAATCCCTTGATAGGAGAAATAAGCATGTTAGCTTTTGGAGTTGAGAATGGACAATTGGACATCCAAACTTTATCAGAATCAATTTATTCCTCTACTAGTTTGGGAACATTGTTATCCAATGTTTATCTTGATGGCTTGTAGTACATTCCACAAACCATTTCAATACTAGGTGCTTCTCAAAATATGGGCACAAGCCATTTCCTCCAGAACATGGGCACAATATGGACACAAACCATTTCTATAATACTTTTTGATGTGTTTTTTTTATTCTACAATATGGGAAAAAATGATTTCCTCAATGTGGGTACAATCACTATAATCAATCATCCTCTACTTTGTAGAAGACACATATGTTGAGGTCATAATGAGGTTTTCTTATAATAGTGGATGTGGTATTGCATGGTTGGGGTTTCTGGTAATAGTGTCTATGGTAGTAGCAAGAATCCACTGACATTATTTCCTTGCAGACTCATAAAACAAACTTGATTGTATGGGGAGTTTACTTTCTTAGATTATTTTTGGCATCTTATTTCCAACTCGATTTCTCCAGTATCTTTGCAAGCAAAGATACTAGAAAATGTCTTTGCTATTTAATATGGAAACCTAAACCTTTAGAATAATCCATTCCAGTCTGCAATGAGGGTTTCTCATGAGATTGCTTCAATTTGATTGGGGGTTTGATGAATTTGGTTGGGTATTAGATAACTTTGAATGGATATGAACAAAATTCAAGAAAAAAGAAACTAAATTCAAAGTTTAGTATGTAAGAGGAAGGCCATAATTCTCAGACCAATGCCCTCTAAGTGCCTTGGAGACACACACTACAAACCTTGGGGCTCTAACATGTTCCTTTATACCAAAATGTCTTGATATTCATAAACTCATTTTCTTTTTAAAGATGTTGCAGCTCTAACTCAATTGCATGAAAAGAAATTTGCAACAACTAAACAACTGCTATATAAATCTGAAATTCATAGTTATAAATCTATTGTAAAAATATGTTTTGATAGTTACATGTAGTTTGAAAAACTAGGCTATATAGTTTTGTGGTGATCTCAAAGAGGAGCTTTTCAAAGGTAAAATAACCAGTCTTTAAAATATTAAATATTTTAAAAATAATCAATTTTTTCAAAGGTGATCTCAAAGGTCTTGGTAGGGAAAGATGTTGAGAACCTAAACTTTTAGAATGCTCCATTCCAGTCTATGATGGGGGTTTCTCATGACATTGCTTCAATTTTATAGGGTGTTTGAAGAATTTGATTGGGTATTAGATAATTTCAAACAAGCATGAACAAAATTCAAGAACAAAGGAACCAAAGTCAAAATTTAGTATATAAGAGCAATGCCCTCTAAGTGACTTGGAGACACACACTACAAGCAGAAGTGTCACATCAACACTAAATAGCCCATTATTAGATAAGTTTTTGGAATCATTTTGGCAAAGGGAGAATTATGGAAAATGGGGAATTAATCAAGCTAGAGGAAATTTTTTCACATGTAGCTAGTTGTTGGTTGTGATCTAAAGTTGTGATCTATAGTAATATTGATAACTATTTTTTATAACCGAATGAAAGTCATTCGGTAATTATAGTACTTAGAGTTTTCGTGTTGCAAAAACAATGTCCATCTTCTTACTCGACTGTAGCATATCAATTTTGAAGCAAAAGCCTTTTTTGTTGGTCGTTATATGTGTTGCTCTTTTAATTTCTCTTAAAACCTTGTGCAAACTTTTTGATGTTTAAACCATAAGTTACCAAACATATTTTATCAAAAGGCCACGGAAGAGTATTTTGAATAGTTTACCAAAATATATAGTAAAATTTTAGAAGATTACTTATCATTTTAGAAAAGAGGACCAAAATACTCTTTATTGGTTTGTATAAGCCACTTAAGGTTCTTGGAAAGAACCAAATGCATTATATTGAGTGATGTTATATAAGGAGATTGAATTTGATGAGTGATAACTACGTCAAGCAATAGGAAACTAGAGTATTGTTTTTGAGTTTGAGATAGAATCTATAGACATTTGTAAATGTTACTTCTCTTAAGAACACCATGATAGCATCCATGCAGGGTTCACAGGGATCTAACATAAACCAGTTATAGTACTTATTGATGGTGGGGCTCTCATAAGCTTCATTGGTGAAGGTTTAGGGATAAGAAAATATTGAGGGTTGAAGATTTCATTAGATTCAATGTCATTGGGTCAAATTGAGTGATAATAACATGTTTGATAATTTCTATGCGAGGACTAGGGGAACCAAGCATATGGTCTTTGTAGTATAATGACTACATTCCCTTGGAGAATGTTCCCAAACCTATGAGTTTATGTAATTGAAGTTCAAATCTCAAGGGCATGTCATGTCACTTAAAGGCACACTTGAGAGGTCATATTAGATGGTCACAACAATCAAAATTATTGTTCTACGTGAATTCACTTCAAATGATTACCAGAATGTTTACAAAATAGTACTTGTAGCAACATTTAAAAGGAAACAAAAATGAAAGGAAAAGAACTAAAAATTGGCAATCTAAATTTACCCTAGAACCCCATAAACCTGAAGGAAATAGTAATTTTTCTACTACATCAATTTTCTTATGGCCAAGAAAATACAAAATAAGAAAAATATATGATAAGAAAATGTTGTTTGCTCACATAGTTCACCTTGTGCTACTTTTCTCTTCTATAATCAATTTATGCTCTTAATCACCCTTATCTATAGTATTGCAAAATTGTCCACTACTTATTGTGAATATTTAATGTTCTTTATGTAGTAAAGTACTTACAATGGCTACAATAATTTGTCATCAGTGTCCCTATAGAGCTTATTTCGGCTAAACCACCACTTTAAACAAACACAGTTGTTCAATCATCCCTATTGGATGCTAGAATAAACTATTAGTAGAATTATTATGTTATGATGGTTTAATTTCCTCTAAAAGAGTAGTATTGTCTACATTTAATGAAAGGAGTGAATAAAATTCTTTTCTCGATTTCCTATTAAGGTTTGTTCCATGTTTTACAGCTAGAAGAAATTCAAAATAAATTGTTGAGATTGGGTTTCTAGAAAAGAGCATTATGGTTTTTGAGGATCTAGAATCTAGAGTTGGAGATTGTAGGCATAAGAGCATTCTGTCAACCATAACTATGCAATGATTCATGTCAACAAACTTCATACTAATTTATAGCATATAACATAGCAAATGACTAGCTGTATTTATTTTATCTAATCTATTTTATCATGGCATTCTGGTATAGTTGGGTTTTAAAAACAATAAAAAGTATGCTAACCTCATCATCTTCATCTTTTCTTTTTAGTCCTTTGATTTCTTCTTTTTTCTTTCTCCAACATCACATCCCATCAGGGTTGTACCTATGTTGTCAATGAAAAAATATTCAATAACATTCATTCAAAATTATCAAATATGTAACTCATAATATCAAGTCATGACACTAAAATTAAAATTAAAATGAGAGGAGAAAACCATGGCGATCTCTCTAAAGTAAGAATTCAATAAGTGGTGTGAAGTTATTACATCTCTTCCCAATTTAATTATGTAAACCCTTGAATCTTGTAAATCTCTACTTATAACATAATAGGATTTTCCATCATTATAGGACATCAAATAGAATAGAGTGACCCTATTTTGATAGGTTTATTTAACAAAGTACTAAAAATATAAGTCAAATGAGTAAATATAAGCTTATATAACAAAAGAAGGAATTATTTGAACTTATAGAGCACAAGATGATAACAGGTCATACAAAATGTGTTTGTATAATAATAGAAGGAAGAATTGTTTAAACTTGTAAACTACAAAATGATAACAATTCATACACAATGCCTAAATTTTGAAAAGAACTTGTCTAGAGTCATGAGACATACTTGATTGGTCACAAGTAGGTCATTGACAGTATCATGAACCAAGAATATTGAATATCATTGCACACTGGGGATGAATTTATGGTGCTAAAAATATAAATAAAATGAGTAAATATAGGCTTATATAACATAATAAATAATTATTTAAACTTATAGAGCAAAAAATGATAATAAGTCATATATAATGCATTTATATAATTCACAAACAATTCACTCTTAAGGTTTTTAACCATGAACCAAGAATATTGAATATTAATTCATGTTGGGGATGAGAACTTACGGTTTATCATGCTAGTCATTACACTCTCTTAAAAAATTTCTTTGTCATTTTAAACCATCATACCAAACAACATTAAAACTAATGGACAAATTTTTTAAATATCACCTATAAAAAGATAAAGGATGTAGGATCTTACCAAAAAATTAGATTACAAACACAAATACATAGGTCCTTTAGTTTGTAGCCAAAGATAAAAGAAAAAATTATGATGGTAGAAGGAAAAGCTTTGCCTGATTCCATCTTTTCATAACCAAGAAGTTGCCTTCAATCCTAAATCTGTAAGAGATTTCCAAAATTGAAGAACCAACATGTGTTTCACATATGAAATGATTGTTGGAGGTAAAAATATCAGGGATGACCCATCCATTGAAGCTTTTATTTATCATAGATTGCTTGGTCTCCTATAGTCCAAAGAGTCAGAGAGAGCTATCTTCAACATATAGAGACACAAAAACATATATTAAAAAAATGTGGAAGTTGTGCCTTACAACCCTTGCTACATGAAGCCCACAACTTGGGCAAATTAGATATAGTTACTATACTCTCTTCCTATAGGTTCTTGGCTAGTTGAGGGTGTTTGAGTAGTGTAGCAATTGCCCATTCCATACTAATTGTGCCATTCATTATGGATTTATCTCTAGTTCTAAGGTCTATCCTAAAATATTCATTGTGCCATTCCTTATGGATTTATCCAAATTCTATGATTACAGATCTATAAATCTAAAGCACACACATTCGGTATAATTTGGGGACCACAAAATTGTTGTTCTAATTGAATTCACTTCAAGTGACAACCAAAGAATATTGACTAGAATGTTTAGAGAAAAAAATCTCTATTGTATTGCACAAGAAATGGGAACAAGACTTGTAACAATGTTTAAAAGGGAAAAGAAAGAAAGAAAGGAAAGCATAAAGCATTTTGAGGTCACCTCTCAAATTTTTGCCATTTTATTCCTTGTGCTTTATCCTCATTCTATGGCCAAGGATTTGTAAAATCTAAAGCACACATATTTGGTATAGTTCAAAGGCCATAACAATCAAAACTATTGTTTTACAATGAATTCACTTCAAATGATAGTCCATAATGATTACCAAAATGACTAAAATTTACCCTAGAACTTGAAAGGTGTAGGGACCCAATGGAAATAGCAATTTCTTTGCTTCAATAGTCTTCTTATGGCCAAAAAAATAGATAGAAAGGACATAATAAGAAACAAATACAAAAAGAATTTTATTTTTCTCATTCTATGGCCAATAATCTGTAAAATCTAAAGCATGAATATTTGGTATAGTTCAGAGGCCATAACAATCAAAACTATTTTTAAAATGAATTCACTTCAAATGATAGTCCAAAATGATTACCATAATGACAAAATTTTACCCTAGAACCCAAAAGGTGTAGAAACCTAATGGAAATAGTAATTTCTATGCTTCAATAGTCTTCTTATGGCTGAAAAAATAGATACAAAGGACATAATAAGAAACAAATACAACAAGAAAAAATTGTTTTCTCACATAGTTCACTTTGTGTTACTTTTCTCTTCTACAATCAACTCACACTCTTAATCACCCATCATTTCAAATTTGTCGATTACTTATTGTGAATAGATAATGTTCTTTTATGCAACAAAGTACTTACAATGGTTACACTATTGACGAGAAGGCAATAATTTGTCATCACTATGCCTATAGAGCTTCTTTGGGAAAAACCATCACTTTAAGTAGACACACAATTACTCAATCATCCCTATTGGATCTTTGAATCAACTATTAGCATAATTATTATGTTATGATGGTTGAATTTCCTCTAAAAGAGTAACTTTGTCTACAATTAACGAAGGAGGAGTGAATACAACTCGTTTCTTCATTTCCTATAATCTTGGTTTATATGTTTAGGTTTGTTCCATGTTTTACAGCTAGAAGATAAAGTATTCAAAACCAAATTGTTGAGACAAAAGTATTTTTGATTTAGGATTTTTGATGGGTTTCTAGAAAAGAGAATTATGGTTTTTGAGGATTTAGAATGAGATTGTAGGCAGAGGAAAAGTAGATGCACTTAAAGTTCTCCTAAAGCATCTATGATGGAAAATTTGACAAGTTATCCATACAAAAAATATACGTTAAAAATTTTAAGTTCATAAACTATTATTCTATACTGAACATTCTGTCAATTGTAAATATGCAACGATTAATGTTAAGGAACTTCATACTAATATTCTCTAATCTATTTTATAATGACATTTCATATGGGTTTAGAAAGAATAAAAAGTATGCTAACCACATCATCTTCATCTCTACTTTCTAGTTCTTTGATATTTTCTTTTCCTTGCTTCAACATCTCATCCCATCAAGGTTGTGCCTATGTTCTCAATGAACACTATTCAATAGCATTCATTCAAAATTACCAAATATTTAACTCATAATATCGAATAATAGCAATGAAATTATAAATAAAACGAGAGTAGCAAACTGTAGGCATTTATCTAAAGGAAGAATTAAGTAATTAGTATGAAGTTATTACCTCTCTTTCCAATTTAATTATGTAAACCCTTGAGTGCTTTAAACCCCTACTTATAATATGATAAGATTTTACATCATAGTTGGGAATCAAATGGGATAGAGTGATCCTATTTTGATAGAATTATTTAACAAAGTGCTTAAAATATAATTCAAACGAGTAAATATAGGCTTATATAACAAAATAAATAATTATTTAAACTTATAGAGCACACAATGCTAATAGATCATACACAATGCATTTATATAATTCACACACAAATCACTATTAAGGTTTTTAACCATGAACCACGAATATTGAATATCATTTTAGGTTGGGGATGAGAACTTATGGATTATCCTGCTAGTTATTACTCTCTTAAAAAAATTCTCTATCATTTTTACCAGCATACCAAATAACATTAAACTTAATGGACAAATTTTTAAAATATCACCTATAAAAAGATAAAGAATGTAGATAAAGGATCCAAAGTCTTACAAAACAATTAGATAACAAACACATATAGACAACAACTTATTGATTATGGAAGGAAAAGCTTAACCCAATTCCATCTTTTCAGAACCAAGAAATGCCTCAAATTCCAAATCTATAAGAGATTTGTAAAATTGAAGAGATTTGGACCTTGACTACACAAATTCGATGCAATGCATTGGAGGTAACAATATCAGGGCTAATGCAACTATTGAAGCTTCTATTTGTCATAGATTTCTTGCTCCCCCTGTAGTTCATGTGGCTAGCTGGGGGTTTCTAAGTAGGTGTCTCCTTTCTACCAATTTAGTAAGACTAAACTCCATGTATAGAGTATGTGATTCTTCCACATCAAGAAGCACATCCAAAATATCCTTACTCCACTCCTCCAAATCCATTCTCTTTTAGTCATTAACCATCAATAATTCTCCCAAAAATCCTCTTGAAAAAGTTGTGGGCATCAACCATTTGTTTCTTGAGACCTTGCATGTCCATCCAATCTATAACTTTAAGCTCCCCATAAGAAGCCAATCCCATGTGCCTTACCAACATATATAGAAACCAACAAGATGATCAAGAAATGCCTCCAATCCTCAATCTGTAAGAGATCTATAAAATTGAAGAGCACATCAATTTTACAAACCAACCAATCAAACAATGTATATAATTTCTTGTTTGGTTGATTGAATAATGACTCCATAGAGTCATAGAAATTCATGGAAAACCCATTTGACACTTCATAATAGAGTCATAGAAATTCATGGGAAACCCATTTGACACTTCATAACAATTGGTGAATAGAGCAATTTCAAAAAGGTTGGCTCACAAATAGTTAGGGAATGTAAAATTAGAAACCCACAAAATTATGACTGAGTGTGCATCTCTAGGAAAAAGTAACTTGATGTAATAGAGCTGATGTCATATAATAACTGATGTGACCCCTGATGTCCTTAATAGAGCATTACTCCCACACTTGGATTCTATAATACATTTCTCTAGCTAATGTTTGATATGCTCCCTCTGTTGAGACTTTTGAGTAGCATCTTTCAGAAAACCCCTCAAATATATGAGTTGGTCATCTGGATGATCTCACAAATGTTTCCTAGAATATCTTCTCAAATTATAGAGGCCATTTTACAAAATTAGGATTGAACACTCTGATCTTTCTCTGCAGACAATAAACACTTGAGAAAATAGACCCAAAGAACAAGATAGACTTAATGAAATCTGCAAACAAACTAAAAACATCCAAAACTAAAAAACTCAAACAAGCTTATGCAAAAATAAATAAAAGTGATTCATCAACTCTTCCTAATTGTGTAATTCTATAATATTGCTCCTAAATTATATGAATCCTTCCAAAGTAAAGTTCACTCCTCTGCGCTCTCTTGTTTTGATTAAATGTATGAATCTCATTTCCAATTATATAATATCAATTCCCTTTAATTGTCTTCCCTCTCTTGCACCAATTAAATGTATGAATCTCTTGATAAGTAGGAAATCCTCTAATTATACCAATTTTGTAACAGATCTTTTTATAAAAATCATCAAATTTTCAAAGCAAGCAGTTGCCATGCTTTATCACTAGCATCTATGCCCTGATCCTCTTATGCTTTATCGCATTTATAATTTAATTAGTTTTTGTTTTCTTGTTTTCTTTGGTTTTTTGGGTGTAATTTTTGATATGTTTATCACATTTAAAATTTAATTAGTTCTTGTTTTCTTGTTTTCTTTTGATTTTTTGGGTGTAATTTTTTATGGCATGTTTGATTTTGTTTTTGGTAATTTTGTGGTCTCTATAACATTAAGATGTTTTTAATTTTTTTTAAATTTTCTTCTAATTTTTGGTATATTAATTTCTTTAATGACTTAGAAGTTGAAGAGAAAAATAAAAAATTAATTATATGGAATTATAAAGTTATTTTAGAGATAAATAGTTTGATGAATTATGAGGAAAAAAATGCAATGCAATGTAAAATTTTGAAGAATTAATAATACATTATTATTTGTATATTTTGTTGTTGTGCAAATTTTAATGTATTCAATACTATTATATCATTGGGAAGAAGATTCCCCATCTCCTACAAGAATGACACATGGGAATGTTTTTTTATGGAACTAGCAATAGTGGAAAAATTGAACGCTATAGATGCTTTATTGAATAGGAACTCATGGAAAATGATTGTTGGATATTTTCATGTTTCAAAACTAAATAGTATGTTGGCATCAATTTTTGTAATTCCATCAAACTTGGACATGTTAGTTTAATATAGAGTTTTCCAAATCATAGAGGAGCATAAGAAGCTATATTTATGGTAATAATTGTGTTGCACTCATGTAAAGAAAAAAACATGAAAGGTTTGATCAAAATATTGTGTGAATGGTTTGATTGATTTGGTCGTTAGGGTGATTATGTATCAAAGTTAATTGCATAGAATTGATGCTTAAATTGGTTTTGTTCTTTATATCTATTACTTTTGTTGATTGTCATATAGGATGTATTTTCAAAATCTTTAAATTGTTTGTCACATGTGTCATATACTATCATAATCAACAAATGTTATATTACAATGAGAGCAGAATTTTTTTATTTCAAATAACACAAGTGCATGTCGTAGAAGGTTTGGTTGTATAAGAGAAACTTTCATCTCATAAAAGTTAATTTTATTTATAATTGCAAAGATCCTTGTAACTATTTATTCATTTATTTGATTGATTAGAAGAAGAAAATGTATATAATTAGAGCTTAAATTTTTAAATAAGTTTTTTCAAGAAATAGAAAAATTGAATCTATAAGCTTTACCTGATAAGGTTAATGTGTTTTATAAATCAAAATAAGGTGTTACATGGATTTATTTCCATGTTTATATGACTTTGCAAAAGGTGCATTATTGGTGGAAATTGGCACCTTCAAATTTGATAGTGTTTTAATATCTAAATGTATATGTTACTAAATATTCAAGTATTCTCTAAACCATTCACATTTTATTTGAAAACTAATTATATCTAGATGCCTGTGCATGGTTATCAAAAAATACAACAAGATATAACATTGATGAAGTGTAACAAAAAAAAGTTATTTGAGGTTTGAGGCATTGAATTTTGGAGGGAGGGAAATGCACCCTTATGAATAATTTTTATTAATTAGGTTATTTTCCTAAACACAATGCAATATTGGGTGCTTTAAGACCATTCAATGATCAAATAGAACATTTACATAGACATAGGCATTTTTTAGTGTTTTAAAGAGACTTGGTAGCCAGTTATAATATTTTTCTGGACAAAAGTAGCTTAAGTTATTATAGATGAGTTAGAAGATATGGATGAGATGCTCTTGCGAATTTCTATATGAGATCCTATAGTAATCCACATTCTAGTATACATGATCTTTTTTTTCTTTTCTTTTTAAATATCAACCTTGAGGGTTTCTAAGAATTGTGGTTTACATCTTGTACTAAACTCATCTAAGTGACTTAGTTTTAAGAATAAAATATTTGTTAGTGTGGACTTAATATTTCATATGTAGTCTAAAGACATTTTGGAAGTTACAATAATGTAATTATTTATATAGGAATTCGCATAGTATAACATCAAGAATCACATCCAAAATATCCTTACTTCACTCCTCCTAACAATCACGATAAAATATCATTAATTATTCTCCCAACATTCCTATTATAAATGTTGTGGGCATTAACCATTCATTTCTTGAGATGGAAAGAAGTCACCAATGTTTACAACAAAAAGAGTGTTGATAACCTCTCTCACCATAACTTTAAGATCACCATAAGAAGCCAATCACATCTGCCTTACCCACATATAGAGAAACCCACAAGAAACCAATCAAGAAATGCCTTCAATCCCAATTCTATAAGAGATCTACATAAATTTTAGAAATCAAACAATATTAATATACCTTCTTGTGTTGTCAATTGACTACTAGCTCCATAGAGTCAGAGTAATTCAAGGGAAATTGTTTTGAAACTTCAACCACAACTGGTCTGCTAGGGTGAATAAAGCAATTTCAGAAAGGGTTGCCTACTTGATTATGAGGAAAATTAGAAACCCATAAAATTATGATGGAATAGATTAGGAAGAAAAAAAGAAAGTTGTTCTTGTGTGTGTGTGTGTGTGTGAGAGAGAGAGAGAGATTCATAAAAAAATAAAAAACCTCAAACATCCAAAACTAAAAACCTCAAACAAGCTTATAGAAAACTAAAAACCTCAAAAAAGCTTATGGAAAACTTAAAACCTCCAAAACTAAATAAGAGTGATACATCAATTGTTCCTAATTTTGTAATATCGCTTCTAATTTGTATGAATCCTTCCGAAGAAAAGTTCACTCCTCTACCCTCTCTTACCTAGATTAAATGTATCAATCTTAATTCCAATTGTGCAATATCAATGCATGAATCTCCTTACGTCTAATTACAACAATTTTTCATTTAATCATAAAGATCACTCCTCTACCCTCTCTTGCATAGATCAAATGTATGAATCTCTTTACCTCTAATTATACTATTTTAAAAATAAAAATAAAAAATTGGATATTTTTCTAAAAATTGCCAATTTGTCAAAGCAATCGTCAACATCTATGCTCCAACGTTCTTGTACTTTATCACATTTATAATTTAAGAAGTTTTTGTTTTCTTTTTTTCCTTTGATTTACTTTATCACTTTATCACATTTATAATATTACAAAGTTTTTATTGTTTTTCTTTGCTTTAATTTTCTTTTAGTTCTTTGGTGTAAATTTTAATGGTGTATTTGAAAATTTTCATAATATAGTTAGAGGTCAAATAGAAAAATTAAAATTTATATGTAATTAAAAATGCATTTAAGATATAAGTAGTTTGATGAGAAAGCCAATAGTGTCCTATTGTGATCGTTAAGTTGTTGAGTTGTTATCCTTACCATCAAGGATCAAATCTAAAGGGGATGAGGTCCCCCATTTGTGGCCTCACTGGTTCATAGAAGTTTGATGAGAAAACTAAAAGTAGTTATGAGAAAAGGAATGCAGTGCAATTTAAAACCTTGAAAAACTAATAATACATTGATAAGTAGGATATAATTTCCACAGTAAGTCAAATTGTGATATTGCTATCAAGATTTAACTGTGTAATTTTTGAGTCAAACACATTGACCCATGTTTCATGAGTAGTGATTCAACATGAATCCATCTCTCATGAGAATAAATGGAACACTTAGAACTCATTAGATCTAGGTGATGCTCACAGGGGTGAAGCGGGAACGCGTTTGAGTCAATGTGTTTGAGTTAAATCCTGATAGCAATATCATAATAATACATTATTATATGTAAATTTTTTTATTGTGTAAATTTTGATTTTCTTGATATTTTGATATGTTACTGATCATTAGGAAGAAGATTCTAGATCTCCTACTAGAATGACATGTGATAATGTGTTTTTATGGAACCAACAACAATGAAAAAGTTGAACATTATAGATTCTTTGGTGAAGAGGAACTCATGTAAAGTAATTTTTGGATATTTTCAAGTTTCAAGACTAAATGGTATGGCTAAAGATTTGATATCAAAATTTGTAATTACATCAAACATAGCCATGCTAGTTTATTTTGGAGTTTTCCAAATCATAGAAGCATAAGAAGATATTTTTATGGTAATATATTTTCCACAATCATATAAAAGGGAAAGAAAGGTGAAAGGCTTGAGCAAAGTAATTAATGATTTAGTCATTAGGGCGAGTACATATTGAAATTAATTGCATGGAATTGATGCTTCAATTATAACTATTGCTTCTCTTGATTATCATATAGGAGGTATTTTCAAAACCTTTAAATTGTTTTTTATGTATCATATACTATCATAATCATGAATGTCATAATATAATGAGAGGAGAATGGGTTTTACTATTAGAAATGTTTAGAATAACTAAGAGGGGAGGGGTGGGGGGGGGGGGGTGTGAATTAGTTTACTCAAGGTCT